>JBBJLS010000001.1:4113432-4128149 GCA_037577275.1 Bryconaethiops microstoma
ATATATACACATACATACATATATATATATATATATATTTGTGTGTGTGTATGTATATATATGTATATATACACATATATATATATATATACATACACACACACAAAAAAAACAAAAAAAAAATTATATAAGAATTACACAGTATACTTCTTGCACATCCTTGGCATCTTTTCACTCTACTACCTCAACATATATCTGCTGGTTCAGTCCCTTTTGTCTGTTTCTTGTTAAAGTGGGGTTTTTTTGTACTGTCCATGCATCTGGTACTGTAAGAAACGCAACTTTGTTCAATTATATTTTGCGTATGTGGATGGATGATAAAAGTGAACTTGACTTGACTTGTGTTAGCGCAGGATCCTTACGCTTGCTGTGGGGCTGAGCATGGTTCTGCACCACTGCTGGGCTTCCACTGTGCACGGCCTCATGGTTTCTGTGCGGCCGTGATAGAAACGCCGCGTGGTTGCTGTCTCATAGCAGCTACCGGGTCTGAGACAAAAAGATAAAAACATTTAGCAAGAAATAAATTCAAGGACTGCTATTATCGTCCTCGGTCTACAAACTCTTGTCTGTATTGTATCTCCTCATCATGAATTCGTCAGGTCACTCACTTTCCGTGCTGCCGGTAGTAGGCTAACTGCATGGCCAGCTGCACAAATGTGTCTGGGTGAAGTTTCCTCTTCTTAATGCCCGTTTTCCCAAAAGTGGTAAAGGCATAGGAAACAACCTGCAGATCCTGAGTCTGGAAATGTAAACATCTGTTTTTAAATTCAATTTAACAACTGCTTTACTTTATTGATTTGTAAAAATAACTGATAACTGCTAATACAAATAACTACTAAGAGCTAATTCCAAATGTTATAACTGGGCATTTCTTGACCAGTGACTGGTCATCACAGTCATTGGGGTTGGCTTTATGTGCCCTCAAGGTCAGCATAATTAACTTTGTCAGTTTGCAATAACTTTGCAACTATGTTTAGAAGTAAACATCACACATGCAAATATTTGTGATAGTATTAGAAAAAGTTCAACCTTGGGAATGAAGCTAAATTATGCCAATGTTGTACTGTCAGCACTCATCAACCTTTTCAAACAGCACAAACTGTTCTTCCCAAAAGAATTACCTTTGATGTATCATTTTCCTAACCAATGGGCATCAATAAGCCCCCCCATTTTGTGACTCCAGGCAAGGGTCTGGAGTCACAAAACTAGTGAACCTCTAGGATTAGCTGTTTCATTGAACAGGGATTTATCGAAGTCTGATCTTCACAGCATATATTTGTGGATGTGCATTATGGCACGTACAAAGAAGACTTATGAGAACCTCTGAAAAATTACTGTTGATACTCATCAGGCTGGAAAAGGTAACAAAACCATCTCTAAAGAATTTGGACTCCACCAATCCACAGTGAAATGCAAGACCACTGTTCGTCTCCCCAGGAGTGGTTGACTAACAAAGATCACACAAGGTCACAAAGGAACCCATGGTACCTCCTGAGCAACTAAAGGTCTCTCAAACATTGCCTAATGTTAGTATTTATGAGTCCACCATCAGGGGAACACTAAACTACAATGGTCTCCAAAAAAATAACTGTCAGTCTACAATTTTCTAAAAATCACATGAAGCCAAAAGCTATGGGAAAAATGTTTTGTGGGCAGATGAGACCACAAAATTGAAACTAACCACAGTCTGGGCAGATCTGATCTGGGGAGCTGGTTCCATCAGAGGGCACTAAATGCCATTTCACTTTCGGCCCTGAGAGATATGTAATTTTGGACCATTTTCCTCTATAAATAAAAGGCCAATTATAATGGTCTTGTTTGTTTAATTGGATTCTCCTTGTAAGACAATTAGTAATATCTGAAGATGTTCTCTCACTCATTTTCTGTAACCGCTTATTCCACACTAGGGTCACATGTACCCGGAGCCTCTCCCGGAATCAATGTGTGCAAGGCAGGGACTCACCCTGGCCAGGGCGCCAGCCTACCACAGATTTGAAGATGTTTAAGAGCACATTTATGCAGAAATATAGAAACTTCTAAAGGGTTCGCAAACTTTCGAGCACCTCTGTATATGTCTATATGCTTCATTTTATATACCTGTTAACAATGAATATTCCTGAAACCCAACTCAGTAATCAGGAAAGGTGTCCACACACTTTTGGCCAAACTGTGTACCAAATAAAACATTTGTGTTCAATAAGCTGTTTTTCTCAAGCCAAAAATAACAGAAAAAATGTAGGCACCATTTTAAGGTAGCAGCTCTGTGTGTGTGTGTGTGTTTGTATTAGTTAGAAACTTACAGTTTTTCTATAGTGCTCTTTAGCAAGTGTGATGTCTTTCCTGATTCTATTATCCACAGTGAACACCAGCTCCTCTGGAGCAGGCAGGTTACGCACCACTTCTGAACCCTACAGGAAACAAAACAATGCTAATATACACACACACACACATACACACAGTACTGTGCAAAAGTCTTGAGCCACCACTCATTTCTTTATATTTTTAATGTGGTCTTGAACAGTTCTCCAGGCTTCCTGAAGGACTTTCAAAGACTCATTTCCAGTCCAGTCCCTGAACCTGACCAGTTTCAGAGGAATGTTTTTGTTTGACACTTAGTGACCTATGTATGGTTGGAACTCCTTTATCTAGAATCTTGTATCTTTAGGCACTTTGCAGCCTGCCACATTTGTTCCCATTTCTTTTATTAAATCTACTTGATATACCGAAGTAGTATTTTTGCACCAACACGTTGGTTTATAGCAAAAAAGAAATGAGGGGTGGTTTGAGATGTTTGCACAGTATTGCACACCGCCGTTAGAAATGTGCTCAGTAGTACAGTCTGTAAAGATTGAAAGTATGTTGTTTGGGACGCACCCAAGCAAAAGACCACTCATGACATGAAAACGAATTTAGATCAACAACTTGAATTGTTGTCAAGTCACAGAAAGAAAAGGAGCAAAAAAGAAGAGCAAAAACCAAAGTAAAGTAGCAACTAAAATAAAGCCTAACTAAAATAAAAGAAACTGAGAGAGGGGCTTGAGAAAAGCCCAAGAAAGAACCAGAAAAACCCTGAGATAAATCCTCAAGGGATTTGATCTGGCATAAAAGCTTTAGAGGAGGGCGACCCAGGAGAAAACTTGAGGGCCTTTACCAAATTACCAGTCAGCCTCATGTAGCCCTCTTGAAAAGAGCCGTCAAGTCTGAGAACCGAGGGTAGCGTGAACTTCCTTTAAGTAGAGGGTGGAACAGGTGTCACTGATCCCCCTAATCAGGACAGAACAGCTTCCTGCCTCCCTCTGGTGGCCAAGCATGGCCTTGCAGATGGTTCAGCCCCAGACTGGGATCTTCCAGTAATGAGAAACATTAAAACATAAACAGTAATGGAAACCATTTTTATGAGTGTGTGTGTTCTTATGTGAGAGATCTTTGCAAATCTCTTTTCCAGAGTCTTCAGTATTATCACTTTGAGATGGGTAAGAACTCAGACCCCAGTAAGGAGGAAAGCGTTGAGTTCAGGAACGCTGTGACTGTTCACCCGGTGTCCGATCCAGAGCAGATGTACCGACTGCACAAACACTTCACCCAGCTGGAGTTGCAGAAGACCTACGATGAAATTGAGAAGCTGCAGGTGAGACGTTCATCTGGATTAGTGAGACCAATTAGACCTATAATCAGTTCACAACTTATGATGCTAACTGCACACCTGAATCATTACACATTCTTCCAGAGCATTTTGCAGTTTCTGACACTGTAGAACATAGCGGAGAACATATTTTGGTATTTGCTTAATAATTTTGTTGAGGTGATTTTTAAAATAGCCGGAGGAAGAAACCTTGGGAGGAACCAAGACTTAAAAGGGGAATCCATCTTCCTCTCGTCATTTCGGAGAGAGAAAGAGAAAGAGATTGTTTATTGGAAAAACTAACAATAAGAGCCCATCATGTATAGCTTAATCACTGTGAGACAGATTGGCTAACAGAGTAGGTATAGTTGCGAGTCAGTAGAGGTTTTTATTGGAGTCTGAGTGAGGAGGAACAGTTAGAGTAAGTAGAGGTAGTTTGTGTTCGAATTCTCTGTACTAGAAAAGTAGGTTTTTAGCCTGGAATTAAAAACTGAAACTGTGTCTGAGTCTCAAATATTATTTGGATTCCGGAGCTGGAGAACTTTAATTGAAAACGCTCTTCCCCTTGCTGCAGGTTTCATAATTCTGGGGACAATTAAATCGCCAGCACCTTAAGATCTAAGTTCACAGAGGTATTCGGGTGCGAGGCCATTCAAGGCTTTATATGTCAATAGTATAATTTGTTAAACAATATGAAATCTGATCGGAAGCAAATGAAGTCTTGAATGTACAGTTTGATACACTTTATATACATTATGATACACATGTTTACAGTTTAATACTGCATATACACTTTGTTACTTTGTAAACAGTTTGATATACAACATAAACAGTGTTTTTACAGATTGATACACTGTATACAGTTTGATGCAGTGCATATACACTTTGATGCCCTGAGTATACAGTGTGATGCAATGTGTATACATTTTGATACATTCCACGCACCGTTTGATATACTACACAAATCGCACAGTATTACCAGAGACCAGACACATTCAGTCCACGTTTTTGCACTTTCTGCCCTCAGGAAGAAGTTACAGGTCTATCCGACCTGCCAGAATACGTAACAGCATTTCCCTAGTCAAGCTGCTTAACAAAACTCTCAACCCACACCCATCCTGTACCATCCCAGCCCAATGATTGTCACAGTTGCAGTGAAACTATGTTACATTTCCATATTAAGTTAATGGTAGATGTGAAGAAAGGGAACAAACACATTAGAATGGATGGTATGTTTACTATACACAAACTCACACCCAAAAGGTTAACAAAAGAATGAGGGGAAAAAATCCAGTACGCTATTTACTTATGTGTACATTTCAGAGATTTGCATAAAAATACATCACCATCGTGGCTTGTAAAATACTATTTAAACTCCACATATTTATTTTTAGAAAGGAGCCACTGCATACCACCGTTTTTATGTGATATGTAGGAGTAAGCAGTTGTCTGGTGCTACAACAAAAACAGACTGGTTTAAAACAAAATGCTCAGTTCAGTGTTTTTCAGGATCACTGAAAAAATTAGAACTACTTCTAGACTTATTGCTGACATCATGATGTGCAGAGCAGAGAACCAAACAGGAAGGTATGTCTCTAGGACCAGAGTTGGTAAACACTGATATAGATTATTGTGTTTGACAGATTTTAAGCAGCCTTATTTAAATAGATTAATCTGACAGACACTCGTAAGCAAGAGAGAGAGAGAGAAACAGCAGTGAGGCAGAGAGAGAGAGAGAGAGAGAGAGAGAGAGAGAGAGAGAGAGAGAAGCAGGAAAAGAGCTACAGAATTATAAAGGTGAGAGACAGAAATGGTGAAGTGGGGAGACGGGGGGATGCCACTCTCATTCACATATTCACATAATCACAGTGCTTTAAATAGGCATAACACACTCTCTCTCTTCCTTACACTGCAGCACTCTTTTAGTATGACTCCTTATTACAACAATGAAAGGCCATAATAGCAAGACAGAAAACAGTGACCATAATTATGAAAATAATTACCATAAAAGAGGGGGTGTCAGAATAATCAGCTTGCAAACAAAAGTCCCATGAAATAAGCTTTTTTTAAAGCTTTTCTTTTGACAAATCCTGCAGTTTAAAGAAATATGATGGGCCAAGCTTGGAGAAGATTCAAAATAACTGAACCACTGAAAATATTCCACAACACAGCACAGCATAACTATGTCTGAAATGCTCCTTCTGTTTATCTTCAATGAAAACGAGGGAAAAAACCTTCACGACTTTCTTCAAGGGGCCCTCTCCCAAAGCTAGAGCCTTGCCATTCAAAGCATGTCTTTCATGGATCTCAGAGCCATTGTTCACAGCATATTGTCTACTTTGGCACATCACCAGCCGTGGGTTTACTCAGTGGTTCACAACACTGACGTCTTTGAGGCTCCGCTAATGTGCTGCCTGATAATGTTGGTCAACAGCCCAAGAGACAAGACACAACATACAGAAAATAATCAAATAAACAGCTTTAATGGGCTCTAACCACATAATTTCACTCAGCTGCTGCCATTTCTTTCCTGCTTTGAGGAGGACGAGTGAAAACAGAGACAAGGATTTCATGGTGATGCGATCGCCTTCCATTACGGTCCCATTAGTAGGGTGAGGAACGTTTCCGTAATCATATAGCCCAGTTATAAATCGTGTACCGCTGCTGTAAGGCAGTCACAATTCATTGATTTGTGACAATTTTTTTATTTAAAAAATCTTACTAGTAATTTCATAGTTTAATACTTCAAAGTTTACTCATTACTGACACAGGAATTGAATTGCGTGCACACAGCTTGTATAATATCAATAGAAAAGCATTGCAAATAGAATGGGAGCAACCAAAGGTCACCATTCCCAATGCCAGCATCAACTAAAGCCCCCAAGCACTTGAATGATGAAGCTCAATTAAATAATAATGGGATGAGCTGAAGTGGTATTTGTGATTCAGAACTAATCTGTACCAAACCTCACTAACGCTCCTATTGCTGAATGTCATCAAATCTTCACAGCAATATTCCAACTTCTTGTGTAAAGCCTTCCCAGAGGAGCAGAAGCTGTTACTGCAGCAAAGGCACAGATACACTCTATAAACAAAATACAATTCATAAGAACTATGGGATGAGCAGATATCTGCAAATATCAGATATCAGACAGGATGTGTACCATCTCAATGAATCAGAATGGTTATTTACAATTTAGATAATAAAAATCATTTTTTTAAATTCCCCTCTTAGTGTAAGAAATCCGATGGACACACCCATTTATACGATTTTTTTGCCACCTACATAGCTTTTCCACTTTTCCACATTGAACTGGAGTCAAATTGCTTTGTTCCCCACTGTACTTAGAAACCCCTTCGATGCAGCTGGTGAAACAGCAAGAAACTGTCATTGGTTCAGTATGATAAACACAGCCATTGCCATTGAGAATATCGAAGGCTATCCCATGTCACATGACCAATCAGATGGCTGCAGTGTTTTCATGTCATGTTGTGGTACCTACTCAGTTCTTCTGGTACCACAACAGAGTAGGTACAAAAATAGTAACGGGTTCCAGGTACTACATTTGCCAAATAGAAAACCAAAAAATTTGAAAAATTTGAAAATGCTGACTGGCATTTAAACTGTATCATAGACATAGTCCTAAATCTTTTTTTCCCCTTGTAAAGTTTAGAACTTTTTGTTCCAATTTAACGTTCCAGTTTGTTCCAGTTAACACATGTCCACAAAAGTAAATATTGTGACCTATCATGAATGGTGGAAATTTCTCGAAGCATGTTATATGTATGTCTATTCTTGCACTTTTCACTTCTCAGAACTGGATATATGTCTGACAAAAGTACCATTCCGCACACTGTCTGTTCCCTCAAGCAACAGACCTTAAACTATTTTTGAGATTGTGTTAAAACTGTTAGAGTTAAGGTATCGTGTTGTTGTTTTTTTCGTATTCCAAGCAATTGAGTTGGAAACCTGGAGCTGCCTGGCAGCCCTTTGTTTGCTGCCTTTGTTTTTCTTTTCTAGGATTTTTATTAATATGCCCCCTTTAGATAACCAGTCCCATTTCCTAAAGACCTATGAGGAACAGGAATAGGGAGGGCCAGCTTAATTGTGAAAAGTGCATTCTGCCTAAAATACACAGGGAAGTAATACGAAAAAAATACGTGTGCTCTCTTTGCTCTCCACCCACGCAAGGCCATGTTCACAAGCGATCATAGCGATTAGGAAGTTCCAGTGTAGGCCTCAAGGGCAGAGACGCTGAAAAGCTTGATTGGTGTGGTCCTCCCTGCCATACCCGATCAATGAGAGTCACTTTCCCGGTTGTCGCATTTCTCATCTGATCGCTCTCATTCACACCTCTGCTGGTTCAGCATTTTAGAAACCTGATCTCATGCGTTTCTGTTTGACAACACACATATTGTCTTGCTCGGTGCGCTCTTTGCTGTGGGCCAAGTAAGTAAATAAGCCCTCCCCTTCTCGTCCTCTGTGAAAAGAAAGAACAGAACAGAAAGATATTTGTATGGCACAGTCATACGCCGTAGCTGCAGGGGAAGCGCTGACGAGGACTTAAGCTCCTCGACACTCTGGGTGCACATGACCACAACACCTGACACTGCATTTAAAACCAGAACTGAAAGGTTGAACAAAATTATAGGCATCATTTATGTGCAATAAGGGTTTAAAACACCCATTCAGCAACTACATCTGCTTTATGATGAAGATGCAATATGCCTTCCAATAATGCTGGGTGGCAGTGATGTAACAGTTTACAACTGAAACAGAAATCCATGGTACAGTCTGGCTCACCTTGCATGAAAGTGGCTAATCCATGTTCCATGACAGAGCTCACAGGCTGTACAGGTACGTTTCTCTGCCCCCATTTCAATTAATGCATTACAATTACTTTTAACCTGTGCTTGAGCAACAGGATTCCAATCAATATTAAATGTCACAGGATTCCGATGGAGGTTAACTGTGCTAATGTTCTTGAGCCAGGAGATTCCGATCAAGGTTAAACGTCCACAAGCTACAGGATTCTGATCAAGGTTAAATGTCCTCAAGCCACGGTATTATCTACCTTATGTAATAAAGAAAGAGAGGCAAAACTACCCTCAGTGCAGTCTGGTTGGAATTCTTCTCCAGGCATTTTCCATAAAAGAGTCTACAATAAGTCTGATGTTTTCGCTCACTGCAAAAAACACAATTTTGTTCAACTTTTTTAGAGCGTGACCTAAATAACTGAAATATTAAAAGTGTCCGAATACTTTGTGGGGCCACTGTATTTACGGTATCAGATGAAATTTTAGTTTGCATTAGTAAAATGAATGAGCTCATGTTACTCAAGTTGCTAAAAGAATGTCTTATAATCCTGACACAGCTTGCTTTGATTGAAAATTAAACCAAAAGGTAAATCAAGGAAATGTACTATTTATTTAGGTTTTACGTATTGTGAATCCAAAGCATCCACCAAATAAACAGACATTATTTCACATTTCAGCAATATCAGTACTCAAAGTGTCAGTATTGTGAGAACTGTTAATATCATCTAAGCTTTCATCCATTTTATCTGCTTCATGATGGAAAACAGTGCAGTGCAGTGCGAACCTGAGGCTCCTTCTACAGGCAGCTGTTCTGGTTCAACAATCAGGGTAAACAGAGTTAAAATCTAGCCATGTATCACACAACCAAGCAGAAACGGAGCTGGCCTGCATGATGTATCACCTAATATATCAAATACAATACACATAACACAATAAGAAGAGCTATGCCTGTGGGAGAGCTGTCCACAGGGACAGTACTTCTGGGAACAGGAGCCTCTGGAGGTCCTCTGGGCTTTCCTGCATTAACTGTCCTGAATTAGTAGAGTACTCTCTCAGCTTTCCACCATTTCCCTAAAATCATAGTTCATGACAGTCACTATGACCAGTCAGATTCTTCCAAATTCCTTTTCAGTTTCACTCTCCACAAGCACTGGAGAATGACACTAAGAAGACCTTCACATAAAAAATCTATTAATCACTGTAGTTGTATTACCAGCGTGACATGATGACACACAGCAGTCACACCCAAAGAGGAGCGGACAGTAATCCTTTTAAATGAATGCCTCTTAAATGCTACCGTTAAAATCGTGAGAGTATGGTGGATTACTGTAAAAGGTCAGTCATGCACAGCAGTCCCCCCTCACGATGAGACAGGCTAATGACACACAGAACCGGATCACCACGTGTCAAGAGATGCGCTCCCCTCAGAGAGGTCTTTGATTGAAGCGATGAACTCCCTACGGGGAAAACCTGTGATTTCCTTGCATCTCTCTGCCAATTTGCTTTAATCGCATTTGCTGTGTTTACTTGAAAAATCCAAGGCTACTTCTGCGCTGTGGAAGAAATTCCTATTTGCACTGTGCAAAGTGAGTGCAGCCAACAAAATAACAGGCACGAGTCAGACGTCCCTGTTGTCCTGAAAAAAATTGCTATGGGCTCTTTGCTTGATGACAGTGTGCACACCAGCGGGCAAGATCAGACCTGTTATGTCTGGACAGGCACTATCAGCACTGTCAGCACAGCATTTTACAGGTAGCAGCTGTGAATCATCATTGCAATGCAGCGTCAGTGACCTAAATGAAAAGGATTGTACTCAAGGATGTGGTCAAATAAATCAAATGACTCAAGCCTCTGCCTTGTCCACCTGCTTTTTTCATGATAACTATGCAGTGGTTTCTCTTTCATTCTTTCCCATTTCCTCACTTTTCTTACATGAAATGACATTAGCACTTCCCACGTTAACACTACCACAAACGCATCATGAATTAGTCATGCACACATATCTGCCATGAGCTGGGTCAAAAGGGAACTATATGAGTAGACTACCAATGTAGACCTCTATGAGATTACTTGGTGGAGACTTCTATGAGACATTTACCAAACTAGACTTCTCTGAGACATTTATCAATGTAGACCTCAATAAAATGCTCCTCAGACAATTCATATGGCAGAGTGAACTGTACAAATCAGAGTTTAGTTAAAAGGGTTGTGTCCCATTACTTCTAAAGTTCTAAAGTTTTCTAAAGTTTTTAAATGTAACAGTCACTCCCCAGACCACACAGTCCACATGTGAAGACTAAGCCGCAAAAATAGCCCATGAACTGACTTATGATGTCAAGTAATATGTATCCATATGTACATTAGGTACAAACTTTTCAGCTTTTCGGTAATGCTAGTACCTAAGAAAAATGATTTGAATGGATTAGCTACCCGAACAATCCCTTTAACAACTTATCAAAGTCACCTGAAGGCCTTTGTTGTCTTTGTGTACAAATCTGTGACCGTTTTTCTCAGAACTGTCAACTGTCAGGAAGTACAGGAGCGTCTCTAAAGTTCTTAACTTGCTTGGATTGGATCCTCTGACTGGCTACAGAGTGATGATGTACACAACAAACAATATATAAGGGCATCAATCTGTATGCACTGCAATCCAATAAAGATAAGGTCCAGATACAGTTTAGACCTCTCATTTATAGAAGCTGCTTTATCTGTCAGTAAAACTGGAGTTCATTAACTATTGGCTTTGCTCAGATGATGTACACAAATTCATCTGATTGAGTTTTTTTTCCATTTAGTCATGAAAATTAAATTCCACTTTGAGCCACTTCCCTGACAGTGACTAAGCCTAGTGCTGGACTACACAAGATTCTAAATCGAGATTTTTCAACTCAAAGGAAAATATAGTTTATGGGGTTAATACTCGTCTAGGAAACTGGGCTTAAATGTTATACTTGATTTAGGTGAACTTAAAAGGTCAAGGTAATCGACAGCCTCAAATCTCTTTACTCTGAAGACCTTACATACAAATATGGAGTGGTGTTCAGTGTGGTTTCATTGGAGTTAATGTTTGGCATTACTGTTGTAGTAAATCAAAGATGCACTAGTTCCTTTACAGTGTTACAGCACTTAAGTCATCGCAGCTTGTTTACGGTTGGATTGTTTATGGCTGGGTTTGACAATGTGCAGGATTTTGCACTACAGGATAGGAATACAGTTCAGCTTCTTTGGCAAACAGCTAGGGAGAAATTGTGTTTCGCTCTCGCTTCCTCAATAAAAGCATCAATATTACATGGTATATGAAATGAAACCCAAATTTATTTGACAAAATGCTATGGCTACCCCTCAAAGGCTGTTTCTGAATGAAACCACAATTCTTTCTTGAATCCTATTGGATCATGGCTTATTTTTCTGTTGTAATACACGGACAAGTTTCAAACCGTGGCCGTGCAGTCCACAAACGAAAACAAAGCTGCAAAAACAGCCTGTTTTAAAATGAGATGATTCGTGAAAAAATCCCATACATTTACATACATCCACCTATTCAGTCTACGACCTTCAGCCATTCATAGTGAGAGAATAAGACAAGGATTATATCTGCTTTAAAAGTAAAATAACAAACACAGCGTTTTCATTCTAAGAGATTAACAATGTTGGAGATAAGAGATATGAACTGTAGGAAAATGGTCATGTAAAAATTGTTTTTGATTCACAACACAAACGTTATAAGTGGATCCCAGGGAGAAAAAAAATAAAGAAGAAAATAGAGAACTTGGATCCTCCATTTACTAGAGTCTCTGAATGCTGGCACTGTTATGTTGCTATCAAACATGGTGGCATTAGGTGAATTACCCTATTTAAATTACTTTGCTTTGCATCTACCACAGGCTTGCACACAGCACTGGTTTTCTGCATGAGTTCTCTGGCCGTCTGCAGCAGCAGGCAAAAATAGAAACTTCGATGAAACAAATTTGCATTAGAGGTTTTAAAGAGAGGGCACAGCAAATGACATTCAAATCACGCACAATATCCTCTAGAACGGCCTTTACTTTAAATTATCAACACACCGTGGCATTTAGAAACTGGAGAATGAGTACTATTCCAATTTTCAGAGCAAATGAAAAATCAATATACCAAGGGTCAATAGTTTTGAAAGGAATTTAAAGTGCATCACCAATGGTGCAACCAATGCTTCATATAATGAACATCATTGAGTATCTCTCACTGAGATTAGGTCTTGTCTGTTTCATTTTGTCTCCACCAATCAGTCACAACATTAAAACCACTGACAGGTGATGTGAAAAACATTGATTATCTTGTTACAATGGCACCTGTCATGGTGGGATATATTAAACAGCAAGTGAACAGTCAGTCCTTGAAGTTGATGTGCTGAAAGCAGGAAAAATGGCCAAGCATAAGGATGTGAGCAACAGGTGCAATAGCTAGATTACTTGGCAGAGTTTCTCCCAAACTGCAGGCCTTGTGGGGTGTTCCTGGTATGCAGTGATATGCACCTACCAAAACTGGTCCAAGGAAGGACAACGGGTGAACCAGCGACAGTCATGAGTTTCCAAGGCTCATGTGTGTGGGGAGCGAAGACTAGCCTAACTGATCTGATCCCACAGAAGAGCTACTGTAGCATACATTTCTGAAAAACTTAATGCTAGTTTTGTTAGAAAGGTGTCAGAACACAACACATCGCAGTTGTGTTCTCGCAAACCAGTGCCATACGAACCTCAGTCCTCCACCAAAAGCTTCTACAATTGGTACATGAGCAATAGAACTGGACCATGCAGCAGTGGAAGAAGGTGACCTTGTCTAGTCTCATGTGTATGTTGTTTACATGGGGAAGAGATTGCATGAGGGTGTGCTAGGGAAAGAAAGAAAGCTGGTGGAGACACTGAGGTGCTCTGAGCAATGTTTTGATGGAAAACCTTGGGTCTTGGCATTCAGGTGGAGGTTACTTTGACATTCAGTCCGATGGAGCATCTGGGGGATGTGCAGGACAAACCAGTCTGATCAATGGAGGCCCCATCTCTCAACTTACATGACTGCTGCTAACGACTTGGTGCCACATGTCGCCGCATTCCTTCAGAGTTGTTTTGGTGGCTCAAGGGTGAATCTACGTTTTTTCCAATTGCTTAATGTTATGGTTCATTGGCATGCTCATATCAACCCATATCAACGAAACAACTGTTGGAACAACTGTGAAAAATAAGCTGATACTCTAGAGCTCTATAAATTGTTATTGTACTAAACAGTATCTAATTCATTTTTATAGCATGTGTATTTATTTTTAAACATTATAATGTATCAAAGTCTCCGGAAACCTTTATTGTCTATAGTGTACATACAGGTCTGTGACCATTTATCTCAACACTGTCTCTAGTGTGGGTGGTTTTTTTAAATTTTTACTTTGCTGTTCTGATTGGATACCAAGTGATAGCAAATGCAACAAAAATGTGAAGAAAGAACAGGCACCAATACAGATGACATTGCAGATGTGGTTTGCATCAGGCATGGGATTTCACAGGGATAAAAGACATACAGCTCTCCATATGGAACACTGTCAGAAGGCTCCACTTCTTTAATATATCATAAAATCTATTTGTTGACATCTCAAATTGTCATATTATTATTAAGTTATTTAGGTTAAACAACAGTGATGGCAACTAAAAAATCAGAACACTTCCCCTTTGCTTGGATGTCCTGTGCTTTCACTGAGTAATGAGAAAAATTTGTTACTGGAAAATCACTGATGTGACCCTACCCTCTTACTCAATATTCTCTGACTATTTCACAACCTTGATAGTAATCTGAGACAGTAAATGGTGTTTAAGACAGTCTAACATACATTAATGTGCAAAAGTCATAAGACACCAAAGAAAATACAGTGCTGTGAAAAAGTATCTGCCCCCTTCCTCATTTCCTATTTTTCTTGCATGTTTGTCACATTTAAATGTTTTAGATTATCAAACGAATTTAAATATTAGGCAAAGATAAAACAAAATGCAGTTTTTAATTTATGATTTTATTTATTAAGGGAAAAAAATATCCAAATCTACATGGCCCTATGTGAAAAAGTAAAATCATGAAGTAACTTTGGTTAATCACATTATTTGGAAGGCTGAGTAATTATTTGGAAGGCTGAGTAATTCCACTAGCCACACCCAGGCCTGATTACTGCCAGACCTGCTGAATCTAGAGATCACTTAAAAAGTAGACTAAAAGATCCCAGAAAAGGAGAGACATCATGCCGCGATCTAAAGAAATTCAGGAA
>JBBJLS010000001.1:4130884-4150305 GCA_037577275.1 Bryconaethiops microstoma
AGTGCGAGGCAGGGACCCACCCCTGGCGGGGTGCCAGCCCACGACAGGACACACACACACACACACACACACACACGCACACACATATATGCACACACATACACGCACAAACAAATTAGAATCCCCAGTTCACCTGACAGCATGTTTTTGGACTGTGGGAGAAACCCGGAGACTCTGGAGGAAACTCACACCACCACCAGGAGAACATGCAAACTCCACACACACACACACACACACACACACACCAGGGCCCGCATTCAAACCCCCAACTCTGCAGGTGTGAGGAAACAGCACTACCCACTGCACCACCATGGGGCTGCCATCATTAAATATGATACCAGTTTTTATAATGAATGTAATAAGATGTTAAATTAGGAGAACTAATATTATTGCAACTAAACAGTCCCCAGTGACACAACCTTGTATGATGTTTATGTTTCTGTTCGATAAAAGCACTATCAAACCCAACTGTAACGTTCTTCCTGTCTTTTCCCAGTTTCTTGGCTTTTTGTAATATTCGGTCTTCCTCCCGTTTTCTTGTTTAGGTTGTTGTTTATGTTCTCCACGTGTCTTTGTTTCCCTAAACCGCGTCAATCTGTTGTTTTGGTCTCAGACGCGTCTTAGCCCCGCCCCCTTGTTATCCTGTTCACCTGTCTTTTGTTCCTGTCTCCGCCCCTGCCCCCGCCCAGGTGTTTCCCTCTCTCTAGTCAGTGTCTTTACGCATCTTGTGTTTCAGTCTGTGTTTGTGGATTCTTTATCAAATATCTTGTAGCCCCACTTCTTGATCCCCTTATCTCTCAGATACCCATTGACCCTGTTGACTGATTGATATACTGCACTTAATATTTAGTTTCATATTTAATTTTCAACATAATTATATACTTCTATTCATATATATTTTTGTCGTATTTAAACTTAATTTAAATGTATTTTTTTACTTCTAATCTCCTGTTAAATTTTCTTTTTAATTCTTACAGTCGGGCATCGCACAGCAATAAGCATTTCGCTGCATGTCGTACTACGTATGATTGTGTATGTGACAAATAAAATTTGAAATTTGACTTGAAATTTGATTTGTAAATTTCTGGCAAAACGCTTAGCTCGTACTGGTCTTTGCTAAGTTCTTGTAATTGCTGAATGTTTATTAAATGTCTTGTGTTTTTGTGTCACCTTTTTGTTTCTGTTTGTATTTCTTATCTTTTTGCATTAAACCTCCTGAATCCTGCGATTCCATCCTGCCTGCCTAGACCCTCAGTGATTACACAAACAAATGAATCAGAGAGGTCACGTTTGTTGGACAAGGTCGTTGACCTTCATGACCTTTAGTGACCAGCGCTGTGGACTTTCCAACAGAACGATTTGATGTCAACTCATTCAACATTCAACTCAAAGTTACACCCTTTAGTTAAACCTTTGAGTTTCGGCTGCAGTTATAAGTCTATTTTTTGTGCTGTATGTTATGTACGCGTTTGCAGCAAAAAGATTGTTAAATTAGCTTTAAGAACTCTTTTAAATGTATTTAATAGTTCAACAGAAATGAGTAGCAACTGGTTCCTAATAGTCAAATCATTTACCTCCACTGTCCTCAGCTATAACCAGCATCCACTGCACTCTGTAAAGAAGTGTGTCGAGCTTCATACAAATATAACAACTGGATCTACTCTGTTCACTGATTTCTCCCATAACCTTCAGCTCATTTTGAACTCAATCTTTTAAGATGGGTGTTGTGTTGGGGAATATCTCAAATGACCAGTGTAAACTAGATTGTGTCCATCATCAGATAATGTTTATTATAGGCCGTGGAACACTCTGTATGCACGGTTGAGAACAGGGCCCGGGAAGTTCTTATTCTCTAACGGATGTGATCTCTAAATGCCTTAATGTGCATTTATCTGATGGAACTGTAATGTCTGGCGCCATGCCTCCACAGAACTGCGGTCCTGTCGGTCGGTCGGTCGGTTTATGGCTGGACAGTGATGGACTTGGTAACCTTTCCAAGAGTGGCACCCTGACAAAGCTGGGCTGAATCAAGCATTCTGCAGGCATCCACTTTTGAGGACTTGGCTACACTTCTTTTGCTGAAAGAGACAAAGAAGTCTTTGTTGCGCGTTTTGTGTGTGTGCGCGCGCGTGTGTGTTGAGCGCCGATTCTTCTCTTCGGACCCGAGAGAAGAGAGGAATATTAAGTGCTCTGCATGACAGACCTAAATTGAAGTAGGTGACTTTTTGAGCGTTTCTTTGTTCCGATTCTCTTCCTGCAATCAAACGTAACATAATGTAAAATAACACCACACTACAGTCGTAGTTTCCAGTGCATTCATTTTATAATCTAGCCAAAATATTTTTCTCATATTCTTAGACTTTGCCTAACTGTTACAGTTCATAATAAATCAGCTACCAATGTCAATAAAATAAATTTAAAAAATCCTCTATCTATATTAGAGAACAAACGAAAAGTATCATGTCCACTCTTGTGTGGGCCCAAGTGATTATTTAGTTGCTAAAAAATAAAATCTGTGAATAACAAAGTTGCCCCGATGATCACATTCCGTATTTATCGATGCTTCCCTTGGCCAAGGCGATGTAGGTAGTCATGGCATCGTCTTTGGACATGCCTGTAAAAGAAAAAAATATATATATACATATGACAAACATTATAGACTGAACGATCTGTAGTTCTGCAGTGGTTACGCTGTACAGACAGTGATACTCCCTTGACCATAGAGATGCTGCACTTTTGATCAGATTTTTTTAGGACGAAGCTGTTGTGAACTACATACACCGCAAATTAAGGGCTGGGCAATATTGATACAATTCAATATTATGACATTTTCCACATGGACGACAGTATCAAATCACATTTAAGAGAATAAAGATCATAACTGAATATTAATGCATTTATTAAGACCATTCCTCCTGAGTTCTGCTGTTATGATAAATCATACTAGAATAAAATAATGTCTTACAAACCTCATATAACCTACTTTGATTGGACTGCTTTGTTCTTAATGTGACACCAAAAGGAGCCCTACACAGCAATACAAATGCTAAGCAGACGGAAATCACATGTCCAGAAAAAATGCTATTGTCTTATTTTGTTTTGAGATTTTAGAAATTGTAGCACTTGGTAAACGATACACATCAGATTTAATTGTAAGGACCTGGACAACTTGAGCACACTTTAGTGCCCAATGTCTTTTTAAAAATTTTTAAATTTAACATATGGGAAAATAACAATACAAATGAAAAACAAAATAACTTTTGCACAGGATACATTTTATGTGTTTTTCCAACATGTTAAAATACACAAATGAACAGAAATTGCATTAACATATGCAGAAGTAAGGACATGTTCTTGCTTTCACTTAGAAAATCAACCAGAACAGGGATTGCCACACAACTGTAAAAGCAGCACTACTTATTATAGATCATTAAGTATTATTACTTAAAAAGGATGTCTTCAGTGAAACACAGTATTCTGTGCAGTATTAGTGTACCTTGAGAAATGCTATAAGAATAAAACATTATTTGTACTATTATTAATTTTACCTTTCCTGGAACTCCAGGCCTCCCATTTGGCTTTTCCCTTCAAATCTGTGATTCCAGGTTTATCTGCATAAAAACAGAAACGAGAGATGCTCACTTGTTGGCATACCAAAACTAACAAAGTGCTCATGACTGAAGTGCAACATATGGACAAAAGTATTGGGACGCATGACCATTACACCAACAGGGACTTTCATGACATTGCATTCAAATACATAAACTTGGCTCGCAATCTCTGTTCCAGTTCATCCCAAAGGTGCTGGATGGGGTTGAGGTCAGGACTCTGTGCGGCGAGTCAAGTTCTTCCACTTCAAACTCATCCAACCATGTTTTTATGGAGCTCGCTTTGTGCACTGGGACACAGTCATGCTGGAATAGAAAAGGTTCTTCCCCAAACTGTGTCCACAAAGTTGGAAGCATGGCATCCAAAATGTCTTGGTCTGCTGAAGGATTAAGACTGCCCTTCACTGGAGCCACCTGCATTCAGTAATTAAGAGATGTGTCCCAATACTTTTGTCCGAGTAGTTTATTTAATGCTTCACCGGCATTACCAATATTAATGTCCCCAACAACAGCCTGCTTGTAGAGGCCATACAGGTCCAGCAGCTCCTGGTCAGTCGGCCTGCTCTTCACTTTCTTGACGTCCGCTGCATACTGCTCAAATTCCTTCTGCATGTACAGAAGAGGGTTCAGTTTGAAACCTAATAGACCATTGGAAAGAAGTTGAATATATTCAGCTCACATCACTTTGCTGCTTTCCTTAAGGCTTTCCTCGCAGTCAGTCTGACTAATCTGATCGGTCTTGTGAAACCCAACTAGTTTGCTAGTAATCCGACCCATTTTCTCTGTGCATTCGGGCTCACTAAGCCCACTCTTAATCACTGCACCATAGTCATTATCCCCTCACTGTACACGGCCCATTGTTCAGCTGAACACCCAACAGACAGGCGTGCAGGCCCATGTGAAGGTCCATTGTGTGAACATAATCAGGCTGTGAGGAGCCCAGCCCCAGTGCACTCGCTGCTGATCTAATATAGAAGCTCAGGAGACATGAGTGAAGGGCACAACAACATGACATTGCATTAAAAAGGATGAATGACGCACGTGCCCAGGCGCGCCCCTGCCTGCTGAGGAAATACAGAAATAAATTAATATTCATATCGATATTCACAAACAACGGGCCTCCAGCTGCTGACAGCACTGATCTGCAGGTCTGGAAACGCAGCCATGAGATCCTGCATGAAAACACACACATAAGAAACCTGCAGTCAGAATAAAATAAAGGGAATATGAAGCACTAACCTCGAGAGTCATTTTGTCAGTTCGGTGTTGAAGCGCGTCTCAGTGCGTCTCTCCAAATCAGCGCAGCGCCCGAACCGCACACCGGCCGGAGCGGCGGGCTGGGGGCGCTGATTGGCTGGAGAAAGAGCCACTGAGACCTGATTGGTTGGAGAAAGAGCCAATGAGCGCTGATTGGCTGAAAAACGAGCCAGTGAGATCTGATTGGATAGAGAAAGAGACAATTAGAGCTGTTTTTTTTTTTAAAACAACCTAATCTATAAGCATAAGACATTTTAAAGCACATGTTAACGCATATATGACATTTTTTGACAATGAGCGCTGCTTGGCTGGTGATTGATCCAACGAGTGCTGATTGGCTGGAGAAAGAGACAATGAGCTGATTGGCTGGAGAAATAACCAGTGCGCGCTGATTGGCTGGAGAAAGAACTAGTGAGCACTGATTGGCTGGAGAGAGAGTCCGCCAGTCTGGAGCAATAGAACATAGGAGATGAACCCCTTTTGATATTATAGTAAATGATAAGCATATTAGAATGTTTTTAAAATAATCAATTTTTGATCATTTTTATAACTTAAATAACAAGCATAAGACATATTATTGTAAGAATTTTAAAGCAACCTTTAACCCATTTTTGACTATTTACGACAACTTAAATAATAAGCATAAGACGTGTTAGTATAAGTGTATTCAAAGCAACCTATAGCATTTATTTATACCCAGCATTTGTGTATATAGCATAGTGTATTTTGTACAGATTTTAATTTAGATTATTTAGACTGTATATTTTATGCTGTTATTGTCTCTGTGTCTCTGTGCAGTCATGATATAAGCAATTTTCTCTGGGATCAATAAAGATTTCTGATTCTGGTTCTGATTGTAAAATCTATTTAACTGATTTCATTGGCACGGTTGCGAGTGCTCAACTTAAACACTGGGGGCGCTGTGTTTTTAACAGGACGTCTAAAGCTCAGTGTGGAAACAGCATGGCAGCACTGGGAGGACCACGCGGAGATGTTTATGTTGAGATGAGGCTGTGACGGGGGAAAACGTTTTGATCCGAGGTGGGACTGCACAGAAAAGATCAAACTATTCTCAGTGCTGCTGTTTTAAACACATCAGGTGCTTCGCGTTGGGCTTTTTTTCAGGTAAAAGACGAGACTGAAGTTGGGTTTCTGTTCTACCTTCACTGGTGCAACAGCTGCATTCAGGCACATTATTTTATTATCATTATTATTTAGGTCCCCCCTCTCACCCACCCAGAATTTGTGTTAAAATATTTTCGATTAATATTTAAAGTTAGCACTTTAATCAGAAGATTGTGGGTTTGAATCCCAGGTACCCACTGAGGTACCTTTGAGTAAGGCACTGTCTCCACACACTCCTTCGGGCACTTTGTTTCTGATTGGGTTAAATACAGAGAAATAATTTCACACTGTGAGCTGTACTGTGGTGTGTTCATGCATGACAAAGGACACTTTACAGTTAACACTAGAATTATAAGCACTGTACAAAAAAACAGGCTTGTGTGTGTATAGGCACACATATGAATAAAGGAAAGATTTATCATAAAGGTAAGTTAAAGGCTGCATATACATCCAATGTCTTAACAGCTGTGTGACACGCTGTTTGGCGCATGTAAAGATGCCCGAATAGAACTGATGTACCATTTAAAGTGAAACAGAAAATTAGTATAGAAGCCTTAAGCAAATGGAAGCTTCACCTATAAAGCAACTTTACATTTACATGATCTGGCAGATGCTTTTATCCAAAGAGATATACACAAAACTTCACACTTCTCTTGTGTGTGTGTGTTGTGAATGTAGAATGGCCACTCCTGGGAAAGCGAAGAAGGAAAAAAAGAAGCCGATCCCGGTGAAAACGTCTCTGAACAGCCCTTACGACCTCAGATGGGCACCGCTGGAGAAGGGCCAGAAGGCGTTTATTGTAAACACGCTGAAGGAAAAGATCGAGGCCCTCGGGCTTCGGAAAATACAGGTTGTTGTAAAGGATTTCCGCAACAGAAGAAAAGCGAAGAAGCGAGACTCGGAGCCAGCTGATGCCAAAACTGAGGTGGCAACTCGGCAGTCAGGCTGGAACTCGGAGAGCACACGGAGGCAGCTGGCCATCGGCATCAACGAGGTGACCAAAGGCCTGGAGAGGGACGAACTGAGCCTGGTGCTGGTGTGCAGCTCGGTCAAGCCGGCACACATGGTCAGCCACCTGATTCCACTGAGCAGGACCAGGGAGGTGCCGGCCTGTCAGGTACCGGACCTGAGCGAGTGTCTCTCGGGGCTTCTGGGCCTGAGCAGTGTGCTGGCGCTGGGCTTCAGACGAGGAGCCGCAGACTTCGCTGAGACAGTGGGGCAGATTGCGGACAACGTGCCGCCACTACACGTGGCCTGGGTGCCCTCAGAGAGAGGAGTAACAGGACTGGAGGGTGAGGGTGGAGACTTGCTCTCAAATGCAGCTAAAACTGAGGCAGGCTCACATTCAAATCCAGTTAAGACTGAAGAGCAGGCCGGAGACGACAAATCGGACTCACCAAAAGGACTAAAGAGAAAGCGTGACCTTTCACTGGAGCCTGAAGGAGACCCCAGCCTCTCGCTCCAGCCTCTGAAGGTCAAGAAAACCATCCCAAACCCCTCAAAGATCCGAAAACCCAAGAAGAAAAAGTGACCAATGACTTGAAGGGAAACTGAAAAATACAGTCCAAGTATTATGTAAAAATTATACCACCTCACTTTTTTTTGTTAAGGGTTAGTGATGGGAAGCAGAATTCTCCAGTGTAAACTTAGCCATTTTATTCCCTATAAAATGAACGGAGTTTTTAAAAGCAGTGTTAAAAAAAAAAAGTGGAAAGTCCTTGGTAAAGTTCATTGGCATGATTTCCCCTCATGACACCCTGTATGTAGCTCTCTACGCAAGGCTATCAGGCCTGCATTTTTATGTAACTGCTTCCTGTGGGTAACCTGGACATAGAGACAAACACTTCAGATGTCTGGTTCCTATCACTATCGTTGTAAACAGCCCAGCCTTCTCTGTTTCTTTACAATGGCACACGTCACATTCAAAACACTGTGTATCTATATGACCCAATTATGCAGACTTTTTGAAGATTCTGTAAAATTCTACTGTACACATTCTGAAGTAACATAGTAGACTTCAGGATATCATGCAGACATCCACATATCTTGCTGAGTAACTGGCCAGTACTTTCCTTTTTGATTGAGGCCAATTCAGTTCTTAAAGCTGAAAACTACATTTGAAAGTTTTCCACAGATATGCATTTTTTCCCCCCATTGATTACGTCCAAGAACGACAAGGAATCTGTTCTAGTTGGTTCAGATTCAGATGATTTTTATTCAATCAAATAATCCATGCTGGTATACCTTAATGTAGAGTAGTTGTTTGTTTTGTTTTTTTTAACAATTACATATATGGGTGGTCACCGTGTTTGACATGGTGCTGGTTACAGTCTCCTTTAAGGTCATTAAACAACCTGCAATGGAGTTCAATAAAAATATTGTTTTCAGAAAGAGAAAGCTGAGCGTCATTTCAAAACTACATCTGATATTTAAAAAACAACCTCTCAAATAAGGCAAGTACTTTGGGTGTTTCTTACTGTTGCGACTCAAGAGTTCATGGACCAACACATCGGGGGTTGAGGGGGTCAAAAAAAAAAAAACCTAATTCATGCTCAGTTCATACAGCAAGCCTCAGGACAGCATACAAACAGACATTTGCAAAGTGCCCTGGAATTCAGGAGTTAACCAGAATACTCCAGTGGTTTTCACTCTTATCTGTATCTGCCACATCTGTACCACAGAGCAACTTCCTATTGGCTGCTTTACCGAGGGTCTTTACTGTCCGTGGTAATCGAGTGTACTATACGTGTGCAGCAGATAGAGATAAAGTTGGAAAAAT
This sequence comes from Bryconaethiops microstoma, assembly GCA_037577275.1. Taxonomy (NCBI): domain Eukaryota; kingdom Metazoa; phylum Chordata; class Actinopteri; order Characiformes; family Alestidae; genus Bryconaethiops; species Bryconaethiops microstoma. The sequence continues at coordinate 4,139,654 of JBBJLS010000001.1, forward strand.
ACCAGAGTATTTCTTTAAGAAGTGGGATTCTGCTCTTTTTAATGTTTTCCATAAGCATGATACCTGGATGTGCGCTTGTTTTAAAAGCCAGTATTGTAAATTCTTGATACACTGATGCCAACTACGACAAGAAAAGCAAGAACACAAAGGCGGTTTCTAACCGCATAAATTACCAGTTTTCGGAACGTCCCATGTAACAGTGTTTCAATCAATCGTTCGATTGAGTAAGCAGGTTTTCTCGGCCGCACGTTACCAAAAGCTCTGGGAAAGCTGTAGCTGTGAGGAGCACCGTCTAAGTGACGATGCCCGCGATTGTTCGACTTGTTCATTTCTTTGTGCTTTTATGAAAATTCCCAGGACCTACTAGCAAATGCACAGCTGTCTGATAGGTGGATAACTATGAAAAAAAATACTGACAGAACATTAAAAAAGACAATATATAAGAAAATAACTTAAGACAATTCTAAATATCAGAATTGCTTGAAATAAAAGACTAAACGAAGAGTGAAAGGGAAAAAAAAAGCTAAGTCTGGCAACACAAACACAAATGCCATCATGAAATTTAAAATAAGGATTCACATTCTTTCTAGTTGCTCTCAGACTCAAGACCCTAAACATGTAATAAAACAAATCTTAAAAATGCACACCGGAGCATCCTGCTCCTTCAGAAACATGTTGTGCTTCAAAAATGCAATACATTCTTTCTCACATGTACCCAGTGATACCCCTATCTGACTAACTGCGGGACCTCCTACGGTATATGACGTAACAGGCCACTCCACAGTAAAAGCCTTTGTATTTCTCCCCCTCCCCTCCCCTCCCCTTGTTTCTTAGCCCCTGTAAACCACACAACACATAATAAATATCTAGCATTAACTATACAGGATGCTAGCTCTTTCACAAATATATCAATGCACCTTCATAAAACAAAAGAAAAAGTTTTTAATTGTGTGGTGGGGTGGGGTTGGGGTGGTTAACCAATCGTCCCGAGACGCGTGCGTATGTATGTGCATTTTTATAAAATGACATTGACAGTTTATGCATGTCTTAAATGAAATCTAAACGTCTATATGTCTGTTTTGATACAGCATGGAGTCAGTCTGAAGCTGATGTTCACATTCAGGATATATAGAAAGAAAAAAAGTGAGAGAAAACTCTCTCATAACCGAGAACGAGAACTAAGAGAGCTGCACGATGGAACTCATTCACTTTGAATGGATTGGTGGTGGTGGTTTTTATTTAAGCCGTCTATCTCCTGTGTCCTGCAAGTGTATCAGCCACCCAGCAGCCAGTTATTGTAGCACAAGACCAACCTGAGGGAGAGGTACAAGAAAAACATTTTGAATTGGATTTCAATTTATAATCAATTTTAGAAATTCTTAAAATCAATTTAGAAACATATCATGCAATAGTCATGCAGTGATTATTGTGCTGTCTTGATCTCTGTTTAAAAAAAAAAATCACTGAGGAGTCTACAAAGCGTTGTAGGCACTATAGACTGGAAAAAATTCTGATTTCCTCATTCATGAAATCCAGTAACCTCTCCAGTTCAAGTAACCCTCTACACCCCTGTTGAGGCATTTTATGGTGTTTGTTATATGCAATATTATTGTTTAAAACAGTTGGGTGACTCATGCTCTCTTGGCATGTAATTAAGTGCCGTTTGTTACCACAACATTCATGTACAACAACAAAACTATTAAAGGGTAGATAAAAATAACAAGGCTGTTTCAATGCTGCCCATGCTTGCTTACTTTCTCTGGGTCCATTGGAGGGCATTTCCAGTTGTAAAGGTAATACTGAAGGTTGCCATCTCCGATTCCAAACTTGAGCTTTTCCAAGAAAGTCTTATTCTCCATTAAATCCAGAGCATTAAAAACATCAAAACCTTTCTGTAACAGGGACAATGACAAAAAAAAGGCATGTACACTAAATTAACAAAGACCCTACCATGAACTAAAGAAATCATTTATAATTCACAATATGGACAAAAGTACTGGGACACCTGTTTTTCCAGGGATTGGCCCCATACGTGAGGGGGAGGGCTTAATCTTAATGCTTTAGCAGACCAAGACATTCTGGACAGCGCCATGGTTCCAACTTTGTGGACACAGTTTGTGGAAGAACCTTTTCTATTCCAGCATGACTGTGTCCCAGTGCACAAAGCGAGCTCCATAAAGACGTGGCTGGAGGAGTTCAGTGTGAAAGAACTTGACTGGTCGCATAGAGCCCTGACCTCAACTCCATGACCTCAACAGAGATTGCAAGCCAGGCCTTCTTATCCAGTGTCTGACTTCATAAATGCTACAGAATGAATGGGCACAAATTCCCACAGAAATGCCAAAATCTTGTGGAAAGCCTTCCAAAAAGAGTGGAAGCTCTAATTTGAATGCATTGTCATTAAAGTCCCTGTTGCTGTAATGGTCAAGTGTCCCAATACTTTTGTTCATATAATGTTTATTGCCACTTCTAATTCATAGAACTATATACTATAACGACCATCCATTAACTATCACTACTTGAACTCATTAATGCCTTTTTGGCTGAATGCAATCAGATCCTCACAGCAAAGTTCCGACAGTGTAAAAAAAGGACGAGTCTCTCACTACAGCTGGGGAAACATTTCTAATAGAAATTTTCTTCTTGATTTTAGAAGAAACGTGGGATGAGATGTGACTTGTGAGTCCACTGAAGTCCCTTGATATTTTTGCCTGAGAAATAAATAATAAATTGCACCTTGAATCTTAATGTGGTAAATGAGAAAGCCTTTCATTTCCACCCTTACGTGTGTGACCTTGTCTGTCAGTTTGCAAGTCATTACTGCAATTCTCCTACAGCTCACAGTAATGTCAGGTTTATTACGGCTTTAAATAATGGGCCCTTCATCACAATAAACGCATTAAAGAAAAAGAAGAAGAAAAAAAAACATGAAACATGTAGTTTGATTTCCAAAATTAGCTGAATAGCTAATTTTAGCTGAATCCTACAAAACATACTACAAATTTAGCTGGATTACCTATACAGCTAGCGACTGTTGTTGTTTTGCTCCTTTTCTTTAAATGAAGCATTTATTGCATGTAGTTTCCTGTAACGAAAGGCTGGTTATGTGAAGCCGTGCCGAACCTGACAGGTTTTTTGTAAGAGTTCGCTCTATACCAATATATTCTATATTAAAAGAACATATCAAAAATGAATCTCAAAAACCCGGAAAGTTGAAAGGCAACCTATAACTGGTTACAGACAAAGATGCCTACGCTACATTTCGGAAAACATGATCACCTGAAGGTGCTACACCATTACAACTATTAATTACATGTAAATTCCAACTAAATCCTAAAGCTGTATCAATCCTAATGAGTAACAGAAATTAATTGGCGTTCATGACCTTGATTAGTTATTCTGCATTCGTAACTACATTCTTATGAATGTCAAATTTGTACTGTGTTGTTGTACCAGTTTTGCAAGTATGAGTGCATCGTTCATCAGGTCCAACACCGGCGTCTCTGTGTGCACATTGTAAAAAGAGTATGCTGCCTTCAGGCTCTTGTGCAGTGGGTGGTGCATCACTGTGGATGGCAGGGTGTAGAAACTGATGAAGTCAGTCAATATACCACCAGGACCCTGAGGAACAAAAGGAAAAATGAGGGGTAGGGAAATTTTTTTGTACCTCCTTTGCCAGAATCTATGCACCTTAATGACTACCAAAACTCTGTGCCACTATTGTGGCCATTCTGGAGCACACATTTATAATCAATAATTTTCCATGGTTTAACCATGTAATCATGTCTGTATACAATACTAGGAAAGGCTGCAGTTGCTTTAATTCAGGACTTCCTCGACTGTACTCTTATAGACGTCTCTTTAGTCAGCAACAGCTGAAGTTGTTATAGGACACAGGCAAAAGCTCACTAAAATTAATATCAGGTCTTATTCAAAATATACTAAATACAAAGTGAAAAAGATATCCAGATACAATGAACTGTGGCAAATGCAATATAATATGGTCGATACATCTTCCTATCAATCTGGTTACAGGTGATGTGTTATTAAACATGTGTTACTACTGAGGACAAAAATACTGACTAACAGATTATCCCTGTTTATATTTTGTGAACAACCTATTTTAAATTGGTGGATATGTTTTATATGTTGTATATGTTCCAAATACAAACATTGAAGAGTTGCATCTACTGTGATGCATCCACTTGACCAAAAGACATTTTTTTATTTTTGATTCACTTATTGGTGGCTTTTTTATTTCTCCTGAAGCCACAAGCCTCCAGAATCCCCCAATCAAAAGCTTAACCCATTAAAAAAATAAATCTCTAGTGACACCCCTGTCCAGAGTAAAACTGAATGCTTGGCTTGTTCTGTGTCCAACTGAAATGCAGATAACAAAAGGACTAAAAATGCTTTTAATATTGAGCACTCCCATATCAGATCTTCTCAACAAGTTTTGTAATGTTGAGTCACAGTGTTTTATTGACACATGTAACCACCCTATTTGGAAACATGGAAAAATGAGGCAGAATGTACCTCCACTACATATGTGTCTATGATATTTTCTTGTGGCAGAAACCAGTGCTGGGCTTCCTCCTCTCCCATGACAGGCCGCAGGTGAAACTGGCTAAGGTACTTCTGCAGCAGTGCCGTCACTTGCTTCACATCGCCAGCCACCATCGGCCTCAGCCCAGGGGTACGAGTGCTCTACGGAAAGTCACAGAGAGAGCAAAAGGCATGACAAAAAAGAGGGACAGAGAGAGGGGTTAAATTTCCTTTAATAAAGTAGTTTTAGGTTTCAGAAAAAGAACAGTCTCAAAGTTCAGTTCAGATTGAGAAGGACTGAATTGCAACATTATTGCACTGTACAAAAGCTAATCTTTGGTTTGAATACATTAAGATAAATATGGTCACTCTTTACATTGAAAAAGTCCTATGGTGACATTCTTTATGTACACTTTTAACAAAACTCCCCCTTGCTGGTATGCAGTTAGAGGCAGTAGTCCATCTGTTGATGTGTGATGTCCATGATATTCCCCAGACCTTCATTAACAGTCCAAAAGTCAAGAGCAGTTTTGTGGTCAGAAACAGCCAACCAATTAATTTCAGCCTCACATACTCCATACTGGGGAACCATCAGATACAGCAAGATAATAAACAAAGGACTTCTTGAATTGCCATGCAAAGTGTTTATCAAAAGCAAGATTTAGGTGCTGAACTCTAAAAAGTAACAGCACCTCATCTTTCAAAGTTACTAGAATTTTTATTTTGGATTTATCAGAGAAACACATTGTTTCATGCAGGTATTTTTTTGTTGCAGCGCAGTCTGTGGGTGGTCAATCTGCATTTCAGACCGAAATAAAGTAGGCAGTTCATAGTCATGAGTAGTAACAACCCAGCAGATACAACAATAATCAGAAAATTTAGTTTGCAATACAACTCTCAACCTAAAAAAAACTGATGTTAAATTAAAAAAACAAAAAAAAACAAAAACAGGTGCACTTCACAAAGTGACTACTGACTGCATACAAAGTGGTTGTTATGGCCACACTCAAAATCATTGGTGCTCAAAAATCTAGGCTCTGCTTCAAAGAGACAAGGAAGGCAACACTTACATCAGGCAACCTGTAGAGCTTCATTGTCCTTTGTAGTGTCATGTTTCTGCTCAGATGGGAAAATTTCACTTCAACAAGCTTCCTGGGATTTAGAGAGCGATGCCAGTACCTACAAAAACACACAAGCTGCTCTAGTACTAATACGACCCTTTAAAAATGTTAATGCAAATTGTTCCTCATAAGTATCTGCATTAGTATTTTGGGTGAGGTGTCAGGAGGTACGTTTTGGTACCTGCATGTGGAGACAGGCTTGGGAAGTACCACCCCAGCGGTGTACACAGCCTGGAAAATGCCCTCTAGGTTGACCCGTCGTGTAATCTCTCGAATCAGCACTGGTGCTACACGCTTGGAGCGTAGCTTTTTATGCACACACAGGAAGTTAATCTCCACCATCTTTTTTAACCTTGAAGTGCAAAAGAACAGGTGATACTGATGGAAGTCATGTGATCGAATATTGTTTTCAGCCCTCTCTAGATACACTTTAATTTTTTTTTTACCAAAGATATAGTCTGCAACTGCCTGAATAGCAAACCTTTATCTAAATGGGCATCAAGCTGGTGAATCACGCTACTATCAAAAACAGTTGGTAAATAAGCAAGTTTATTTCCTTTGAGAACTTTTATTATATCGTTGTCACATGATAACTGATAATATTGATATGGACAATGTATTAACAACTGATACAGCTTAATTTATGATTTTGTTGCCCTCAATATCAATCACATGGAACTATGAGAGCTAAAGAAACGCTCTGACTGTTACTGTCAAGGACTCTAGCCCCCAACTCACGTGTCATAGATGTGGATGTCTGCCGGAATGGCGCTGATAAACCCCACCAGTTTCTTATTAGATGAGACCCTCACACCACAGTGCCACTTGGACAGCCAGCCAGGGGGACGCAGTGCCCTAACAATGACACAAGGAGAGAAATAACAAGGACAAACAGAAGGTAAACTATTAATGGGCGCTGTCATGTCCAATCCTCCTGTAACACATTATACACTTTGGCTACTCCATTGAAAGTGACAGTTTGATCACTTACAACCAAGGCTTTTGAAACAGATTTTCTGTTTGGCAGTGTAAAGTTAACATGTGGGAATTATTATGTATTTTAGTGGAAAAACTGTATACAGTTGAAAATGAGAAGAGGCTAACAGGATATATAAAGAGAATTGAAGAACCAACTTTTCATTGTTGAGTATATTTTCTTATGATACATATCATTTCCAAGTATTTTGACCACTACCTATTGCCAACTCCCTTTCAAATAAACATGTCAAAAGACATTATTGAGGTTAAAAGAAAAAAAGAAAGTGACCTAGGTATAAATCTCACTTTTATCTTACCATTTTAGAAAGTCAGGAGAATAGTCAAATCTAAACATATTGTCATCATCCTCAACATAGTTCTCATTCAGCAACGTGTACAGCTCCTTTAACTGCAAAAAAATAAAATAAACACAGAACATTTACTTTTACTGCACCAAAAGTCTATTCAAATGTGTTTATGAATGTAATGTCCTGTCTGCATACACATTTACACGAGACGTGACTGGAGACTAACAAAAGAGCAGATGAGTACATGATTTATGAACTATTTTCATTATATACAAATGCATGTTTTACCACTTCTGTATTGCTGAGATCCAGTGTGTCCCACATAAAACCTTGTGGGAGGGAATATGGCTCCTGTCTGACGTTTTCCTTATCCGGTTCAATCGGCCCATGCGTAGTCACCACCTCGTCTTTGAAGAAAATTGTTAAAAGAGCTGTTCATGTGCTGACACAGGAATCTTATATTCCACTAGTATTTGAGTAGTTAGGAACTACAGAGTAAGTAATTTTAATGTTTAAATCACAAGTTTGCTGAATATTTATCAAACCACCTCTGCACATTAGCGAAAAAAAAAGCCAAGTACAATGTTACTAACACAGTATAAATTATGCTTAAGTTACTGTTTTTCTAGTGCAACATCAGTTTTTATTGGTCCTTCCTTCTAATAAGAAGTAAATTACTAGGTACTGTTGTTCAAATATTTAAATAACAACTTATCTGAAATGGTAAACTCACCCCCCCGCCCCACATGACAAAACTGAAGCGCTATAACACCGAAGCGGTCGTCAAGACGAAACAGATGTAATGATTTAAAACTAATTTAATTTACTTGTACTACTGCAAGTCACACTTACAATTCAACAACCAGAATGTCTGAAAAGCATCAAAACTTCAATGATACAGCAGTTGTTAAAGAATGAGATTAAAAGGTGTTTTTGCTCTACATGGGACGTCTAAGCAGGTATCCAGTAAATTACCAATTACATTGGTTCACTGTAAGGTTTGAGCATGGGGATGTAACTCACTGAGTTTAGGGACAGGTTGGGTGTCCCAGAACTGGTACTTATGTTTGGTGGCCTCATCTATGCTCTTGGCAGGTCCTTGACAGGTGGACAGCAGCTCCATCGCCCTCTGAATGTCCTGCAGCTTCTGCATGGGAATGGCTGGATTCTGATAAGAAGAGAAATAAGTCTTTGCATTTGGATGCATACACTGGTGGGCATTATAGCTCCTTTTAACAGGGCCATGACACAAACATCTCTGCAGGCAATCCAAAAAATATTTCAGTGTTTTGGAACAGTAGTGTGTAGCACTGTATGTGTTAGGAACCTTTATCTCCTGAGAATCAGAGGCGGAATCAGACTTGGTTCCTCCTGAGCTGGGTTTTTCTTTCTTTCTCTTCTGTTTTTTCTTTTTCTTCTTCGCACCAAGGTCTCCACCAGGGCTCCTTGACAGAACCACAACATCTTTAGTTCAGACAGGAACCTTGTGCACAGGAGCATTCGTTTATTTTAGACAGCTGGAGTTGCATGAGTGGCTTTCCTTCTTCACAACTTAGAACAGCATTCCTGTCTGGTACAGTCTGACCTGGACTGACAGCAGCAGTGAGTTCATTCGGCACAGCAAAACAAGGAGCTGAGAGAACGTCAGAGGAACTCGAGGGCCGGATGTTTTCAGCATGGTTAGCTATCTGGGAGACTTAGTCTGCCTAACAACAGGGGACCTGCATTTTAGTAACCGGCCTGCCATCACTGTGAACAACGTGAAATTCTTTCTCTGACAAATGAAGCAGTGGGGGACGGTATCTTGCTCAAAGGTACCCCAGTGATGACACTAGCGGTCCTGGGATTCAAACCCACAACCTTCTGATTGCAGGGGGAACTCCCTAACCAAAGTGTCCATTTGTCATATGTGAACAGACCACAGCATACAATGTGAACAGCACAAAATTCATCAAGTGAAGCAGCGGGCAGCCAGGAACACAGCGCACAGAGGGCAGTGTGTAGGGATGGTACCTTGTTCAAGAGTACCTCGTTCAAGAGTACCTCAGTGGTGCCACTAGCAGTCCTTGGATTCGAACCCACAACCTTCTGATCGCAGGGGCACCTCCCAAACCACTGCCTTACCACCCTCTTTAAGGACCAACATCAGGTTTAGTAGTACGTGCATTCACTTCATACTGTTTGTAACCAGACAGAAAATGTATATGTCCATGCATTAACATCACTTCTGCTGGCTGGTTGCTAGGTGCTTTAGCAAGCCTACTAAGGGTGCACCTCTATTTCAGTTCCTTCCCATTAATGTTAAAGTTAAACAATAGAAAATAAAAACTGTATGTTTTAATCTCGCAAACACGACGACTACCTAACAGCCAGTAAACGCAGCTAAGCTTTTCATTCAAAACGGTTTATTTGAATTTTTCCGTTCCACCTTAAATGCTGCAGTGGTTCCCTAGCGGCTCTGGTCCGAGGGTCAGGATGGAGCTGCTGCACTTTTTAAGATGGAACGGAATAGTTAAAGAAGCTAAGTTTTTCAGACACGGCATAGCTTACAACAAACAAAACGTTAAATAGACGTGAGGGAAGGTCTTATAGAAAGGCCATGGCCATATTAGAGCTATCAGAGATTATCTTCCATCAGGAGAAAGTCAAAAAGACGTGAGCTGTTTATTTTTGACGGCTGCCACCTTCTTTAGCCGAGCTAGCATAAGCGTTAGCAGGCTAAGCTAATACAGCTAGCCGCAGTGTATGGAGGGGGGCTGCTGGGTTTGGCGACCCCCGGGGCTGCAGGGAGGCTGGACGGCGGCCAGTGTCGAGCAAGTTTAAGAGGTTTACCCCTGCATGTGCTCATTCTCCTCCTCGTTGTCCCCGTCGATGCCGCAGGTATCCTGGTCGTCCAGCTCCAGGCTCTGCTGGCTGGCCGCGGACTCGCTGTCCTCCGCCATTAGGAGAGAGGGGCTCCGCTAGCTTAGCCAGGCAGCTACTCGCAGAAACATCTTTTCTGAAAACTGAGAAAAACAGCGCCCGCTAACGGCTGTCTCCCATTTTCACCTCTTTAAATGAATCCATTATTATTTTTTCATTATCTACTTTTAGCCCTTAAAGGCCCCTATATCCCAGAAAACCGAAAACATCCAAATAAGCATTGTGCCGATGCTAAAAACACTCAGGGCCAAGACATATTGGGACACGCTTTTTGGGGGCAGCTGGCGGCCTAGTGGTTATGGAGTTGCCCCCTGTGATCAGAAGGTCGTGAGTTTGAATCACAGGACTGCTAGTGGCACCACAGCAGTAGCCTTAAACAAGATACCGTCCAAACACGCTGCTCCCCGGGCACCATGTTCCTGGCTGCCTGTCTTGGTGAATGGGCATATGTGTCTCATTTAAGGACACAATGGTAGAAAGTGGGGGGTTTGAACCCGCAATTTTGTGGTCATTGGATTTACAAGCAAGTGTTTTACCCACTAGGCTTATACCCCTACCCTTCCAGTGAAGGGCAATCTTAGTCCTTCAGCATACCAAGACATTTTGAACAACTTTGCAGACACAGTTTGGGGAAGAACCTTTTTTCCAGCATGACTGTGCCCCAGTGCACAAAGCGAGCTCCATAAAGACGTGGCTGGAAAAACTTGACTGGTCCACACAGAGTCCTGACCTCAACCCCATCCAACACCTTTGGGATGAACTGGAACGGAGATTGTGA
>JBBJLS010000001.1:4150405-4163158 GCA_037577275.1 Bryconaethiops microstoma
ACCTTTGGGATGAACTGGAACGGAGATTGTGATCCAGACCTTCTTGTCCAACATCAGTGTCTGACCTCATAAATGCTCTACAGAATGAATGGGCACGAATTCCCACAGAAACTCCAATATCTTGTGGAAAGCCTTCCAAGAAGAGTGGAAGCTTTTATAGCTGCAAAGTGGGACCAACTCCATATTAAAGTCCCTGTTGGTGTAATGGTTAGGCGTTAAAATGAAAACGGACCTTTTTTGAAGAATGGGGAGTGAAAGGCAATACCTCTTACGCAAAGTTAAGTGCGTGGGTTTAGCACATACAGGCTGATGGTGCGTGAATTTACATCTTGTTTTGTAAAGTAAACTGAAACAGCAGACCGTTCTGTTTAATAGCACAAGAAAGAAAATCTTGATTCAGAATTTCAAAATTAATGAGAATAGTGATTCATAATCCTGCAACCCACTGCCCTGTACATTTGAGTGTTTTTGCTGCTCTTGCATTCTACACTTTGAGACTTTACCAATATTTCTTGCACATCTATGTCAGAAGACCCATTAGTAATAACATTAACAATAATTATTTCCTAAAGTAGTAATGACTGCAATATCAAAGTCAGTCAATATGAAGTTGCTTTAATGCAGTGGTTTTCAGTCCCAATCCAAGTACCTTGTAACGCATTTTCTGGTATATTTTGGTCTCCTGCACCTAATCTATAAAGAGCTTGATAGTTACTTCAGTTGATCAGGTGTGTTGGAATAATAATCGTTCAGGGAAATGCATCCCCTGGACTGACACTGAAAAACATTGTCATACGCATTGCTGATGAATTTATCCTACATTTTGTATGTGAATTAACTTAGTAACAGTGCCTAATATTCTGCTTTGCTCATTCTATTTATTATCTGTACACATATGTAAGAATTTAGTTAATAAGGACACAGAGTCACTGATGCGAAGCAACACTTTTGGGAAACTCTAAAATCTACTTGAGTGCTAACAGTGACCCCTTGTGAAGAATCGGCCTGCTAAATGTGAGTGGGTGAGTTTCAGTCCAGGTCCATGAAGTGGTTTGCTTCTGTCTTTTACCGCTCTCACAGAGCGTGAAGTATCTAAACACCTGACTTGTAGCCATCCCACTAAATGTGTGCTTGACCCTATCCCTACACGGATCCTCCAATCTCTTCAACTATCATGCATGTGGTTAATGCCTCACTAACCTCCGGTACAGTTCCCATGAACTTCAAACAGGCTCAGGTTATGCCACAGCACAGTAAAAACAAATCAAAGTGCACATTTATTGCATGATGACAAGCAAGGAAGGTTGTGGGAAAAAAAAGAAAGCTTAAAAAAATAAAATAAAAATAAATAAAATAAATGCTTCTTTTTAAAATTTGTATCCTAAGAAAACGGTAGAAATACTTAAATCACTCAATTCTTCAACATCGCACAATTTCTCCTGGTTTACGTATCATTACGTGTCACTCTTCAACAGGATAGTGATCCCAAGCATTTGTCGAAATTGTTCCTATTGGTATGAGCAGGACCGACAAGTTTGAAATGAGCAACAAATGACACAGAACTGTCTGCATGCATGAAAAGGTGCTGGGAGGGTTTGGACACAAGTTACCCCAAGCACCTTTCTAGCTGTCTTCCTTGCTAGTTTTGCAGATCTGGCAACTCTACACTTCCACTCAATGACTGTCTTAACTCCTCCCTGAACTCCACCTTATAGTCCTCCTTCTCCAACCTCCACCACTTGATCATTGGCTCTGGCCTCACTGTCCTCCTCTTTTTGACCTGCTACACTCTCCTACAGACCACCATCCAATGCTGTCTAGCTCTCGCCAGTCACAACTTTGCAGTCTCCAGCTTCCTTCAGACTCACCCTCCTATATAGGACATAATCCACCTGCATGCATCTTCCTCTTTGCTCCCTTTGTTCCTCCCTCTTCTTAAAATATATGTTCACCACAGCCATTTCCTTCCTCTTTGTGAACTTCATTACCATCTGACCACCTGTTTCCCTCATCAACATGTCCATTAAAGTCTGCTCCAATCACAACTCTCTCTCCCATGGGTACACTCTCCACTACCTCATCCAACACCGTCCAGAATTCTTTTGTCTCATCAATCTCACGCCCAAACTGCAGGGCATATGTGCTACCAACTTTCAGCATCATACCATCAGTTTCTAACACTCATCACAATCTTTTTACCTCCGGAACACTCCTAACGTACGCTTCCTTCACAACAACACCTACCCCATTTCTCCTCCCATCTACATCATGATAGAACAATTTAAAACCTCCTCCATAACACACGTGGCCTTACTTAATATCCATCTAGTCTCTGGCACACACAATATCAGCTGGCACAATATCAACTCTCCATCAAATCAGCAAGCTCTCCCCCTCTACCTGTCATACTGCCAACATTTAAGGTCCCTCTCTTCTGCTGTCCTACTCTTCCCTCTCCTCCTGGCTCCCCCTTTCTTCGTCTTTGGCCAACACTAGCCCCAGTTTCAAAAGCACCCTGCTGTATAACAAGGTGGCGGTCTTTGTAACCTAGGCCTCGACAGATCCGGTATGGGAAATGTTCCGGTTGTCCGCATATTTGACTTGGCGAAATTTTACACTGGATGCCCTTCCTGACGTAACCCTCCCCATTTACCTGGGCTTGGGACCAGCACTTATAAATACATTGGCATGTGCACCTCCAGTGGCTTGGTTCCTATAGTGTACGTTACTTTCCTAAATGAATGAAAATTTCTATGTGAGAATCTAGAAAAATATTTAATTAACATTTTGGTTCATACCCATTTACTCCCCAACTCCCAGCACACTGGTAGTGCCAGTAGGGATAGAACAGAAGTGACCGAGCGAAAGTTATCCAAGTTTGGATTTACTTACATAGTTGTATCTGTTGTGAGACGACTTATAGGTGGTCCTCAGAGGTTTTGGTTTGATCCTAAGTTGTAGAAGAAGTGGGAATTCCTGTTCTATGATATAAAAACATCCTACAATTGCTGCTTTTCAATTTTCTCTGGGGACCACTTATGCTGTTTATGTGGTTTTATGTACCAAAAACTGCCATGATGCATTTTTACAAAACTATTTTCCAATTCTTTGTCCTTTAGAACGAAAACTTTTTGTTAGCGTGTCAGGTTTGGGGACAGTAACGGTGGGTGGCCGCTAGAGGCCGCCAGGGGCTTCCTTTTGTGTTGAGTTTGTGTTTAGTTAATTAGTTGTGGCAGCTGATGGTGGGCTCAAGAGAAGACTGTTTGCTTTGTGATTGGTTTGTGGGTTTGGGGTTTAGTATTTAAGTTCTTTGGGGAGTGGTCCACCATCAGACTATCCTGGTGTTTATGTGTCTCCAGACTCCTTTGTTTATGAAAATAAGGCCCTTGTGCCTTTTGCTTTTCAGGATTTAAATAAAGAATATCAACCATGAATGTCTGCAATCGCCCCTGCCTGTATGTGGGAGTCATGGGAGAACGTGACACTGTGTCTTTATTGCAGCATTTCTGGCCTACTTTGAACCCTTTTCTGAAACATTACATAGAGCCTTTAAATGTTAAGTGGGGGTCAGGGGTCAGGCATCCCACTACTTTTGTCCATATAATATGTAATATATTTTAATATATAATATGGACAAAAGTAATGGGATGCCTGACCATTACACCAACAAGGACTTTAATGACACTGCAATCAGATACATAGACTTTCATATGGAGTTGGTCCTCCTTTGCAGCTGCTAGAATGGTTCTGCCCTCCCCCATGTTCTGGACTCTGAGAGGAACTTGTTTTTCTATTGCAAACTAGTTAAACGTGAATGCCCTGCAGTGGCAAATAGCTTTGGTTTTATATTTGATTACATTAATGTTTAAGTTGAGACTTAGAAATATTTGAACCGTAACTGTGGGACACTGCTGTTAAAAAGCTCCTTATTTGTTTAAAGTGTTTGCAAACCAAATGTTATTGCACTTTTGTTTATATAGCAGTATGTTAAAAATAAAGGTGCGCTTCTTTTGTATTAATTATTTAATTTTGTGTAAAACTATGCTATTAATCACAGAAAACCATGGGATTAATCGCGATTAAAAATGTTAATCGTTGTCCAGCATTAGTTACAGAAAGAAAATGTGCTTTGGTTTTAAATTCATGGTAACTTTAAAAGATTAAACGTGGGTAAAAGGTTTGATGGAGTTACTGAATCTGTGGTTGAGGTGAAGAGTGAGGACTCTCCTTGATTCCCACGATGAACTTTTGACCTTGTGCTCAGTTATAGACACTGCCTGTTTTTTAATCTCGTCTGTTGCAGTTGTTGAGAACTGAAAAGAAATCATTCAAATTCCTTTGTTGGAACCTGCTCAAATGCTGATCATTTTTATTTATCATTAGTATGAATACTAATTATTATCAACTTACAGAATAAATGAAGTACATTTTTGTGTTTATAGAAACATTTATAGTTATTCTACAAATGTGTATGAATGGATGTACTCAAAGATCGGATTGTAGGTAAGTAGAAAGTTTGTTTTAGTGTGACACTTTGAGTAAAGAGAAAAATAACCTTAACATCTTAATTAATGTAAAAACACTCAAAAGGAGCTGAAATTAGAGATTACATTCCTTCCAGTTTCACTTCTCACCCCAATAATAAAAAAAAAAAACCCTCAAGTTTAGTAAGTAAATAATATTAAAATGGTAAACTATGTGTAAACAGACAAATATTCAAATTCCAGTCACTGGTGTAACATTCTGACTGTTGCACCATTTAAGGTGGAACTTAAAATTCTAGCAAGGACCCTTGAGCACTAAGTTAGAAATGGAGCAGGAAGCTGGCTCTTCATTCAGTTACCAGCCAAACTGACAATGAAAATCTGTCGCTAAATAAAGACTTTAAATAGATGTTGAATTCACTGCTGTATTTTAGCTGTGATTGAGATAAACTAAAATCCAGTCAGACTATCTGACAAAAGTTAACTTTTAGCATATAGGAACACACTGGTCAAAATGGAAAAAACACATCTACACCTGTTGCAATGTGCCTAGATGAGTCCTGCAGGAGCCACATGGTCTTTAGAGTGAGATTCACTGGTTTAAAGACTAGGAAACCCTGTTTCTAATGATTTGCATTTATGATTTATAATAGTTTTAGAATATTTATAATATTCTGCGTTCTAGAAATATTATAATAGTCGTTCCTATTTACACGTCTGTACTTTACTTGAACATTTTTGCACTAAGAGAATTACAATATTTTCCTTCTGCCAGCATGGCGAACTAAAAAAGAAAGCAGAAAGCTAACAATACTGCTGGGAAGCAGAAGAGCAGGTAGGGGTGGTTGCACCCTAGTGGATAAAACTTGCCTGTGAACTCGATGACCCCAAAGTTGCAGGTTCAACCCCCCCCTTTCTTTTCTGTAACTAAAGACTTTCTCTGTAACTAATGATTGTAAGACTGTCCCTGTAACTAAAGACTGTAAGACTGTCCCTGTAACTAAAGACTGTAAGACTGTCCCTGTAACTGATGACTGTAAGATTGTCCCTGTAACTAATGACTGTAAGACTGTCCCTGTAACTAATGACTGTAAGTCGCACTGGATAAGGGCGTGTGCCAAATGCCGTAAATGTATATTAGAATTTACCTAAGTGAATTCCCAATAGCTGTACATTTAACATGATGTATGGAGTTTGTTTTTTTTTTTTAATGAAAATGTCTTAAATCATTCCAAATGTCATATGGATACTTTTCATTCTGTAAGCGCTAAACCTTTTTTGTTTCTGTGTTGTTACAAAAAGTGGGTTTAAGTCAAAATCAGGTTCCGTTTGTGCTTTTCAAAGAAATTTTTAATGGATAATAGGACTTTATTATACAAGCATCCAGTCCAGACATTCAAGAAAAATGGGTGGGGAGTGATGTACATGTCTCTAAAGTGGTTCTCTCAAAGTTATAAATGTCATCAAACACAGCTTTCATATCCATACTTCATTTACACTGCATTTGGTCAGACAGCAACATCTTCAGCAGACGCAGCAGGTCCACATACACAATCAAACACACCCTCAGAAACACACTCTGAAATACGCATCTGCACAATATACACAAATACACAGGTTTCAGCAGAAACATTCACTTGCACACTCACACACACCATAGTAAGCAGGGCCTGAACACATTTCAGAACTGAATGTCTAATCTAGACTCGTGGTTTGTTTTAACCAGTGAAATGAAGCCACGGTACTGAAATCAGGCACTTTGCAATCATTTTGGAATGGAAAAACAAAACTGGCTGCTTTTGTTCATTCTTACGCAAAGGCAAAACCAAACAAAAAGAGTAATAACTACTTTTTCTGGATAAAATAGTTGCTAAAATATTGCATTTATAGTCAATATAGTGAAAAAGCAGCAAGAAGGCATATTAAGCTTCCAAACCTTAAAGCAATGCATAGCTACGTCTCTCTAGACAGTATTATGGGCCTGCAAGTGGGAAGCGAGTTCACAAATGCAGCAGTGTGACTACACTGGGAGGGACTGTCTGTATCTGTGTTTGAACTGTGTTTAAATAATATAGGAAAAATTGGACAGCACTGAAAGAAGCAGCACATTCGTTCATTTTTATGATTAAGAAAAATGGTGCAAGTGCTGGCTGTTTTTATATGATCAGACAGAGGTCGTGGTAGTAATAGCATACTCTGCTAAACAAACAGGAAGCAAATTATGGTAGTTTTGTCCAGGTTTTCCCCATCCTTGAGCATGTTTATTATCTCTCGTCCATGGATTGGACACAGACTTGGAAAGGAAGTTCTGAATTATTCATACCATTTGGAGATTTTGCCTACAGATTTAAACATGGAAGACTGTCCGCTATTTAATGCAGCCAATGCTGGGGAACTATGAATGCGAATGACTGCATACATACTTAGGCCAGAAATATACTCAACGCAAATGACCAACCAATGCTTTGCCAGCCCACATCTTTCTGTCCAAGCTCAATGTGTGTTCTAATCTTACTGTGGTGGTTAAAGCATTTAATACACCAAAAGAGCAAATCAGAGCTTCTGTAAATTGGATCTACTGTTATTGCAGCAGACAGAACAATGAAACATGTGGACAGTAGAGGAGTATGTGCTGCCCTACTTATTCTATTAAACAGAAGAAACAATGGTGTATCATATATGTTTATAAACGCACACTTATCGTGCAAGAGGTGTGCTTTAACTCCTGGTCGGACTTGACAGTTGACCCGACGAAAGCTAGGAGGCGGTATAAGACAGCTTGCCCATGACCGCAGTTCCCCTTGCTGCACTGCTTGCGTTCTATTATGAATTGTGGCACATTTTAGAATGACGTTCCAAACTCTGTTGTCCGAAGCGTTTGTGTGAAGTACGTTTCTGGCCTTGGAGTTCTCAAACTGCAGCACCCATATGCTACCAGTCGGATTTCATATTGCTCACCTGAACATCAGCAGCAGTTCATAAAGCTAGACATCCCACCTTCAAGCAATTTCCTTTCTTTTTTTTGCACGGTTTGTTATAATAAAAAACCAAAAAAAAACCAAAAGGCATAGCTGTTGTGCATAAAAGGGTTTAAGTCGAGTGCTATTTCTCTTCTGAAATTCAGTTTGTTCATACACAAGCAAGTTCCTGGATCATGGAAGTGCCGCTTGGAGCCGTTTCTGCATCAGCCCAAGTTGGGAAGCTTACACTTTTTGCTTTTACAAGTACAAAAAAATAGAGGCAAACCCAAAGCCTGCACTTAATACGATAGTCTGGTGAAAAATCTACTTTACAACTGTGTTCCTCTTAACCCCTGTAGTTGATCGCTCAAGACACGTGATGGTTGTTTCTTTAGTTTTGCACTGGAGCTACAAGTGAACAAAGTTAGCAAGAAGCAGGGGTGGCAAACCAGCTCGAAAATATTCTCTCAAGATCTGTTGTAACTTTTATGCCACAAACAACCACAGACAACGCCCACGCCTGCCATCCCCCCCGACCTCCACTGTATATGTTCTCAGTTGCAGTACAAAACTAAAGCAGCAAACCTTAGACACCACACATCATAGCTGATCAACTGTTTGGGATGAGGGAAAAACTGACTTTTTTGGCCGAACTATTGCTTTAAAAGGCAATTCATCATTAGAATAGGAAACAAGGTGAAGATTTTGATGGTCTGGGGGTCATTTGAGGTTAAAGGCAAGCAGTGGCCGCTCCTCGCGCTTCTGCCAGGGACTCTTCTTGTTCTCGTCCTCGCCGCTGTCATCAGGTGCGACCAGGTCATCCTTGTGCTCAGTCCTGAGGATTAGCTCTTCATCTCCTCTCTCCTCCTCCTCTTCCTCCACCATGGGGCTGGGGAGCGGAGGAGGGGAGGGGAGCGAAGGAACAGGCAGCAACGGAGGCGATGGGAGCGGTAAAGTCTCTTCCTCGGCTTCCTGTCCTCCCGTCTCAGGCAGCAAGGGCTTGAGTGAGTTTTCCTCCGGGCTGCAGACTGGAGAGGGGCTGGCTTTGGCGTTAGCATTAGTGTTAGCATTAACATTAGAGTTCTCCACAAACATAAGCTGTTTGAATGCCATGGCGGGCGACGCAGGCTGGGTTCTTTCTTGACCTCGGCCCTTGCGGCCCGGTGTGAGGTCACTCATGTCCACGCCCGAGTCCAGGCTCGCGTCGTTGCTCCCTGCACACCTAGCATTGTGGCCTGCCTTCTGAAGATCAATGTAGGAATGTCGGATGTGGGCATTTGAGCGGCCGTCTAAAGACACAAACCAGGCTCTGGGATGTGGGAGGGGCTTCCCACCTCTCAGCTCCATCAGCGTTTTTTCGGCCAATAGCTGGTCCTCTCCGTTCATCTGCACCACCCCCAGCCCCGCCTGACTGAGTGAGTTGGGGATGGACAGAGCTTCAGGCAGCGCTGCAGTCTGTAAAGTCCACTCTTCTGTTGGCCCAGCGTCTCCCCCATCTCCTCCTGCTCCCTCTCTCTGCTCCTCCAGCCCCAGCTCACTGTCTCCATTCCCTGCCTCCCCCTGGGATTGATGGGATGCATTAAGCTCCGCCCGGATGTTCTCCAGCTCACTTTGTTCATCCGATTGGAGCAGAAGCGCCTGGCCAGACAAGGGGTGCGACCCAGGCAGTCGCATATAGCGTGCAGGGATTAGCAGAGTGGGGCGGGCTTTCTGATAAGTGGTTCCACCCTGGCTTACCTGAAGTTCGGAGGTGCAGCAGATCAGAGCTCCAGGGCGGGGAAAAGCAGCAGGACGCTCTAAATGATCGACCGAGCGCGAGAGCAGGTAGTCAGCAGGACGGCGTTCAATCATTCCCAGCTCTCTGTCTGTGGAAAGTGCAGGGCTAGTGGACGTGGCCAAGGGCGTTCCTATAGCAGTGGGCGTGGCAGTGACTGGAGAGAGGCGAGGATCACGCACGCTGACCTTGGAGTCCGATGACAACCGGCCAGCCGATGCTGTATGGTGCAGTGGATGGGGGGACGAGGAGGAAATAGAAGTGTGTAGAGGATGAACAGACGAAGAGATGATGGAGGTGTAGCTGCGTCGATATTCACCACGCGCTGCCGGGGAGTCGTAGCCTTCAGAGGCCAATTTGTGAGCAAACGTCTCAGCTGAGCGCCGGTATGCATTGCCGTTGGAGCCACTTCTTTGCAGTTCTTCCTGAGACGCCACCATCTCATTCGTGGACAAATCATAGGGGCGGGGCTTCAGCATGGGCGTACGCAGGTCCGACTCTGCCCGTACATGGTCAAGGTGGGTCTCGCTGATGAGATTGAGGTGCGACATGGATGTGGCCTGGTCCCGTTTGGAGCCGTCCAGGGCCGAGGACAGACCAAACTTCAGGTGGCCTCGTCGAGAGCGCGCACACTTCCTCCTGTTGAAACAGACACAGCAAAATCAGGTGACACGCAAGATGGAACCTGCCAATATACAACCAAACAGCTGCAAATGCACTTTCAGTGTTTCCCAAGCCAGTCTTTAGGGACACCCAGACACTCTACTCTGCTGTGCACTACATCCCAACATATCTCAAGCAGGTATTTAGCTCTGGATTGTGCGGTTCAGGTGTGAATGGAGCTAGAATACAGCATAAAAACGAACCACCTCCAGGGTCACAGGCGACTGGGTTGGGAAAGAGTGAACTAGGACATTATAGAGTTTAATGTATCATTCCTTTTTTTTTCTCAATGATTGTAGTTTCAGAAGTGCATTCATAGTTTTACTGTTAAATTTTCTGAAAAGAACATGAACGTTTTTATTGATTTTATTTATTCAGAATTGGTTTTGTGTTTTAGTATTTTGGTAAAAAAATTATTAAAAACTGAGGTATAGTTCCAAACACTGTTATGTGACTTTCACCTAAACTGTCCCAACAGTAGGGTATGCTCATCCAGGAGGTGCGAAGACTGCCATCTCCTGGGCATTTAAAGATGTGGAAGGAATCCACTTGCACACAGTTAAAACACAAAGTTTTTTTCTGTGTAATAACTTTAATCATTCATGCTGCATTGCTCATTCTAGTTTGATTGTTATTGTTTCTGAAAACTGCAATAGTTACTGAGTACATTCTTTCACTGCTAGTTTTTCTAATAATAATGACCATTGCCATTAACAATAAGAAGACCCGTAAGCAGTGCTATGTATCTACTGCCCAATGCAGACAACAGAAAAGCAAAACAGAAGCACACGGCTGAATACACATAAGGTTGTATGAATACACATGCAGTTTAAGGGTGTTCCAGCAGATACACCTGCAGTAGTACAGCAGAAGGCAGAGGAGAAAGAGCAGGATTACAGCCATGCCGCCCAGTATGGCCAAAAGGAACACAGTGTGGTATGTGCTGATGTCTTTTGCAACCACAGGACCTGTAATGCGCGCACACACACACACACACACACACAAACACACACAAACACAAACACACACACACACAATGTCCCAAGTATCAGAAAAAGAACATCAGATTTTCCCGTCTTGTCATAAACATACATTATATAAGAGCAAAGAATTATACTCTGCCCACTAATATCCTTGCAATTTGAAAGAAGAGGCTCACATTATCTCTCATTTCAGCACTATAGATGTGCACAGATTTAATGCATCCATCTACAAACTGCATTATCCTTCCAGCTGAAGGATATAAATAGTAAAATAAACATGTAAACAAATACATCCGTCAATATCTGAGCTTGCTGAAATGCGCTAATGTGGCACTCTGTAGCCACCCCTGCAATAATGGCTGGATTAGAGAATACATACTGCAGAGTCACAGCACCTACTTTATGTTAGGTTTGCTTTCTAACTAGGGCCGCAACCGCTGAATATTTTCATTTTCTAACATTCTACAGAATATTATCTTGCATATTCTAATATTCTATAACAAAAAAAATAGCCCAGGATGCAGTTGCGTATTAATGTACATTACATTACGTTCATTTGGCAGATGCCAATGAAGTGCTTTGATGAAATGAAAGGTTTTTAATAGTCTTACTGCAACTATTATTATTATTATTAATAACATACTACTATTACTACTAGTAATAACAATCATAATAATAACAATTTCAATTATCCACTTGAACCAATTATCTGGCAATGTTGCGGAGACTGAACGTCTATTTGATGAGTGGAGCATGAAAGCAGAGGGAATAGTGTATTTTTAACACATTGTCTTAAAAACTTGTCTTAAAGACTTTTTGGCCCAAGTTTGCCAGTGAGAGAATGCAATATGCTGCTATGCTGCCATACAGGTCATTACTGTTTACATAGCAGTGCTAATATGGCACAATGCACTTTAAACATCCCACTTGCACCATGTACACATGTAAATCTGCCAGATTGTTGCTACACTTATAACTTAAAATGTAAAGTACTCTAATTTAGCTTTCATATTTTACCTTTAACTTGTGTTCCTGTTTAATTTGCTTTACTTTTTATTTTAGATTTGTTATTAATTTCAATTTGTACTTATTTTATAATGGTTGCACAGTCATAAATAGGAGCGGTTCATGTTGCACTTGTATAACTATGCACGTAACAAATAAAGAATCTTCGATCTTGAATCTTAAACCTCTCAAAAACTGCTTTATGTCCAAGCATGCACTAAACTGTATTAGCCTCAATATCTGGCGCAATTTTTAAGTACTGTCATACTGACAGGAAAGGACTATCCGACTGACATAAACAAGCAATCAACAAATCGCTGTTTTAGGTAATGTGGAGGCTAATAATCTTGCTCTCTTCATAAACAACTTGTTTTATTAGAATAGGTAAGCTACCAGTTTTTCCAAAAGGTTTTTCAGGGTTAATTAATCATAATTGATCAAATATTATCGAATACTCATTGCAGCCCTAAATCTCAGTCCATCATCTGTGAATGTCATGTTTAGAGTGAGAACGTTTGTACTGAAGAATGAAGGGCTGGAATCGAGTCTTTACAAACACAGACAGCATGAAAGACACAGGCTGCATTAATGGTAACCCCAGTGTTTTATGTTAAAGACAACATGGTCTTCATATTGTGTGAAAATTTGCTGACAATATGACAGAGAGAGAGAGAGAGAGAGAGAGAGAGAGAGAGAGAGAGAGAGAGAGAGAGAGAGAGAGAGAAAGAAACAGAGTGGGAGAGAGAGAAAGAAACAGAGTGGGAGACAGAGAGAGAGACAGTGGGAGATGGAAGAGAGAGAGAGAGAGAGAGAGAGAGAGAGAGAGAGAGCAGTGTGGGTTCCCCTGTATTTACAGGAGAAATGGAGAGAAAGATAGAGAAAGA
>JBBJLS010000001.1:4180142-4190314 GCA_037577275.1 Bryconaethiops microstoma
CACACACACACACACACACACACACACACACACACACACACACACACACACACACACACATGCACGCACATGCACTGAGGCCAGTCATTCTGACCTCACGCTCTCGCTTTCTGTCCTGTCCTGACCCATTCCATCACACACACACACACACACAAACACACGCACTCTTCTACTTATGCACACTTGCACACACAAAGTCATCTGAGGCCTGTGTGATGGAGACGGTTAAGGATGTGACAGGGAGAAGGGAGGCTCTGGAGGAAGAAAGAGGCAGAGGGCTGCGTGTGTGTGAGATGCTGCGCTTCACACACTGCCTGCAAGGCCTGCAAACTTAACAGAGCTCCACATTCTCACAGCAGAATGAGACAGCACTGTTCTGCGTCTTTGACCATCGTCTGCTTATGTGCAATGTGCATGTTACTTAAGAAAAAACACATTCCTTTTATAAATGGGGACAAAATTATTCATAAAAACATTTTATTTTTCATTATTTAGAGCCACAAATGTGTTTAAATGCATATTTTGTATATCTAGGACATTTGACCATTTGTAGCAGAAGGGAGCAACAAAACCAAGTTTTGAAATCGGATTTTACATTAAAGCTTGTGGAAAAATAATTTGTAACCATTGCAGCTCAAATACATACTCAGCCAGCCAGTCAGAGGCTGATTTGCAGTACAGGACTGTTGGTGGATCATGACAAGCTTGGATTCAAGATTCAAGATTCTTTATTTTGTCACATACATAGTTCTAGAAGTACAACATGTAGTGAATTGAGCACCTAAGTCAACCCATAGGACAATACAGTAATTAAATCATTTAAATTAAACTTAGGCTAAACTAAGGAAATAAAAATATACAGAAAAATGTATTCTGACTTAACAAATGTTACAAACAAAAGTGTGCATCAGAGGAACAGAATAGAATATATGTGGTTTAAAGTTCAGTGTGGTAGTTTGCTGGTTGTCATATAGACTTAAATTACAGACAGCAGGTGAGATACAATAAGATAGAGAGGCAGATGAGGTACAGTGAGGTAGAGAGGCAGGTGAGGTACAGTGAGGTAGAGAGGCAGGTGAGGTACAGTGAGGTTTAGAGGCAGGTGAGGTACAGTGAGGTAGAGAGGCAGGTGTGGTACAGTGAGGTAGAGAGGCAGGTGTTTGTTTCTGCTGTTTCAGAGATGATTTGGCTAAAAGCAAAAGTTGAAAAAGGTAAATGACTCAGACTCAAGACAAAATATCTGAGAAGAAACCAAAAGTAATTAAATCAGGACCACCAACAATAATGTGGTAAATGAAGGAAAGTCTGTTGAAGACTCGTGATCTGACTTTGACTCACACCACAGAGAACTGGGACTCAACAAAAAATTTTCCCAAGAGATTTGAGACTCGACTCGAACTCTCAACTGGACACTCGAAACCCAACTCACACTCCAGAAAATCAACCATCAGACTTGCATCCCAGAACTGACTTGCACTCACAGTCCTGAGACTTGACTCAGATTTGGACTCAAGAGACTCGACTCAAATTCACATCCCGAACACTTAAGACTCAACACAGACTCGAACTGCACAGATTCAAGACTCGACTTGGATTTGCACCTCAGGGACTGGAGACCGGACCCAGCCTCGCATGAAGTGACTGCCTTGTGGAGTTAACTTTCTTCTTGCAAAAGTTTAAACCAACAAATTAAACCAACAAATATGCCCCCGGGTTCAAGCTTAAAAACATGTTCAATTAGGACAAATTTATCACACAATGGGCCTAGCAAGACATTTTATAGGGCACACATGTTGCACGTATGTAAAATACTGTGAGAAAACACATACACACACTGGTGCACAAGGGCAAGGTGAAACACACGGAATGCATTTGTAGGTGAGGGACAATGTAATCCAGGTGTGACACATTCCTCCAACCCTGGGGGGGCGGCAGAACGACAGAAAACATCACAAAACTACTCTGCGGTGTGTGTGTGTGTGTGTGTGTGTGTGTGAGTGTGAGTGTGAGTGTGAGTGTGTGTGTGTGAGAGAGAGAGAGAGAGAGAGAAACAAAGACTGGAAGGGAGAGAGAGAGAGAGAGAGACTGCAAAAGAATAAGAAAGATCAGATCAGAACATAATCTGCAGAGGCAGAGGCGGGTATTAAAAGAGAGGAAGAAGGAGATGGAGGTAGGATTAGAAGTTGAGGCAAGACAGGGACATAAGAAAAAAGAGAAAAGGCTTGGAAAAAAAGAAAAGAGTGGTTTGAGGAGGCCCTGGGAGGGAGGGGGATAAAGGGAAAGGAAGGAGGACTGGTCTTCCTCAGTGGAAGCGCAGGTAAATTGAAGAGGAACTTCCCTCAAAAAGAAAGGCGGGAGCTCGGTCATTCGATTTTAGCTCTACTTATCCCTCGTCTTACAGAAGTGCTCCACGGAGATTCAGAGCTGGCCAACACATTTCCTCACGGAACGCTTTGTTGCCCAGATCACATGTAGAGCTCCAGCACAAACAGATCCATCTGCAGAGTGCAGTCAGAGCTTGTTAGAGAGAAAACCTGGCGAAAAAACATGAACATGAATAATTATTGAAAGCAATTATATAGTTTCAAACATCAATAATGTACAATAATATGTTTTTGTTCATTTTGTTCCTCAATCCTATATTTACAACAAAGCCTGAAAACACATACACATATATATGAGTGAGCATCGTAAATTTGAAATTTTTTTCCAGATTGTTGTAACCCGAGGACACCCTGTGTGTGTGTGTGTGTGTGTGTGTGTGTGTATATATATATATATATGTATATATATACAGTGTACAATTACTGTATATTAATGTCTTTCCTTTTTCTGTGTCTTAGTTGTGTTTTTCTGTTCTAGATTATAATTTTACAACTGTGTTCGGATTGGTAAGTGATATATAAAATCACTTTAGAGGGAGTGTGTTATCGCAACACTGCAGGTACAAGCCAAAGGCAAGTACCACAGATCGTTAAGTTTGACTCACTTAGGGGCAACACAAAATTTTGTGCAGCATCATCCATGTTAGCTAGCGGATGCCTTTTCAGAGGCCGTGCCTAACACCGGTACTTTTATTGTACTTTAACACTAACTTGCAGGTCACCGTGCTGTTTGTGTGGTCTAGAGTGAAGTATCTGTCACCTACTGCCTCTGCTACCACGTCTCTTGTCTTGTTGTGGTCTCGTGTTTAGATTCTCCTCCCCGCACCAACATTAATGCCTTTTATGAAGTGACTATAATAATTGGTTAAGTCAAGGAATGCATGTCAACGTAAGCCAATCAGAGGCAGAGATCGAATTGCGTACACAAGCACGCACACAGAGAGAGGAAAAAACTCATGACTTGTCGACTTCTCTCGTGGGTCGTTGACTTGTGCCTCTGACGTCGACGCATTGACAAATCAGCTTTTCTGTTAATGCCCTAGTAGAAAGTGATATGAGACTATTCTTCCGTATGAAAGCTCATTCAGAGCCTCTCTTGTGCAGCTCCATGGATAGATGTAACATGACTTTGCCAAATTACATCTAGAGCATGTGTTAGTAGTAAATTGTTATTAGCATTAGCAGTCATGGACTTAGACCAAGGCAACACTGAGGGGGCCTCACCTGCCTCACTGTATCTCACCTGCCTCACCTGCCTCACTGTATCTCACCTGCCTCACTTTATCTCACCTGCCTCACTACCTCACTTTATCTCACCTGCCTCACTACCTCACTTTATCTCACCTGCCTCTCTACCTCACTGTATCTCACCTGCCTCTCTACCTCACTGTACCTCACCTACCTCTCTTCCTCACTGTACCTCACCTACTATCTGTTATTTGTCTATAAACATCAACAGTGAACCAGCACACTGCACTTCACATTTGCACACTTTAGATCCTGTTTATACTAGTACTGTTTATTTGAATATATTTGTTTCTACATATATTTTTTACATAGTACTAGCCTTTACGTTTTCTCATTAATTAAATTTATTGTAATTATATTTCACAGTCTTATGGACATTTCAGGGGCTCATTTCACCATATGTTGTATAACTGTGTATGTGACAAATAGAGAGTCTTAAATCTTGAATATTTTCACCTTATTAGCGCTGGGACACTCTGCGACCCTGGTTAAGAATAAGGGCTTTAGATGATGGATGGAATCATATGTAAAGATATATCGTGATACGATTTTTGGACATATTTCCTAGACCAGAGGTGTATTTTTTTTTATCTTCAGTGGGTGGAGACAGTGCAGGACAGCCTGAGTTAAAGGGGCACCTCGTTTTTCAGGCTATATTTTTGGAAATGTCAAAACGGCAACCCAAGACCGGGAGCGTGGGCGATGCACTGACACACAAATACACACTCTGCACACTCCTTATAGGATAAAGGTTTGAGCAGAAGACCATCTGTGTTTTCTTCGCTCCACTCAGCGGACCGAAAGTTGAAGCGAAGCAGAAATGTCCCACCAGCTTCTTGGAATCTGCGCTTTGTGTCGCCTTCCGAGGATTCCGATCTCCCTCCTCTGTCAAAACACATGCATCACTGTAAAGGTGTTACAGATTGGACGCATGAAAGAAAAGAATCTGTTCAGTGCTAAGAGATAGATGAGAGAAGAGCAAGAGAGCATTCTCTGAATTCCACCTTGCAGGCCACGGGGCAGAGAGCCAGTCCACCAGACTGGCCAGATACGAGGCCAGCAGGCATTTTTGAATTTAGCACCGAGAATAAAATCATAGCAGTCACTTTACGTTAGAGATGACTCCTTCATGTGTAATCTCTTTGTTACAAATAGACTTCAGGCTTATTACACAGTTGTAAAACTTGAATAAACATTCATTAGACTAGGCTCATATAAATGGGCACACACACACACACACACACACACACACACACACACACACACACACACACACACACAAATATGGCGCTGATTGAAGGTTTGCAATCTGTGATTTCAACATGGAAATGACCGCTTATATGAAAGTACTGCAAGGGAGAAATACTTCAAAGAAAATTCTTTTAAATAAGATTTTCTCCTACCATAAAGTTACCATGTTCAGCATTTTTCTGGCTTTTATGGCACCATCAAAAAAAAAAACCAAAACAAAAAAAAACGCATGCTCATGGATGTTCTCTGAATGAGCAGACATGTAGGTAGTTCCATTAAAGCGCTCCGGGCTGATAAAAGCGTGGTTCAAGAATTCATTTACTTTGCCATTGATCGAGTGGAAAATATGTCATTTGATGTGGTGCCCAAACGTCGTTTATTTGAGAGCTTGATGAAAACTCGGGCTCCTTTGAAAAGGCGTTTTTCTTTCTTTTTTTATTTCTTCGCTGTAACTACATGAAGCTTTCAGTCGAGTCGTCGGGCGCATGCACGATCTGTTCCATATGCCCCACGGATCTCAGCGGGGACGGTTTTAATTATGAGCCGCTGTGAGGGTTACAGAACGTGACGGGCCTCGAGCGGCCTGATCCGATGACCCGCAGGATCAGAAGGGCCAAGCCGGTCACATCCTGTGACATCATGTCTCTTTGAAAAACAAAGGGATTAAAATGCTTCTCGGATCCACACTGGAAGAAGACTGAAACAACTTTGAAATCTGATTCAGCGGAGCATTCTGTAAAGGATCTGCTACTTTTGAACTGCACCTGTGAACAGTCCAAACCATGCTGAAATAGAAATGTACTAAGAAGTCCTATTCGTTTAATGTGAACTGTGTAAATTTGTCATAAACAAACACACCGCAGCATGAAATTGTCTCATATTTAACACATTCACCAATTGAAGCACTGGGCAGCCAGGAGCACAGCGCCTGGGGAGCAGTGTGTGGGGACGGTCAAGGGTACCCTAGTGGTGCCACCAGCAGTCCTGGGATTCGAACCCACAACCTTCTGATCACAAGGGCTACTCCCTAACCACTAGGCCACCAGCTGTAGTCCGACGCATTAACTCTATATTCACAGATTCATTGTTTTTGCAGAATTAATTACATTTGCTTATGTGAAACCAACAGTCAAATGCTTTTTAAAAATTTTTTTTAACCATTCCCCCAATATATTCCACCCACTAGCTACGACTCCCCCAATCTTACATGAAGCATATTTTCCCACATCCATCCATACTACTCACCAAGAGAAAGAGGCCAATAGTGTGGAGTCCTGACCACGGATGGCTGTGGCCTCACAGGGAATCGAAGTCTCCAAACGAAAAATCCAATTAGCTTTTTTTCCTCTACATGGCATCAAGCGGCCATAGTGGTGCCGTGGGTAGTGCTATGGCCTCACACCTCCAGGGTTGGGGGTTTGAATCCGGGTCCTGGATGTGTGTGTGTGTGTGTGTGTATGTGGAGTTTGCATGTTCTCCTCGTGGTGGGGTGGGTTTCCTCTGGGATCTCTGGGTTTCTCCCACAGTCCAAAGACATCCATGTCAGGTGAACTAGGGATTTTAAATTGACCATAGGTGAGAGTGTGTGTGTGTATGTGCACACAGCGATGGGCCGGCGCCCCACCCAGGGTGAGTCCATGCCTCACACCCGTAGACTCCAGCATAGGCTCTGGGTACTGGTGACCCCAGTGAGAATTAAGTGGTTACAGAACATGAATGAATGTGGTATTAAGGTAGATAGAGAACTAAACAAGAACTCCAACAGGTCATTGGAATCCCCAAACCCTGGCGGTGTGAGGCCACAGCACTTGCCACTGTGGGGCCTCTTAAGACCTCACAGAACAAAAAAAACGGAGGTCTTTACATGTCAGATTTGCCAACACAACGGGGAACTCTCAGATGAATCAACAAAGCATGTTTTGATTTCCAGTGGGTTGGAATAAATCTGTAAGGGAAAACGTCATTCTAGGCCAGCTGAGAGTTGCAGAGACATCACTGGCTGTGAATCCGAGGAGCAGCCAGACCAATGGGTTTCCAAAGGCCAGAACTCTTTACTAAAGAAAATACCCTAGAAATGCCACACGCAACACAAAATAAAGTTACTGTCTGTTACAAGCTTCAAGCAAAATATAGAATGTGTTTTACAAGCTTCAGATGACCATGTTTAATCTAGAACAGGCAAAAAATGTTACCATGCTGTTCACGTAGCGTTAAAAACACAGCTAGCTGTTAAAAAAAATAAAAAATTAAGAGCAGTTAGCTCTTAGTTAATTAGTGCCTATAGAAACATGATCAAAACAAACACACTTCAGGCATGAAGAAAAACAAGTGTTTATTTTAGTGAGCCATCAGGGTCAGAATAAATAACGTGTGCAAGTGTTTGTTCGTCCCTTTGCCTCAGGCAGAGAACAATAAATAGGTGTCAACAGGTTACCGCGCAATATAAAAAAAGAAAACAGAAAAAAAGGGAGAGTTTAGTAATTTGGTCACTTGCAAATTCAAATACCAGTACTGTCTCTCCTTCTCTCCATCTCTTTATCCTTCTCCTTCTTTTTTCCTTTTGTGCCCCATATAGGGTTGTAGTGCATTCCGTTATAAACCTGTCTGTCTAAAGTTCCGCCTCGTTTTTCTCTGAGTTCAATAAATGCTGTTGAATGTAGCTGCCTCCCAGCCAGTCAGAGACACACGCTCACACGCATGCACGCGCACACACACACACACACACACACACACACACACACACACGAGAACTAGACTCCCAGCCTAAGGCTTTGGCCTCACTATTACCATCACTAAACCTACCCTGACAAAAAGTGATGCACTGAATATACCTGAATCAAACATGTTCCTTTCCACATAAACTAAACACATCAATACAAAGGTAAGAACACTGAATGATAGAATCGTGTAATCCACATGGCAACTGTGTACACATGCGAAACATGTACATTCACCACATCACTTTTGCATGTGCTTACCAAAAAACACACAAAAAAATCTACCCATGGCTCCATAAATTACTCATTCTGTTAAGTCAGTAGGCTTGCCTTGTCAATTTTCCTTTCTTATTTAACTTTTTAATCAAGTAAACAAACACAAATGAAAAAAAAAACCAAACAAAAAACTGTAGAAAAATCAGCAAAAAAAATATTAACATCTGCAAAAAAGAGTAAAATTTGGTTTTTCTAAAGTAAACTAGAAAATAACATTCAAGAAGTATTATTTTTGTTCAACGTCAGGACTTACATTAACCAAATATTGCTTTTGGAAAAAAAAAAAACAACTAAAAAACAAACAAACATACAAGCAGGAAGAAAGATGGAAAAGAAGAAAGATGTGAACAGGTCAGCCGGTACGAGTTGAGTATTATTGTTTCTCTCATAGGTTTTAGTTCAGGCACTGCGCTGGCCTCCAAAAACTGTAGTGCAGAGAGAGTGCAGGTGAGTGCAGAGAGAGCCAGAGGTGGGCAGTTGAGGGGCTAATTGAGGGAGGGGGATCTCTCTGTGGTCCACAGCAGCTCGATGTATGGCCATTTGGTCTGCAGGCAGCGCTTGACTGGAGTGTCATCTGTACGCACCATGGGGTCTTCAAAACCAAGGACCAGAGCAGTGCCCTCAACATAACTCACCTGAGTGAGAGAGAGAGAGAGAGAGAGAGAGAGAGAGAGAGAGAGAGAGAGAGAGAGAGAGAGAAAGAGAGAGCGAGAACGAGAGAGAGCAAGAGAGTGAGCGACAGAGAGAAGGAGAGAGAGAGTGGTAGAGAGAGGTATAGA
The DNA here is from genome assembly GCA_037577275.1 of Bryconaethiops microstoma. NCBI lineage: Eukaryota > Metazoa > Chordata > Actinopteri > Characiformes > Alestidae > Bryconaethiops > Bryconaethiops microstoma. The sequence continues at coordinate 4,188,798 of JBBJLS010000001.1, forward strand.
GATAGAGATAGAGAGAGAGAATAAAAAGAATAAGAGAATATAAATGTTTTCGATAACAAAAGCAATTTAGGTGCAGAAACATACTAAAATATTGTAAAAAAGCTTGTACTAGTCTTGTTTAACTTCAATTTAAATAATTAGCTGTCAACATATTTAGAAGGAATAAAACAAAAAAAAGGACAATTAGGAAACAATATCAAGAATGAAGTCAGACATTACCGTTAGCAGTCACAGTATTAATCACCTATTATTTAACAATGACCTTGTGGTATCTGCAATAACCCATGAGATTTTTACATTGGTTAAACATTGTGAAAATATATTGTGAAATTCCTAAACATGTCCTAAAGAAAAAACTTATAAGAATAATTAGTCAGTCATTCAATGTAGTTCATTAACAGTAGACTATGGTTGCACATCACAAATTATGATGAAAGATGATGAAAGTGACCATTTTGTCATACGTGAACACACCACAGCACAGTGTGAACAGCATGAAATTCTTCCTCTATTTTTAACCCATTCACCAAGTGAAGCAGCGGGCAGCAGTGTGTGGGGATGGTACCTTACTTAAGGGAACAGAGAATCGAACCCACAAACTGTCCAATGGCTTTTAATTGTATGCAGTTCTGTGTGTATTATTAACAATAGATTTGATGTGATTTCAAATTAGAACTGAAATAATCTAGTACATTTAATTTAAATAATTTAAGATACTGCCCATGAAATAACTTGGGGGGTCGTACAGATGTTGGATTTGTTAGTTAATAACCAAAATTTCCAACTGATATTTGTTAATGAATGTATTTTATTCAGTACAGCAGAGCATGTTTAGGTGACGCTTGGCTTCTAGGTTAAAATGTCTGCTTTTATTCATTTTACTGTATGTGTAACCCTACAGAAAGCATTCCATATTGCCAATCCAGACAAAAGTCAGTCATATTTACATACACTATATTGCCAAAAGTATTCGCTCACCTGCCTTTACACGCATATGAGCTTAAGTGACCTCCCATTCTTAATCCATAGGGTTTAAAATGATGTCGCTATAACAGCTTTAACTCTCCTGGGAAAGCTCTCCACAAGGTTAAGGAGTGTGTTCTTCCAGAAGCACATTTGTGAGGTCAGACACTGATGTTTGACGAGAAGGCCTGGCTCGCAGTCTCCGCTCTAATTCATCCCAAAGGTGTTCTGTTGGGCTGAAGTCAGGACTCTGTGCAGGCCAGTCAAGTTCTTCCACAACGAACTCGCTCATCCATGTCTTTACGGACCTGCTTTGTGCACTGGCGCACAGTCTTGTTGGAACAGGAAGACCATCCCCAAACTGTTTCCACAAAGTTTGGAGCATGAAATTGTCCAAAACCTCTTTGTATGCTGAAGCATTCAGAGTTCCTTTCACTGGAACTAAGGGTCCAAGCCCAGCTCCTGGAAAAAAAAAAACCCACACCATAATCCCCCCTCCACCAAACTTCACACTTGGCACAATGCAGTCAGACAAGTACCGTTCTCCTGGCAAC
>JBBJLS010000001.1:4190414-4201678 GCA_037577275.1 Bryconaethiops microstoma
AAATCCAAACAACGGCTGGAGGAACCGAGGAGGAATCTGGAACCGAACCTGTGTTCTTCTCACCAGCTCACAAAATATCAACTGCTATTTCACAAACAAAACAAGTCTTGGTACTCTTGCATTTGTTCGAATGTTAACTTTGCCGGCAGAAACTTTTGCACAGCATTTATTGTATATCGCCTCATTCAGGCTTCAGCAGTTTATCCCTGATTATTCCTTACGTACTGATGGAAGGTGGGGGAGGTCAAACGGGATATTATTGGTTGCTATTGTTAATCCCCTCCCACTGGTGCGCTGTGATGTCATCCAAAATCAGAAGGTGTTTTACAGGCAGTACATTTTAAAGGAGAATTGCACCACAAGTTCATTTTACAAACTTATTTTTTTAAGTATTGGGAACTTGTTGAGTGAACAACTTCAAATGAAAATATTTCAAATAAACCAAGTTTCCATAAGATGGAAGAATCTGTAACAGTGCATGTGTGGTGATGCAGAGTCAAATTCTAGACCGTCCTTTAACTTCAAATCACGTAATAGCTCATTAAATATCTAACACTCATCTGGTGACTCACATTATAATTATAATTATAATAGGTGGCTTTCTGTAGCTCAGTAATGATGAATAAATATGACATTTTCAAAATGGCGAATACACTGTATATGTAGTAGTTACCAAAGAATATTACGTTTATATTTGGTAAATATTAAGTAACATGCAAATGTAGGAATACAAAATATTAAATGTGCTCAATATGAATAGGGACATGAATTAACAAGGTGAAAAAGTGTATTTTTGTTATTTTAACTGTAGAGTCAGTTGCTGAAAGCACTGTTTAACACTGTGGTGCATTTCTTTACCCTGGAGGGTCTGACCATGTTCTCATGTACTCACAACTCTCATGACCAAAGAGTGACCTCTTCCTCTTTTACCGTGTTGCTGTGCATCACTGAGGCTAGCTTACAGGAACTAGATGTAAGATGGGAAACGACTGGTGCTGCTATTTTCCACTGTAAGCCAGTGGTATTGACGAGCCCAGCCAGACTTCTTGTGGACGAACGATCGATTGCCCGTCAGGTCAGCACACTCAGGCTTCTTGTCTGTTCTTGACCTTCGTAAAACCTGTCTTTCATTTACTGCTCGATGTGGGTTTAGCCGTGACCACTCAGTGAATGAAGCGGGAGTGGAAATCCCTGCTCTGCTAGGATCTGTTATTGTTTTTTGTGCTGAATTCATGGAAAGCTGGCTGGGGGGGTGTTCAGATAAACACGCACTCATTGACTTTCTCATTTCCAGCTCCGCAGCACGGAAGGCCTGTGTCAGACCCTGATCAATTGACACTGTAGCTTAGTCACACAATCACTGAGACTATTTTTGGCACACAGTACATGGGGGTGTGGGGGGGCTGGGTAGTTACAGCAGGCTGCTTGCAGGTTGTGAAGCAAAATAGCAATGACTTACATTCACGTTTGTATCATCACTGTGATCTGGGTAAAATAGTAATAATAATAGTAGTGTTGTGGCCGAATGTGCTTAAAAGGCAGCTGCAATAAAATAGGTGTTCTTGATACTGGAAAATTCCCAGTGATTGACAGTTTTAGTGTTCAGGTCGAGTAAAAGCAAGAATATAGACATTGTTGGTGTTGGACCCAAACTTTGCATGTCCATTTTTGCCTTTTTGGTTTGAACCATTTGAATATTTCTATTAAGAAGTCCAAAATTATGTGGGACGAATATACACTATATTGCCAAAAGTATTTGCTCACCTTTACACGCGTATGAACTTAAGTGACATACCATTCTTAATCTATAGGATTTAATATGATGTCAGCCCATCCTTTGCATCTGTAACAGCTTCAACTCTTCTGGGCAAGCTCTCCATGAGATTTAGGAGGGTGTTTATGTGTTGAGGTCAGGACTTTATGGACCTTGCTTTGTGCACTGGTGCACAGTCTTGTTGGAACAGGAAGGCAATCCCCAAACTGTTTCCACAAAGTTGGGAGCATGAAATTGTCCAAACTTTCTTGGTCTGCTGAAACATTCAGAGTCCTTTCACTGGAACTAAGGGGCCAAGCCCAGCTCCTGAAAAACAAACCCACACCATAATCCCCCCTCTACCAAACTTCACACTTGGCACAATGCAGTCAGACAAGTACCGTTGTCCTGGCAACCACCACACCCAGATTCATCCACCAGATTGCCGGATGGAGAAGTGTGATTCATCACTCCAGAGAATGCTCCTCCACTACAGAGAACGCGCCTCCACAGTCCAGTGGTGGCGTGATTTACACCACTGCATGCAGACGCTTTGCATTATACTTGATGTATGGCTTGGATGCAGCTGCTCGGCCATGGAAACCCATTCCATGAAGCTCTCTACGCTGTTCTTGAGCTAATCTGAAGGCCACATGAAGTTTGGAGGTCTGTAGCGATTGATTCTGCAGAAAGTTGGCGACCACTGCGCACTATGCGCCTCAGCATCCTCTGACCATGCTCCGTCAGTTTACGTGGCTGTAGTTTCCAATCGCTTCCACTTTGTTATACCACTAACAGTTGACTGTGGAATATTTAATAGCGAGGAAATTTCACGACTGGACTTGTTGCACAGGTGGCATCCTATCACGGTACCATGCTGGAATTCTCTGAGCTCCTGAGAGCGACCCATTCTTTCACAAATGTTTGTAGAAGCGTCTGGACGCCTAGGTGCTTGAAGTTATACACCTGTGGTCATGGAAGTGACTGGAACACCTGAATTAAATTATTTCGATGAGTGAATACTTTTGGCAATAGTGTATCTGCAATGGCATGTACATGAAAAATGTGTGATATCAGCTTCAGTCTGGAAGTCTTATCGATAAAACAAAATAATAATTTTAAAAAATCATATGACATGTGATTTCACTCCTCTGGAGAGGTAGTAAACGTTAAACAGAGACCCTGGCATCAGCCAGCAGATACTGCCGTGTGTTTCTGTTGCAGGAAAAGATGAAGGACATGGTGTAAGGACAGTGTTTGAACCTCAGTCTCTCTGTGCGTCTCTCATTAGCAACCTGGCCTCCTGCGATGACATCATCAGACCTGAAGCTGGTGGATGGCTTCCATATGGAGGGCCTCTCATTGCCAATGTGGAGCCTGGCCTACATACTGTGCCATGGTGACCATGTGTGGGAGCGCTGCCGGGGTGTGTGTCTGATTAACTGGTCCTTTATAACTGAAAACCATTATGCATGTACGTGTGTGTGTTTGTGTGTGAGATATAGCTTGAGCAGATTAAAAACATATGAGAATATTTGTGTACGAGTTCATGTGCATACATAAAATACCTTACAAGCAACATCATGAGGACCATATGTATGTGTAACCTGTCCTGCACTTTGTGTCATGAGGAATGTGTGTGTTGCCTCAGAATGTCATGGTCGGGGGCTGACCAGAGTTGTGGGAGTGTGATGAGAGGTTCAGTGAAGACTTTTTTCATGTAGACTTTTAAATCCAAGACCCACTCATCACTGTCTGGAGGCTAAGTCACACACACACACTTGTTTCTATGCAATGTCAGCACACAGGGTCACATATATGTGTCCTATTGGAGTTTATGTATGGCAGAGAGATACATAGGTGAATTCAAAGTGAAATGTTGACACAATGTAAGAGGCAGATATTTTCCGAGATGTAGTACTGTAATGGCCTAATTCCAGGATGCTCCATACTGACCTAAATAAGACTTAACGTAAAACTACAAAATCTGACCACATCTCTCAATATCATCAGTATTATCAACACTGCATTTGCTTCCGGTCAAATTCTGTACTGAATACAAATTCCTACTTACAAAGCCCCTTTGTGCCTTTGTGAACTAGACTATTAAAACACAAGCCTCCAAGCTTACTTAGAGCACACCTTGCAACTTGAAAGTGAACTATCCCCCAGTTTTGGAATAAGGAAATTAATGTATAGGTCTCCGTTTTCAACTTGTTTGGTCAGGCTTCCAATAATTAATTTGCCCGTTAGATAAAAAGTGCAACTATAGGAGCTCACTGATACAGTGAAGTGAAGTAAACCGAGATGATGGGGCCATCGTCCCACCACTCGAAGAGATCACTCAAGTTTGTTGACAGTGGAGCCTGTGACCCCGATTCCCATCGGCTTTGTCCTATCTAGGCTGTTCCTTCTAGGTGTGTTGGAGTCATCTGCTGCACTCTACATTCATATTTTGTACCCTGCATACTAGTGACACCTCTGACTCGTCTAGCCACCACAATTTGGTCCTTCAGATTCTTAAGATTGCCCATTTTTCTGCCTTTCAACACATGAGCTTCAAGAACGGTCTGTTCACATGCCGCCTCACATATCCCACCCCTTCCTATTATGTTATTTACTTCACCTTTCATGTGGTGAATGTGTGACTTTTTTTCTTAGATCACTTCAGCCCTGAAAACATACTAAACCTAATACATAGAAACACCCCACTTGAGTCTCATCAAGGACTCATCCAACCCTGCTCAACTGGGAACAATCTCAATTACACTGCATTCTGACCAGAACAGACAGCAAACACATACCATGTAATCACTAACATACTGAGGGGAAATACATATTCCATGTGTGATGCAAGCGGGTACAAATATCCAGGCATCCTCCATGTCAGCTAGAGTTTAGCTTTAATTCCAGACTGCTCCCTCTACTGGTGGAAACATGTGTGGCCACTTGCCACAGACATTTGACTAGATCAGACCTCAGCGGCTCCAATGTTGACAGGATAACTGTTTGTCCAAATTACCAGGCAGCTGATCACAAACTTATGTGACTCTGTCGTGTCAACTTTCTTCATGGTGGCCAGCTAACCTCGCCTAAACCCCTTTTATGAGCAGAGTGTTCGCTGCTTTTGCCATCGACCGCGATCATCTTCAACTGCTTTCCCACATTTGGATTAACAGCCCATGAAAAACGATCTCTCATGGACAGAAGCTGCACACACCTGTTATACAGCTTTAACAACATAAGAATTAGTGCACACTTCTCTGAAGATTAGGGGGAGCCTTTTTCTTCCTTTCAGATCTGGGTTTATAGCTCAACAGAATAAGTGCAGCATCCACCTTGTATCTACACTTACAGGCAATAACATAAAAACACCCACCCTACAGATGCGCTTACTGTGTGCAATTACTGGTTATAGGCCATCTGTTATTGTGCACAATGAGAAAGAATTTTACATTGTTCACATTGTGTGCTGTGGTGTGGGTGTGTCCACGTGTAAGGAGCCACTTTACTTTATTTGGCACTATCTATATTATTCATCTTCTAAACCAGAGGTCACCGATGTTATCCTTAAAGGGCTAATGTAGCTGCAGGTGATCACTAAAATCCAGAATTTAAGTTTGATTAATTGGTTTCCAAGAAGTGATTAATTAAATGAACAACTGCTTAGTTGGAATGAAAACCAGCAGCCACTGGTCCTTTGTGGATAAGACTTAAACTTCAGTGTATATAACACTAACAATAATATATCAATTATAAAAAATAATGTATTATGAACAGTAAGTGTTTAAGCATTTTTTTAAAACAAATGATCTAATTGAAACAGTTATTATATGGGATTCTTGTTTTCATGACAGTGGAGTTCAAGCCACTATGCTACATAACTGTCATCCAGTCAGAGCCAGTACAGAAATTCACTGATCATGGTGCTGGTAGAGGAAGCAGTAGTGGATAAATCTGTGTTGTCCACGGATGTGTCAAAATGTCAAAGGTCTGAAATGCTGTGCTTACTGTCACGAATGAATCCATGAAGACTAGCTATTGCTCCAGGTTTAAATTAGAATATCAGACGGTTATGTGCATAGTAATGTGTAAGTCACATGATTACTTTTCTGTAGAGTTGCACAATTACTCACACTTATTGGTTACATACTAATGCTCAGAGACTGTATTCTGTATCCAGAAAAGTAAAATAACTAAATAAATTTATACAGCAAGATAAAGGAAGTCAGATACAACTCAAGTTCAAATTAAAAAAACCAAAAACTTGTTGCTAACATTTCATTTGGTATTAGGTCATTGTTAATGCAAGACTCATGATGAGTCTCCAGGAATGTGTTTCTACTTTGTTAGCTTTAAACTGTCAGCACTGGGAGACTGTTAGGGTGCTGGCTTGTCTTGAGTGATGAGCGTGCATGCATATTTCAATAATGTAAGTCAGTCAGTGAGTGAGTAAGTGACTTTTGTAGGTTGGCCACTGGACTGTCAAGCCTAAAGCAAATGTCTTGGACACATAGAGCAATTTATATCTCAACGATTAGGCAATGGCAGTTTCTAACAGATGCCAATGTTCCGGCCAGTGTTGTCTCAATTGAAACATCTCGTTTCATAAGCTTCCGGGACTTTACCACAAGTGTTAAGGTTCCAACTGGACAGAAGAGTAAAAAGGCATTTCCTCTGCCTGTCTGAGCCCGTTTCCTGTTTGAAGATGGCTCTCCATCACAGCTGCCAGTGAGCTGCATGTATAAAGGATATGTTCCTCGCTGTCAGGGCTGTTTTTTGTTAAAACATGTCAACGGTGTGAGTATGGTTCCTCAAAATGATACAAGTATATCCACGGCCCGGATTTCACGCACTGCAGGGATTTTGTGCATTGTGTATAGAGCTGCTGGACGGGGTCATACTTGGCCCAGTTGCATGTTTGGCTGCAGTTCTGTTCTACAAGTAAGACATTCCGATACTTTTCTGGAAAAAGACGGTGACACAAATGTCTGTAATGTGTCTGAAATGATCTCTCAGATGTGCTGCAGCCAACTACGCCATTAAAGATGACGAAAGCCGTACAAATGATGATCACAGAATGTTGAAAGTTGATTTAAGACTGGCGATAAAACACCATACGTTATTACTATAAGGAGTCACAGATTTTACTGAAGAAAGAACTGGGTCTTTCTCCTCAACTCAACAGCTTGACTGATCAGCTGTAGCGTTCCTTCTTTTATTTTCCTGTTTTATTAAAGTACAGTTTACTTAATTCGTTTAAAAACCTAATTTTAAGTTCTACAATCATTTTTTTCCAGTGAAATTTGTTTGAAGAGGGTTTTTAAGAGACTGATTAAAAGACTCAACTTTTAGTCAAAAATCAGGGGCCAGAGTCACAAACATTTTCAAGAGATCTTAAGGCAATTAATTAGTTCACAAGAATTTTTGAAAGAAAACAAAGTGCCTTAATCCCTAAAAGCTCACACCTTTTTCACTTTTATAATTATCATTGTTATGTAATTAACCCAAGTAATAAAGTAAAGTTACAGGAGTTTGACCCCTGGTGAAGCCTCAGGTATTTGTGGTCGGGAGTTCCTAACAGCAACACTGAATTTACTTTTTCCTCTATGACTCATCATTCAGTCCGAATCTGGCCAGTGCGGGCGTCTATTAGCACTTAATGTTCTTCTCCAAAAACAAACTCGAACCAAAGACAAAGTTTAAACAAACAAGAATAAGTGACAAAAAAAGCCAAACAGGCTGTCTAGGTCTATTTAACTTTTTTAAAGTCCAAAACAAGTGCAATGCTGTTGTAAGGTTAAGGAAAAATTCAAGAGCATATCTTTAGGAATAATTAAAGATCTTACAAAACCTAAGAAAGAAAGAAATGAGAATTCAATGATATGGTAAGATCTCATTGAATTCTCTTCATTATGTTTGTTAACCCAGACTGATTAAGAAAATCCTTAGTAGGGGTCAGCTCTGTTGGTATAATCTTAAAATGAGCACTTGTTGGTTAATGCTATGTGGACTTCAAATCATTATTTTACTGTACAAACAAACAGAGCACCATGCAGGATCAATGAGACAAAGCTGTGACTAACAATAATAATGCACATCTTACTATGTCAGTGCAGTCACTTCATTCTCTAGAAGGAAATCACTTGAACTGAACAAATTCTTCTGATGCATTTGGCAGGGATGATTTCAATGGCAGTGGCACAGTGTGAAATAACTAAAATAGCATGTGGCTCAGGACAGACGTCCAAAAGTTACACAATTTGTATGAGAGGTATAGCCAGGATCAAAATGAGAACCAGGCCGCGGTACCTCTGGCAGGTTTAAATGGTTTGTGCAGAAAGGTGACCTTCGCTGTGGATGTTGGTTTGAGCATGACCCCCTAGGAAACTGGCCTGTTTGAACACGGCCCCCTAGGAAACAATTCTTCCTCACAGTAAAAGCCTGGCACAGCGGAAGCCTTCACAACAAAGGCTGACCACTCTGCTGCTGCTTGTAATGCATTAGCCAGGGGGAAGAAGGGTCCTGTGTGTGTGTGTGTGTGTGTGTGTGTGTGTGTGTGTGTATACATGTATATTTTCTCCCACACATGCACCATCTCACCGTCCCTTTCGATTGGAGCTGAAGGTCTGTCAATCTCTCTGTCAAGGTCGCTCATTCATGCTCTCACAGATAAATGGACATATGAGACAGGTGGTGTGTGTCTCTGTGTGTGTGTGTTTGAGTGAGAGAGAGAGAGAGAGAGAGAGTGAGAGAGAGAAAGAGAGAGAGAGAGAGAGAGAGAGGGAGGGAGGGAGGAAGAGAGTAGGATGGCATGTGTTTATGCCATTAGGCTCTTTAAGGGGACGTGTGGAAAGTGGAAAATGGGAAATGGCTCTCTGCGCTGGGTCGGGGGAAAACACTTAGCTACCGGTGGCAGTAAAAGACATCCAAGATGAAAATCCCAGTCCACCCTCACACACAGAGTATGACGAACACTACGCGTAAAAACACTATGTCCATGAGAGATGTATGGATTTTAATTAAGGATGTGCATGTCTGACCAAACTGATTGTAGAGTAGCTTTAGGATTGATTTTTAAAGCTTTTTACATACCCGCTCTTAATTAAAGGCTAAATTAAATGAATGGCTCTATTCCGCCAGATGTTGAGTTACGAGTTGCTAAGCTACTAATTTTGCTATGTTTAATTCCAGTAGCTTGTGATAGCTGTGACTACTTGACGTCGCAAATCAAGTGATGAGACTTTGCCTACACTGTGGATGCAGCTTTAGCAAAGGAACCTGTGGCAGAAATTTTGTTATGACTTGGCTTATTAGTTACAGTTCCACCTTCTGAATCTGGCCCTGTTTAAACATAGAGGCAGCTTTTTCATAACTCATGACTTATTATTAGGTACATTCCCACCTTCTGTTTAGACCAGCACACCCTATATCTCTTAGGTGAAGGATCATGGGACTAGTTATCATCATTTGCTAATTAATGTGTGTCCTTGAGCAGCTTTAAAGCAGTGGGCCTCTTTTTAATGTGAAGCTAACAAGAGGCAGCTGAGTGACCATGAGGATACAAGTCTACAGAGAGTAGCAGTCGGGTGAGGGGGCTGACGGAATGGGTTTGAGGCAGACACACAGCCTTCAAGTCAGTAATCACATTCAGACTCCACTCAACATGCAGGGGATCAGACCGGATAAGGCTAGCCGGCTAGCATCTGCGTGCTTTGTGCATGGCTGATAAAGTGCACTGGTGTGCAGCCAGTATTAAAAAAAATATAAAGAATGTTTGTGGGGTGTCCATTTAAGCATGTATGGGCATTTCATGGGTGATTGTGTGTGTGTGTGTGTGTGTGTGTGTGTGTGTGTTTTTTACCTTTTCATTGTGGTTGGACTGCTTCAGGCCATTATAATGATACACAGGAAATGAGTCTGGAATCCCTGAGTCCTGCAAGAGAACAAGGGAGTAAGTGTGTTCGTGCGTGCCTAGTCACATTTGAGAGATGGCATTCAGGAGGAGTGTAAATTAGGTCACTTTTTTTTTAGAACATTAGATAATACAGCGAATAAACAAATGTGTCTTTAGAAACTATTCACATAGCAAGAGAATATAAACAATAAAGTCAATTATGGATGTGCCAATATACAAATTGCGGGCTAACAACAGTCGAACCTTTGCGGAGACGAGGTTTTTCTTACAAGCGAATAAATAATTGTTCGCGGAAACCCCCGCATATTTGCGGAAACTGCAGATCTCCTCCGCATTTTTTTTTTGTGGCAATATAGAATTTTTCATGCATTTCAGTGCTAAATTATTAGGAAAAATATAATTTTCTTATTTTGTAACAGAGTTATAAGAGGTAATCACTAAAGATAATACATGACAAAATATTAAAAAATTTAAATACAGCTGAAGTCCTAATTATAATTTGTGATAAATTGACAAAACTGTGGCAACCTTCAGACTGATGCATCACGATGCTTGGATAAACTTTCACACAGTGATTCTGAGCTTCCAAACACCAGCTAAGAAAACGTTTCATCTGTTCAAGTGTATTTTTGAAAAGAGCAGCTTCAACTTTAAGCTCACTCCAAAATCTTGATGTTGGGAACATTAATTTGTTTTCATGTCTTATAAGAAGTTTCATTTTGGCTCAAGTCAATCAAATTGCACAAAACAACAGTGCACTGCTGGTGTAACATGAAAAGAGATGCAAGAATCTGAAGACTTCGCCTGCAAAAACGTCTTGGACATAATAGATATTCTGCTCTGACAACTTGCTGCAGCATGATGGCCAAGTCAAACAATCATGAAACCCGCTCGCTGCGGCTGAGAATGCTCCAGCAGGCCAAACAAGTCCAGCTTTCAACTTCACTGAGACCCAAACACACACTCCTGAAAGCAGCCAAATACCTCTGTCTAGCCCTGTACCACACACTGGCAGAGCTACAACAGTAGTATGTATGTATGTATGTATGTGTGTGTGTGTGTGTGTGTGTGTGTGTGTGTCTGTCTTAAATGGAGTTAACATGTTTGATGTGATGGTAAACGAAGGCTTTTCGCTGTGGATCCCTAAAGCCCTAATCTATTTAACACTCAGTCAGAGAAGCTGCAATACAATGCCAACTAACCCTCTCTCTCCTCTCCTCTCTGTTCCTCTTCCCTAACTAATTAGAGCAGAGAGGTTTTGCGTAAAAGAATAGAAGCAGGAACGGCACAGAGGTGAGGGAGTCGTATTACACATTTATTGCATTCATGTTTATTCAGTTTTATGTTGCTATTACTGCTATCCTGTTATCACCTCAATTATTTTCAGACGTTTGGCTATGTAGCAGACAAGCCAATAAAAGAATGGAGAGAGAGAGAGACCAGAGTGAGATGGAGAAACAGAGAGAGAGGGCACATAGCGAGAGACAGGTAGAGGGAGAGAAACACAGAGAGAGAGAAACACACAGAGAGAGAGAGAGAGAGAGAGAGAGAGAGAGAGAGAGAGAGAGAGAGAGAGAGAGAGAGAGAGAGAGA
>JBBJLS010000001.1:4201778-4214586 GCA_037577275.1 Bryconaethiops microstoma
AGAGAGAGAGAGAGAGAGAGAGAGAGAGAGAGAGAGAGAGAGAGAGAGAGAGAGAGAGAGAGAGGGAGAGAGAGAGCCTGAGAGGGAGAGAGAGAGAGAGAGAGTCTGAGAGGGAGAGAGGGAGAGAGAGAGCCTGAGAGGGAGAGAGAGAGAGAGAACCTGAGTCCTGACTTTTGGTATAAACAGAAGGCCTCTGGTTCAAGACACACGGATCACATTACCCTACATTATACATGGCTATATTTACCACATCACTGCGTTAAAAAGACCTAATCCATTACAGCCCTCAGTGTGTGTATGTCTGTGTCTTAGTGCGAGTATGCCCACTGGGATCTACCTCATGTTTTATTATGATTTTTTGGCTACATCATTCCTTTAGTGTCCAGCATGTGTGTGTGTGTGTGTGTCCGTCCCCCCGTGGGACCTCTGTGAGAGGTCATTTGTGTAGTGTCTCCTGCTTTGTGTGTGTAAATCAGATAACAGTGGAACACAAACCCTATTAGAGGCTAAAAGCAGAGGCATGGAGACACAAAAACAGCAACCTGAGTACACGTCCGTAGGGACGCCGGCTAAAACCTGCACGGCCATTAAAGACACCTCTCCCTCACCCACTCAAACACACCTCTTCCACTGCACCCATCTCCTGAGCAGCCGGGTGCTCCACACTTTAACCACACTTGATTCAAAATTCCAAACAAAAAACTTGTTTAACTACACATCACTCTTACATTATTTTACAACTGTAACAATTAAAACAGTGATGTTAAGAGCACACACGCACACACACACGCACACGCACACGCACACGCACACGCACACTCTATCTCACTCTATTGCACTCAACACATATGGAGGCGTTTCTTATTTTTTACACAGTTCACATTGCAAAAGCTCAGAAAAGAATAGCATCCTGTACATTTTACACTCACACACACTCACACACACTCACACACACTCACACACACTCACACACACTCACACACACTCACACACGGTACAAACAGTGAACAGAAAAAAGGGAGTTGGCATAAAGACAATAAAATGATGTAATTATGTAAAATACTAAAGACATTCCGATGAATTTTATTTTGTCCAATTTGAAAAACCACTGCTTTTTAATTGTTTACATTTATTTAGGATCAAATTTGACTTAGGACAAATTGTGTAGCCGGTCTAATGCAAATAATTTGTTTAAACCTATTTGTTTCACTTTTTTCTACTGAACAGATAGATCCGCTCACTATTACACACCCCTGAACAACCAAGGGACAATACACTGATAAGGTCTGTCAGTATAAAACACAGTATATACCAAATAATACTTTAATACTATATAATTGATACTTCTCAGATGTTCTCAGCTGGATTATTATTGAAAACAAATGCAATCATTAAAACCAAATAAAACAATGTTAATGAGCAACTACAGATTTGTTATTGTCTTTGTTCTGCTTATTGTTTTTGATACTGATTTGTTATCTGATGCTGATCCTCGACTCTAGGCAACTTTTCAAGAAGCCGTTACTTTTGTTATTTCCTTTATTTTTACTGATGATCTTTTATTTCCTCTGGACTAACAAACTAACCAAAAGCAATAAGCAAAAAAAAAAAAAAACAAAACCCTTATCACTTAAACTTTTACATCTGGCTGTAACCAAAAGCCCAACACAATTAGTCCAGCAGCCTTAGGGGAGAGAGAGAGAGCTAACAGCTCTGTTTGGGGGTGAACTCTAAGAGCATTTCCGCATCTCTGAGGCCTGCGCTGAGTGGCTGACCCTGCCTGCGTCCCCGGGGGGGCGGAAGTAAACCAGATGGGCATGGAATTGCATTGCTCATGGGAAAACGGATAAGATTTCCTGAAGCTAGAAACCCGGCATGGCTCATCTGAGGCTGTGTTCACACTAACCAGTCCCAGAGAAAGTGTGTGCGCGCGTGTGCTTGGAAAGAGTGTGAAAAGGTGAAAAGGTTAATTGTGTTGTGTATGTGTATGGACTGATCATGCTACGTGTTTGCTTTGAATCAACAGGAAAATATCGTTGCCCACCAAGAGAGCTGAGTGAGATAGCTTTCAGTGAATAGATCATCCTAATTCAGGGCAGTTGAGTATGATATAAAGCTTTGTTGGGTCATAATCACCAATACTGACGCCCTATTATCCACTAAATGTAAATGTGAAGAACTGTAGTCTAGCAAAGCATATCTCAAACGTTTTGTCATGGGGCCCACGCATGTCAGGCTTTGGAGCTGCAAAGCCCTGCAAGGGCCTACACCCCCAACATACTGACACATTTTTTTCACATTTTGTGTTTTCTGTTTATTTTCCCCCCATTTAATAGCCTTGTAATTTAGCATAGCTTGGCAAATGATACAGATTGGTTTTGGGGGAACTATCGCTAGAAAGAAAGCCGAATGTATGAGGAGTCGTAATTTCGAGTGAATGGGTGATGTTTTTTGGCATGCCATGTCATGATTTACTGACAGCTCTCATAATGTGTGTGTGAATGACTGAATTTTAACTGGTGCAGATGCAGGGCTCTAGCCCATAGTTTGAGAAACCAAGGTCTAGCACTTTCAAATAAAGTATGAATTAACATTAGTTGATACAGTCTACAGTTTCTCTCCCAACTTGAAAACAGCCAGTCAGAGCAAGTTTTTATACCCAATACAGTCTGACCAAACAGCCACAATCGATAGGGCTTTGAGACAGAATTGGCCAACAATTTGACCATATCAGCCGATAATTTATATTTAATATTTTAACCGTTTCAGTTTAACACTTTACTGGCAGAAGTGACTGGTAGCTGCCAAAAGAGAAAAACTGAATATGATCATTCTCAAACAGCAAAAACTCCAAAAATCTAAAAAACTTATCACAGGGGTTACATTCCAAGACCACCCGCTTATAGTGAAAAACCTCGTAAAAATGCTAAAAGAAATGCCGTATTGATTGCCTTCCTAACTGCCACGTAGAGTCAGCTGTACTCAGAGCTGGGAGGGTCGAAAATCCGCGATGGACTGAAACCGCAACTGAAGATCATCGTTAAAGTGGGGGTTACTGTAATCTAAACTATGTGGGCGGCGAGCTTCATGGAAATCTTTATGGTCTTGGTATCTGTGCTTGCTCGTTGGTACGGTCTTTGAATACTTCAATACTGGTCTGTTCCGGTACAGCTGATTCATTCTCCACTTGATATCTCAGTTTAATTGTTTTATATATTTAAATAACAAACATTTACGCTACAGGAGTCATAAAAACACTGGCAGGGAAAAAGTCTTTTTTGGGGATGATTCAGTGCACAGAAGAATAAACTGCAGGCCACTTGTCATAAATTTCATATTTTGGAGCCTGTGATCTCTCAGGTGCAGTGTGTAACTCTATACAGAGGGCGGCCCTGCAGGGAGGCCTGAACGAACACAAACCAGGTTCATGACCAGGCCACTTAAGTGAACCAGTGGTGCTTAACTGGAATACAGACAAAGACAAAGGGGGCGGACGGGGTATTGGGGGGGGAGAGAATTTAAATTTATCAAACATAGCAGCAGGCAGTATGGCTGATTTTTTTTTTTTTTACTGTGGTAGTCACATTTATGAGGTTGCGTGTATTTTGTTGTGTGTATACATATACACACGCACAAACGCACAAAAACACAGACATAACATTTCTGCTTATATAAGCAGAATTATGTAGGTTTACAGTGTCATTATTTAGGAAAGTCCCATTACCTTTGTTAAGAACCATAGGCAGCTGGTGACCCAATTAAAAGTGAGTTGCCCCTGCGATCAGAAGGCCATGGGTTCGAATCCCAGGACTGCTAGTGGCACCACTGACATACCCTTGAGCAAGGTCCCATTCCCACACTGGTGCTGTGTTTCTGGCTGCCCACTGCTTCACTTAGTGAATGGGTTTAAATACAAAGGAAGAATTTTGTACTGTTCACACTGTGTGCTGTTCTGTGTTCACGTATGACAAATGGATACTTTACACATATTTAGCAACAAATTTTTATTATTTTGTTATTGAACTAGAACTAAAGAATATTTAGGTAAACATGTATGTATGTGAGGACTGCTGTTTAACCCTAATAAAGATGCGAAAGCACACAGCAAGTTCGCCATGCTAAATTTGTTTGTCTCGTGTGTGTCCAAGACACTCGTGCGCAAATCTATAGTTCTCAGACACTGCTGGCATATGGTGAATATTACTGGCAACATATGTAACTTAAAACACACTAATATAGCTTCCATATTTTACTTTTAACTTGTATTCCTTGTTTAAGTTATTTAAATTCGTTTTTACATTTAAAATTTGTACATAATTTATAATATTCTGTAAACACACACAAGATGGCAGCGCGCTTAGCTCGCAACGGCCTCTCCAGGTTGAACACTTTGGTGCAAAACTGTGTTTTTCTCCAGTCTCCCCACCAAAAGGTCGACAACGTGTGCATCCAAACAGCTGGTAAGCATGCATACAACAGCCAGACCCTGTTCCAGATAAGAGAAAAGCGTGTAGCTTACCTCGAAGACGCGGTGTTGCCTGATGCCGATGGCAGGAGACATTGCAAGCGAGGAAGCAGAACCGCAGCAAGCGAGCTGGGGTCCATGCTAGGCTAAAAGCTAAAGCTAGCCAGCCAGCAACCCCATCCATCTTCCTCGCTAACATTCGCTCCCTGGACAATAAACTGGACTACATCCGACTCCAACAAACCACCCAGCATGAGTTCAGAGACAGTTGTGCTTATGTTTTTACAGAGACGCGGTTCAATGACAGCGTTCCGGAGATGGCTACGGCTATTAGCAACATGCTAATGTACTGCAGCGACCGTTATCTACCGAGGGAATTCACCAATGCTAACAAAGCTCTAACGCTAACAAAGTGAGCTCCAAAACACACACCCTGATGGACTGTTAATAGCTGCTGGTGATTTTAATCACGCAAATCTCAAAGCAGTAGGGCTGTAACGGTACATGTATTCATACCAAACCGTCACGGTACATGGGTCACGGTTCGGTACATGATGTCGTACGGAGAATACACGGTACGACAGAGAAGACGTGACTAAAGTAATACGGAATCACAGAGGGACAAAAAGCGCAAGTAAATCATAAACCTGGGTCGTAGTGTGGTACAACAGTGCCACCTACTGGCGTAACACTTCTGCTGCCATACACATAGATGAAAATATAAGCAAGTGTGTGTGTTTACTGGTTAATACACTGCTGTTTATTTAAAATAAACGAAAACAAACCAAGCCTCATTTTTTTTTTTTTAGAACTTTTTGTTGCTTAACTTCGCTGTATCGTGAACCGTACCGATCTGCAATGTCAGAGTTATAGTGTGAACCGAACAGTGACCTTTCTGAACTGTTACACCCCTACAAAGCAGTTCTTCCCAAATTCTACCAATATGTGGGCTTTGGACTGTGTTTACACAAACATCCCCGGTGCATCCCACGCTGAGCCCCGCCCCAACCTCGGATTGTCCAATCATGTGTCCATCATGTGCATCCCAGCCTACAGACCGCTTGTCAGACATGTCAAGCCCGTCCAGAAGCAGACAAAGATCTGACCCCCAGGAGCTATCTTTACTCTTCAGGACTGTTTTGAACACACTTACTGGGACATAAACATCACCACATGCCCCAACCAAAAGCCGTGGATGACTGCAGAGGTGCACATGATGTTGAGAACCCGAGACACCGCCTTCAAATCAGGTGACAAGGCTGCCGTGAGAACAGCAAGGGCCAACCTGTCCAGGGCCATCAGAGCAGCGAAGCGCGCCCATGCCCACACCCAGAATATCCACAGCCATTTCAAGGACACTGGGGATGTACGGCGCATGTGGCAGGGCATCCAGGCCATCACCAACTACAGGGAATCTCCACCTGCCTGTGATGGTGGGGCCTCCCTTCCAGACACGCTGAACAACTTCTACGCATGGTTTGAAGCACAAAATAACATGGCAGTGAGGAAGTGCATCACAGGACCAGGTGCTCTGTCTGACTGTGGCTGATGTGAGAAAAACTCTGCTCACAGTCAAGCCACGGAAAGCTGCTGGACCAGACAACATTCCTGGTGGTGTGCTCAGAGGATGTGCAGAACAGCTTGCAGATGTTCTCACAAACATCTTCAACATCTCTCTGAGCACCACTGTCACCTCAACATCCTTCAAAATCACCACCATCATCATCCCTTTGCCAAAGAAGTCATCAGGGTCCTTCCTCAATGACATCATGAAGTGCTTAGAGAGGCTCGTCATGAGGCACATCAAGTAACAACTACCCCACTAACTGGACCCCTTGCGGTTCAGTTACAGATGATGCCATCAACACCACCCTTCACCTGGCCCTCACTCACCTGGACAAAAAGGACACCAATGCAGTTCATAGACTTCAGTTCAGCATTCAACACCATCATTCCTCAGCATCTGATTGGGAAGCTGAGACTGCTGGGCTTAAACACCTCCCCCTCTGCAACTGGGTCCCGGACTTCCTGACTGAGAGCACCATTTCCAGCACCACCATGCTGAACACATGGGGCCCCCAGGGCTGTGTGTTCAGCCCTCTAGTGTTCACGCTGTGACCCACAACTGTGCAGCAATGCACACCTCAAACCACATCATCAAGTTCGCCGATGACACGACTGTGGTGGGTTTGATCAGTGGTAACGATGAGGCAGCATACAGAAAAGAGGTGCAACGGCTGATGGACTGGTACAGAGTCAACAACCTTTCCCTGAACATGGAGAAAACAAAAGAGATGGTTGAGCGCAACGTGATCACTCCCCGCTGAGCATCGACAGCTCCTCGGTGGAGACTGTCCAGAGTACCAAGTTCCTTGGTGTTCACATCACGGAGAGATCTCACATGGACCCTCAACACCAGCTCCATCACCAAGAAGGCCCGGCAGCGTTTCTACTTCCTGTGGAGACTGAGGAGAGCGCACCTTCCACCCCCAGTCCTCACCATGTTCTACAGAGTGACAAGAGAGCATTCTCTGTAACTGGTGCGGGAATTGCAATGTTTCGGACTGCAAACCCTACAGAGGGTTGTGAGAACAGCTGAGATGATCACTGGAGTCTCTCTCCCCTCTGTCACAGACATTTACACCACATACTGCATCCGCAAAGCCACCAGCATTGTGGACGATCCCACTCACACTTCACACACACTCTTTTCCCTCCTCCTATCTGGAAAAAAGTTTCGTAGCATACGGGCCGCCCTTACCAGAATGGGGAACAGTTTCTTCTCTCAGGCCATCAGACTCCTCAACCAGAACTGAAGCATGAAACACACACACACCACCAACACCCACCTCCCTTCCCTACCCCCTTGGACAACTCAGACTTTAATAACCAGTTAAAATACTCTTTCTTTTACACATTCTGTATAAAGAACACGACATTCTCTGTCATGTTGCTGCTACAAACTGCACAATTATATTTATTGCTGTTCTAAAATTGCACAATCGTATTTATTGCTGTTCTGCATTTTTTTGCAAATGTAAACTCTGTAAACTCTGTTCTGCATCTTTGCACATCTCTGCTGCTACAATACAGTACCGGTCAAAATACAGTATTTATCCTCAATGTAGCCATTGTCAATTGCACTGAACGTTGTCTTGTGTTCTGTCCTGTTTGCACTTGTGTTTCGTTCTGTGCTGTTCTGTTCTGCTCTTGTGTTGCACCATGGTCCTGGAGGAACGTTGTTTCGTTTTTACTATGTACTGTATAACTATGCATGTGACAAATAAACAATCTTGAATCTTTATTAAGTCATTCATGCTACCGGTGGCTCCTCGAAAGCTGTTGTGAGGAATAATGGCAGAGACAGTGTAATCTGATGCAGCTGATTAAATGAGGCAGGTACAGAAGGTGTGAAAGAATACAGAAATGTGGCATTTCACTCTCATGTTCATTCTATGTTAAAAGCTAACACCAAGACACCAACTGCTCCTTCCATTGTGGAATGTTATTCATCTGACTACACAGCCACAAGTGTTACAAGGACTCCTCAAAAAGCAACATTCTTGAATTGGCCACTACACGTAGTGTTTTTGACTGAATCGATGTGTTATCTGGGCTTATTTGCGCCAAACCAATAAAAAAGCTATGAGAAAAACACAAATTAACTCATATGAGAAAACTAATACCAGATGAACTGGTATATCGTTTGCTAAAAGTCCATATTTTGTTGGAATTATTGCCATTCATTATTCTCCCATTATTCACCATTTTCCACAACACTAATCTTGCAAAAGAGCCTCAAACACAGAAATAGCATAAACACATCTTGAACTGTGTATGCATGAAGTACACATGTAGCCGTGACCTCATAACAATTGGATTCAATTATGATGCTTTTGGAAATTACTCTTTCATCATGAAATCTCCATTTCCACCACCATTTAACTGAGATACTTTTAAAACAACTGATGTAACATAAGACGCTATTTAGACAGCAATGAAATGCATGTCCAAACAATGGTCAAACGGGCAAAAATGGGTATATACGTGTAATTCATTCTAACATTCCAAAACCAGTGCAGCTAAATCACCAACCTCATGCTGATATATCACCAAACATTTTCCCACGAGCATCCAACACATAAAATTACATCCATTTGGTAGACGCTTTTCTCCAAAGCAAGTAACAATATGAGGACACATTCAATTTTCAGGACAGTGTGAGAACCAGAGGAGAGTATTAAGTGCTAAATCTTTATGTAAGTGTTTTAGGAGAGGAGATGCTCTCTGAACAGATGAGTCTTCAGGAGGTTTGGTCACCTTGGGCAGCTCATTCCACCAGCAGGAAACCACAAATGAGACCAGTCTGGACTGGGTTTGCCCTGTGTGTAGGGATTAGGGTTGGAAACTTTCCATGGGAATTAACGGGAACATAAAATATAGTTGGTACAAATAGCATAATCAAAGCTAATGCAAATACAGCTGAGTTTCTATGCTATTCTTCAATCACAGGCACATAGTACACTACTTACTGCAGGGCTATTGAGGCCACGCCCCCTACACGCATTGTGCATTCCTCCATCACATGCACAGTGATTTCTGGAATTCTGAACTACTAAAGATACTTTTTGAGCCCACAGCACAGATACAGAAAAGCCACACAGTTGAGCCCAAGGACTACATAAAGTCAAGTAAATTTTGATATTATGAGGTAAGTAATATTTAATCTATGGCGTTAAAGTTTAGCTAGCTGGTAACTGGTAAACCAGATATGCGAAATGTAAGCTAACTAGCACAATTTCAATAAAGAGGCTAGCTTGTCATGATGCTAGCTACTGTAAATGTGATCTTGTTTCTTCCGCCTCTTGTAAGATGATTTTATGTAACCATACAAGATTTTACGCAGCAGTTGTTAAATATTTCGAAGCCCATTCCATTTGTTCAGCTAGCTATCTACATATCTGCATTGCATTGTATTAGTGTTTTTTATTTTACACATTTGTTGTCACCTTATTTAACAGATAAATGCCACATAGACCATCCAAGTGTGTGGAGGCATTACACACCAGCTGATGTTGATGTTTCCAAAATTAGCGAACTGAAGTTCCCATGGAAAGTTTCTGGAAATTTACCAGGAATTTTCCACCCCTTTGCAACCCTAGTAGGGATGGCGGAGCCAAATGATGTTCCTTGGACACCATGCACTACTGGCCACGTCATGTACAAAGGATTGTGTAAGTGGATTAAACATTGTGATGCCAATGTCACTATCTACTCATCCTCTATGGGAGAACTTTTTTTTCCACGGAGAGTCTCAATAACGCTGATGGTTTTACCATAGGTGTTGTTTAGTCTCTCATCCCATCCCCATCCAACCACTCAAGTAGTATTTATGTTGATCAGGAGAGAACTTGTTGACAGAAAAAGCCTTTAGTACAGACTCGCACCATCAGACCTGATGAACATAATGTACTGACAGTAATGGCCTTGAGAACAGGGTGGTGATTAAAGCCTGCCATCAATCACTTCCCTCCAGGTGGAAGTCTCTATGAGAAACATTCCACCATTTAACAGAGGGGACAGCAAATCTATGCAAAAACAGTGACAAACATACTAACTAAACACATGCGCACACCAAATAGCTCAGAGGCACAGTTACAGGGTGGATAATGTGATGGTATGGTATGGCTATTTGTAATAATTACATCACAATGCATTTTTCTGAGTAGTACTGACCTAAAGTAAAGTGGCCCCTTATAGTCACGCATGAACACACCACACCGTGTCAATGTGAAATTCTTTCTCTGCATTTAACCTAGAGATGGGTCCGATCCGATATGATATCAGTATTGGGTCCGATATAGCCGTAAATCCGATATCGGTCAGACAGCCCCAATCTCTATATTTCAATTCGCAGCTTGCGCTGGACCTTAAACTCGACGCTGTGTAATACGAGATGAGTCACCGTCCCCATACCATGAACCTGTGGCAACATCAATCTGAGTGAGCCATTGTTTTGAACAAAATCAATGTAGTTGTGTATATTTTTTGCTCTTCTAATAAGTGCTTAGTAGTTTATTTTTTCTGTGATGCAACCGTTTTATATCGGAATCTATATCGGTATCGGCAGTCGTGTATTGGAATCGGATTGGAACTGAAAAAACATGGATCGGCCACCAACAGGGGGCGCCCAGGTAGTATAAACAGATTTAGATCAATTCCGTTCCTTCGCCAGTGATGTAACCCGAATTTTGGTGTAAGCTGAAACACACCCTAGCCTAAGTCACTTACACAGTTGTAAAATCATAATCTAGAACATAAAAACACAACTGAACTAAATATACTGTACTTGTACACTGTATTGTAGTAACAGAAAAAATGACAAAAAATTAGTGTAAAAACATTTGCGCTTTTAACAGTCCAAAATGTAGGTAAGCGTACTGTGGGATGCCAACTCCCTGACTTGTATGCTGCGTTACTGTGTATTCAGCCGTATTCTGCGTATACAGCCTATTCTTTCGCCACTCGCAACCAAACTAGTTATGGGTTTGAGGGTTGTAAACTCTAAACGTCGTATGTCGACGCTGTCATAACCCAAGGACCCCCTGTACAGTGAGAGCAATCAGTATATAGTAACCACCAGCTTTATAATAGCACTTTGTTATGATTACTTGGTCAAGTTTATGCTTTACCCTAGCAGTCTGTTTTATTAGCAGCTAGAGATCACCTAAGAGTTAATGAATTTTGCTAATTAGAACTATTTAACTATTAGAACTATTAACTATTTCCAAGTGTGCTCTGTCAATAGGCTTCCATTCTTTCAATATATTGAGCATATGTTTATCCCCTATTCAAAGCAGTTAAGAACAGCGAGTGGTTATAAAAACGGAGTAGAATGAAACACCTAAGCATTCGACACCTCTTCTTGTACTAAAGTACAATAAATGAATCACCTGTATTGGTATGAAATATCAGTCTAGTGCCATTGATAAAGATAATTTCACAATACGCTGTTTAAGTATCATGATGTGATGTTTTTCAACCACCCTTACTTACAGTACTTGCCAAGATTACAAATGAAGGTCTGCAGTGTGTTCATTTGATGGGACAGCAACAGAGAATATATATATATATACATATATATATATACACACATACATATACATATATATATATATACATACATATACATATATATACATATACATATATATACATATACATATATATACATATACATGTACATATACACATATATATATATATATATATATATGTGTGTGTGTGTGTGTGTGTGTGTGTGTATGTCACTGCCAAAGCTGACGGCATGCTGCGAAGGCTGCCGCCAGAACACACCACACTGGCTGCCTTATAAGTCCAAAAACCTCTCTCCATCTCTTTTCATACATTCCCTAGTTACCCGCTATATCTTATTTTCCATTCACTCAAAAAAAGTCAGGTTTTCAATCTATTAGCAAGCACACTCTTCTGTTTTTGAGGCTTTATTAAGTAATGAAATGAAGGCAGAGAACTACTGTCTGCCAGAGAGAAAGAAAGGGACAGTGAGAGAAAGACAGAGAGAGAGAGAAACAGAGAGAGAGAGAGAGAATGTGAGAGAGAGAGAGACAGTGTGTGAGACAGTGTGAGAGAGAGAGATAGTGAGTGAGAAAGAGAGAGAGACAGTGAGTGAGAGAGAGAGAGTGTGAGACAGTGTGAGAGAGAGAGACAGTGAGCAAGAGAGAGCGAGACAGTGTGTGAGACAGTGTGAGAGAGAGAGATAGTGAGTGAGAAAGAGAGACAGTGAGTGAGAAAGAGAGAGACAGTGTGTGAGACAGTGTGAGAGGGAGAGACAGTGAGTGAGCGAGCGAGAGACAGTGAGTGAGCGAGCGAGACAGTGAGTGAGAGAGAGTGAGCGAGCGAGAGAGAGTGAGCGAGCGAGAGACAGAGTGAGCGAGCGAGAGACAGTGAGAGAGAAAGAGTGTGTGAGAGAGAGAGAGACAGTGTGTGAGAGAGAGAGAGACAGTGAGAGAGAGAGAGAGACAGTGAGAGAGAAAGAGAGAGAGACAGTGAGTGAGAGCGAGAGAGACAGTGAGAGAGCGAGAGAAAGAGACAGTAAGAGAGCGAGAGAGAGTGAGAGAGTGAGAGAGAGACAGTGAGAGAGAGTGAGAGAGACAGTCAGAGAGAGCGAGAGAGAGACAGTGAGAGAGAGCGAGAGAGACAGTGAGAGAGAGAGAGAGACAGTGAGAGAGAGAGAGAGAGAGAGAGAGAGAGAGAGAGAGAAAGAGAGAGTGAGAGAGAGAGAAATAGCAAGAAAGGACATAGTAGTAAATGATGTGCCTGAAA
>JBBJLS010000001.1:4217222-4227259 GCA_037577275.1 Bryconaethiops microstoma
TGTGAGGGGTTTTAAGTGGTGTAAGGAGTTCTAAGCAGTGTGAGGGGTTTTAAGCGGTGTGAGGGGTTTTAAGTGGTGTGAGGGGTTCTAAGCGGTGTAAGGAGTTCTAAGCAGTGTGAGGGGTTTTAAGCGGTGTGAGGGGTTCTAAGCGGTGTAAGGAGTTCTAAGCAGTGTGAGGGGTTTTAAGTGGTGTGAGGGGTTTTAAGCGGTATAAGGAGTTCTAAGCAGTGTGAGGGGTTTTAAGTGGTGTGAGGGGTTTTAAGCGGTGTGAGGGGTTCTAAGCGGTGTGAGGGGTTCTAAGCAGTGTGAGGTGTTTATAAGTGGTGTGAGGGGTTTTAAGTGGTGTGAGGGGTTCTAAGCGGTGTGAGGGGTTCTAAGCAGTGTGAGGTGTTTATAAGTGGTGTGAGGGGTTCTATGCGGTATGAGAGGTTCTAAGTGTTGTGAGAGATTCTAATCCTGTAAATGTCAGTTTAACATGCTGTGATATCTTGCTGTCAGAGCTAATGATCAGTGGCTAGCTAATGCTAAAGCTAATGTCATCCCACATTACAAACCAGAGTAAAAGTCTAAAAAAGTCCCTCTATGGTCTATAGAGTCACATAATCAGCAGATACACCAAAGACTGGTCAGTCTGTACAGAATCATGCGGTCAATAATATTCAAAATAGCCTGTGTGTAAAAATATACTTTAACTTTTCATTTGACCAGAATCACAGTGACAACTGTGTTTACACTGTACTTACTCTGTATTTACACAGTATTTACATTCGTTAAAGTAGCTCATTTTTAAATCTTACCGACAGGAGAGTCACGCTGCTCAGTTTGGTCATCTTTGAGAGAAGATCGCTCATTCCTCATTTGTATCTGTCAGTAATGAAGAGAAGAGATCATTATTATTATTATTATTATTATTATTATTATTATTATTATTATTATTATTATTTTCGATTATGTGGTCATTTACTGACCTGGCTCTGAAGAGTCCGAAGGCGAATGCTTTGTTTGTCCAATTTTTCCTGCTGTTGTTTGATTCGTTCCACAAGTTCATCAATTCGCTGATTCTGAGCCTCGAGCAGCCACTGAAACATCAAAACACACTTCACTCATTCCCTTCATCACCATAAAATAAGATAAGATAAGATAAGATAAGATAAGATAAGATAAGATAAGATAAGATAAGATAAACCTTTATTAGTCCCACAAGGAAATTTGCATTGTCACAGCAGATAGTGGACAGAAACAAATAGCAGCAAATATTAAAAACAATGGAATAGAATAAAGTAGAATAAAATACTAAACCAACAGGACAGTATAAAATGTGCACTATACAATGCAGGAATATAAAAATAGAATTAAAAAATCTTTATTTTGTTCAAATGTACCAATTCAGCTCTTTTAGGGCTCTTGCCGGTTGGTACAGAGTATTTGTCTCCTTTAATTGTTTCAAATGTTCAAATAAAATATAAAAAAGTACAACTGGAGCAAAAACAAAATACAATTTTAAATGAAGACTGAATTTGTTAAAGTTAAGAAAACCGAGGCACAAACACAAGTCCACCTCTGAAAGACCCAATAACAAAATTCTGACTAATCAAAGAAACTTAACTGAGCCCTATTGTGAGGCTGTTGCAGGACATCAAATGAACTGGTCGTGCTCAGAATCCTCAAACGTGGCAGGATTATAGGATTCTTTCACATTTGTGATATATGTTTCGCAATACTTTTTTTTTCAATAAATGATCATTAAAAACTGTGTTTTGTGTTTTCTCATGTTCTCCTCATGTTTTACGACACATTTGTGTGCGAACAACTTAGTGTGACAAATTAAGCAACATATAGGAAATCGTGTACTTTATCAAAATACATTTTCACAGCACTGTGGAAAACCGTTTACTGAGCTGCCATTCCAATCCAGAGTCTTAGGGTAGATAACATGACTTTTTAATCATGATGATGATTATGATGATGATAAGGATTATTGATACTATTATCATCTACTTTTTTATGTTATCATTCTTAGAGCCAAGGTTTCTTTGCCAATTGTAAACAATGAAATAGATTTGAGAGTGAAATAAAACAGGTCGATCGATCGATAGATAGATAGATAGATAGACAGATAGATAGATAGAAAGATAGATAGATATATAGATAGAGAGATAGACAGATAGAGAGATAGAGAGATACATAGATAGATAGATAGATATATAGATATATAGATAGATAGATAGTAAGAAAGATAGATAAATAGATAGATAGATAGAAAGAAAGATAGATAGATAGTTAGATAGATAGATAGATAGATAGAGAGAGAGGGATAGACAGATTGAGAGATAGAATAGAATAGAAAGCCTTTATTGTCAGTATACACAGTATAACGAAATTTGAAGCAGCTCCGTAAAGTGCACATGTGACATAGCATATTATAAGAAACTATACAATAAAATAGAATACCTAAAAAAATAAATAAAAAAAAAAAAAAAGGTAAAAAATGGTAGAAATGAAGAAATAGAAATGAAATGAAAATGAATGGTAAAAATGAAGAAATAGAGGTAGTTTATGTCTAGTGGTGCAGTGGTCAGTGTAGATAATCGGTGCAATGCACCATCTGTGTGTGCATATCTGTACATGCCGTGGCCACTGCTCCAAAATCTCAATTATACATCATGTGAATCTGTGAAGTTGGGAATGAATGTCACACTCTGTCTTATTTTGCCACTTTTATGCTTTGTTTTCTCTGTACCATGTGACTCTTGCTGGTCATACATGACCCTTCACTTGTCCCAGGATGATTGCACTGTGGTAAATAAAGTCCATAAGTGTTTGCAAGTGTGTCTCCTTTCTTTGTCTCATGCCTGGAACATGACACTGAACACCTAAACCCACGCCCCACGCATCAAAAAGGATAGAAACCAATGTCCTATTTCGTCCGATGGCGATGGCACAGTGCTAATGGGTGTTAAGCAGTGAGTGGAGGAAAAGCGAAGAAACCAGGTTCAGTAATGATGAGCAGGGCATCAGGATTTTGATTTCCCACATTATTATGATAGCAATGATTCACAGAAGATGAATCAATAGAAAACTTTTCATTGCCTTAAAATAAGCAGCTTAAAACTATTCCCCCCAGTTGGAGCCAAATTTAGTTAGAATTTGCTTTTGGTTAAGACTCTTACTTTGCTTGAAATTCAGCCTGGAACTTTTATTTTGACATAGCCTTAGATCACCTGTACAGATAAAGATGGCGTCTTCCACATGGTTATTGGTCTCAGGAAGACAATGGAAGATGCCGTAGTTGAATAGTTTTTTACTGCTTTAACCTTAAATTTTGAACTACACTTGATTGGAATTTAGAAAACCCCTTTTCTGAAACTTACACTGGAATCTGGCATTTATACATTTGGATTAACCCTCTCCTTTGTGGATTACAAACAATTTGGATCTACTCCACTGTGTATCACCTGCCTGCCTGCCTGCCTGCTACCTCTCTCCCTCCTGCCTGCCTGACCATGTGTCCTCTCCCTACCCACATGCCTCTTATACAATCTATGAACATGGCCGGACACAGTGTTTTAAGATAAGTGCGTAATAACCATATAGCATCTACAATTTGAATTTAATTGACCCTAAGAAATAGTAAAAACTTTTCTTTAAGTGCTTAAAACCTGGAAACCTGAACTTGAAAACTGGATTTGTTTGTTTGAATGGCCTGTGGACTTGTTTGAACTGCATATATTGTATATCAAAGCTTTGAACTTAAACTAAACTTGTTTTGCATCACATTCAACTTGTTTGAAACAAATTTCTGAAATTGTAGCCACTGAAACTGAGCCTGTTGATTCTGCCACTGAGGTTACTGATACAGTTTTCATGATGAAACCAGTAGAACCTGAGCTTGCTTGATACTCCTACTGAGGCTACTGATCTAGCCATCACGATGGAGAAGAAAGTAAGCCAGCTCATTGCAACCCGTAGAGGGAAACTGGGTGTTTGTACATGGAAACAAAATGAATTAAAGGAGTTTATGGATGAACACAATATTGCTGATGTGGACAAAGGCTTTCAAGGTCTTATTGATGTATTAAAGGAATTTGACAAAGCTCATTTGTGTCATACACACCAGTTACGTGACATGCAAGAGGCACCGGAAATAAGCGTCACTGGGTACATAAACACGGATATGGTACTCAGCCAGTTCTCAGTCATTGAGTCCCTGCCCAACTTCCATTCTGATGAGGTTACCAGGTTCCGTGAGTACTCCGGTTCTTATCCTTAGTATCACTGTGCTGTGTGTATGTGAATGCGGATTCCTGGTGGGAATCCTTACTCTTGTAGTAGAGCATTTTCTGAGCAAAGTAGCGTGGCTTACCAGCTCTCTCGTGTACAATCCGGGATTGGGTTAATCCACCACGCAACACTGGGCTAACAGTTCATGCATGACTGAGCCTACTGTAACCCCAGCGGATTGGGCTGCGACGTGCGAGACCGTGAATCGGCAGATGGCTGAGATCAGTGGGCTGAAACAGGAGGTTATACTCCGTCTGGACAACTCTACGTCCCTACTGGACTGCGATCAGAGGCGCTCCAATGGAGCCACTTTAGCTGTCGCAGGCCACCCATTTCTTCGAGCATGCTGTAATCTGTCACAAACTCTGCAAGACATGGAAGAGCTTAGTCTAACTTCTAATCTGAGACTTCTTAGTTAAGAGAAAGGTGGCAGTCAATCGCATTTGACATCTTGGAGCATAGGCAAACAAAGACTATTTTCTCTGATCTTGTTAACTTCAACGAGAAGCAATCTAGAATCATATAAACTCTGCTCTTTGGTGATATACAACAGCCACTTCCCATGAAAAAGGTTCCACAGCCCAAACCTGTGTCAGACTCTAAGCTTTCCTTTAAAACCAAAGGTAGCTTTGTCACTGCCATGACAGATGCTCCTACTCCTCCCAAGAATGAAGTTCCCAAGCTAAAAGGGTTAAAGAAACCATCTACTAATGACGAGTCTAATACTTTAAATTCTTGTTCTGATCTGTAATGGAACACACGCTTTAGATTAATGTGAAGAGTTGCCATCCAAGTCACATAATGAACATGTTGAATTGTTGAAGAGGAAAGGTGTTTGTTTTGGCTGTTTGGTAAAGGGCCATATGAGCAAAGTTTATAAAAGATATTTCACCTGTACTGCGTGTTCTAAGAAACATCCGAGCATCCTGCACATTCAGAAGCCTGATGGTGGGGTCACGAACCGGGAAAGGAGTTCCTGTGGGTCTGAGAAGTCGATTAGTAGTGTATTAATCTCACTGGAAAAGAAAGGCATTGGATCCAGTGATGATCATTGTACAATGGCTATTGTACCTGTTCAGGTGAAGCTAAGTAATTTGAATCAAATTATCCAGACTTACACATTCCTTGATCCAGGTAGTTCTGCCACATTTTGTACAGAGAGTCTCTGAAGGCAGCTGAATGGGAAGGGAAGGCATCACAGGATCCTTTTGCGCACTATAAGTCAGTACTGCATCATCATCAGAGGCTTAGAAGTAAACAGTTTGGAAATGGGAGACTTCTCTGGACTGCCAGATGTTTACACACAGAAAAATCCCAGTCAGCAAAGACCATATCCCAAAACTAAAGGATTTGGAGAAATGGCCACATTTTGAAAGATGTATTCTTGTCAAGTATTGATGCTGATATTGATCTGTGCCCAAACTTATGGTGCCATGGAAGGAGGTAAATAGCAAGGGCAATGGGCCTTTTACGATCAAAACCCTGTTGGGCTGGTTGTTGTTGGTCTCCTCCATGATGAGCACACTTGTCTCAATAAGCAAGGCAAATCCTATGTCTACAGCAACCAGATTTCTGCAGAGAGTGAGTGAGTTTCTGGTTCAACAATTCCATCATGACTTCCCTGAGAGTGCATATGAAAAAGTGGAAATGTCTCAAGAAGATCTGAGATTTCTGGAAATAATGGATACCTTTGCAAAATTACAAGATGGACACTATCAGTTGCCAATGACATTTAAAAGGCTGATGGCGGAGCAAAGGCCAGTGTCTTTAAAGAGAAAGTATAGTAGGAACAAGACCTTTCAAGAGGAATATAAGATGTTCATGAACACCATTTTAAAATGTGGACATGCTGAACTTGTGCCCAGAGAGGAACTGGCATTGCAGAATGGCAAGGGCTGGTACATACCCCACCATGGGGTACATCATCCCAAAAAAGTAAGCTTGTGACTAGTTTTTGACTGCTTTGCATCCTATCAAGGAACATCTCTCAACAGTGAGCTCTTGCAGGGTCCAAATCTAACAAATTCCTTGAGGGGAGTCCTGCTGCGTTTCCGCCTTGAGAAAGACATCAAATACTGGTCCTATGTCACTCTCCATTCAGGACATAGAAGAAGCAGAAGAAGCTGAAGAAGCCATTGTGAAGTTCTGCCAAAATCAAGGATTCCCGCAGGAAATGACAAGCATACACAATGGAAGGAACATAGATCGGAAATATTCCATCTTCAAGCTTGACCCAGGGCTCAACAATGGCATATTGAGGGCTGATGGCCGCTTGAGCAAGATGGCTATGCCAGAAGAGCAGAATCATCCTGCCTAAGGAACATTACATTTCAAAGCTTCTGCTTCATCATATCCACCAGCAGGTAGGGTCAAGCGGAAGAAATCACATTGTTAAGTGTGCAGAAAAAATATTGGATTCCTTGTGCAAATTTCCTTGTGAGGAAAATTGTGAAGAACTGTCTTGCAGGCGGCAACATGCACGTGCAGGTGAACAAAAGATGGCTGATCTGCCAATTGAACATTTGACTCCTGACCTTCCTCCCTTCCCACATGTAGGAGTGGATTATTTTGGACCTATAGAGGTGAGAAGTGGGCGTGGCATGGTAAAATGATATATTGTGATATTTACTTGTCTCACTAGTAGAGCAGTTCATTTGGAAGTGACACACTCTATGTATACAGACTTCTGTATGAATGCATTCAGGCGCTTCATATCCAGAAGAGGTCAAGAAAGAGAATTAAGGTCAGACAATGGAACTAATTTGATCTCTGCTGAGAAGGAGCTACGGGAGGCACTGAAGTCTTGGAATATGGACCAAATTCAGTGCAGTCTCATACAGAAAGGTGTCAAATAAACAGCCATCCTTTGACAACCATTTTGGATGATCCCACTGACTTAGAACCTGTGACACCCAATCACCTACTGCAACTTAAGGTCAAACCCGTGCTACCACCAGGAAAATTCAAACGGGAAGATCTATATGCCAGGAGGCAGTGGACACACGCTGGACACAGGAATATGTTCCACTCACACAAGAACGACCCAAATGGTCCCACATTAGTTCGAATTTATGTGTAGGAGACATTGTTGTGGTGGCTGATCCTACAGCACCACGAGACTCATGGGTAATGGGAAGAGTCATTGAAGCTATTGCATGTTTACACACATTGGGCCTCTTTCGTACTGTAAGACTACAAACTAAAACCAACCAACTCCTAAGACCCATCAGCGAGATCTACCTCCTGGTAAAGACTGACAGCCAAGATTGAACTGAGACTCATGAAATGTGCATGTGCTTCCTTTTGCATTACATTAATATACTGATACTTGAACTCATTTAGATTATAATTAGAATTGCTATCTTTTTAGTTTTGGTAATATAAATGTTAAATTGGGAGCTTTTTGTGAGCATATTTTACTTGCCTCTGGACCAAGAGGTCACGGGTTCGAATCCTACCTTCAACACACCACCACTGGGTTCCTGAGCAAGACCCTTAACCCCAAGTTGCTCCAGGGAGACTGTCCCCTGTAGTTAGGGAATGGAAGTTGCTTTGGATAAAAGCATCTGCTAAATGCTGTAAATGTAAATATTTTGTTATAGCCACACGCAGTTGCTATAAGGAGCCAAATATATTGGAGCGAAATTTAGTTAGAATTTGCTTTTGGTTTAGACTCTTTCTTTGCTTGAGATTTGCTGGCCTTCAGCCTGGAACATTTATTTTTACATTGCCTTAGATCACCTGTACAGATAAAGATGGTGTCTTCTACATGGTTCTTGGTCTCAGGTAGACAATGGAAGATGCTATATATGGCATTTTGCTTTTTCTTTTTTTTTCCATGTATGCTAAATGCCCTTTAGCACACAGGAATTAATACAACCCATCTTCAAAAGATTACAAAAGTAGGTGAGAATTAATCTTGCAGAGAGAGAAAGGAAGAGAGAAAGACAGAGCAAAGCGCAGAGAACTGAGGAGAATTGGCACTTAATAATGACTTCTGGGTTGGCCAGACTCTCAGCGGAGCTCCTGTGAAAGCCCAAAAACAAATGGGTTCATACAGACCTTTGTGCCAGATTTTAATTTGTAAATGGTAGATCTCTCATACAAAAACAACTCACTTTATAAACTCACTAAAAGATTTCATCTGTCATATTTTAACACTCTTTTCAACTACAGTTATAGGATGTTTTAAAAGCCCAGTTCATCCATGAATCATACCAGTTTGTCCAATTTATTCCACAGATGCTCATTCAGATTAAGATCTAGGGAATTATTTGGCCAAATCTCACCCTGAACTATTTTCCATGTTTCTCAAACCATTCCTGAACAGTTTTTGCAGTGTGGCAGCGTGCATTAATGAAAGGACTTAAGGTTTTTCAGCAGAACATTGCCCAGGGCATCACAGTGCCTCCAAAAAGCTGGCAAGCTTCCCACAGCACTTCCTGGTGCAATCTCCAAATTTCCTGGATGTCAATCTGATTGAGCATTTGTGGCATGTGCTGGACAAACCTGTCTGACTCATGGAGGCCCCACCCAGCAGTGCACCATCAGGAAAGCCAAACGAGAGAACTACAAAACCTCTTAAACCTCCCATAAAGGTACTATATAGTGTCTGCCAGAAATACCCCCTAAGGGCTACCATATGACAGCTGGATACTGCTAGTAAGAGCAGTCACATAGCTACATGTAAAGAGTATTTTTAAAGAGCACAGTACAACTAACACTTTGTCTGTTTTATATATTTGTACATACACACAAGCAAAATTGTATTAATCTGCACTGAACCAATTAATGCATATTCATGATTTGGAAACAAGGGTGGTGTCAGATTCAGGTGTGAGCCATGTGAGTGTAAGGTGAACAAGGACAGCACTTTGCCAAAAGGCATTGGTTAATTTGCAACATTTGTAATGCAAGGTCAAGTGGGGTGGTAAGGTGGAACAAAGGTTGCAAATTGCTATAAGGTGTTCATTTGCATGAATGGAAGACAACCTAAAACATGTCTGTATGATATAAAAATTGGGATCAAGCATCTGGAGGATTTCAGCAGACTGAGCTTCTTCTTGTGACCTTCACAATTAAGACTGCTCGAGACAATTCCTTCCCTGACACTGATTTCTTTTTTTCATTCTAACTCCATTCTTTACAACACCTATAACTGTCATACACTGACAGTGTTGGACAAGAACCTTATATGTCACTACAAATAAGTTCAACAGGCTATTGAAGACAGGACTGGTCATTACTATAAACTGTACTTTAATCTCTTTTTTTTGTTTTTGATTGATTTGCTTGAACAGGAAATATTTAATGGAACTTGA
Source organism: Bryconaethiops microstoma (assembly GCA_037577275.1). Classification (NCBI taxonomy): domain Eukaryota; kingdom Metazoa; phylum Chordata; class Actinopteri; order Characiformes; family Alestidae; genus Bryconaethiops; species Bryconaethiops microstoma. The sequence continues at coordinate 4,226,825 of JBBJLS010000001.1, forward strand.
TAGAATAAAAGCGGCTATATATTTAATGAAAGCAGATATATATGGAATGAAGCCTGATATATATAGAATGAAACCTGATCTATATGGAATAAATGCAGATATATATGGAATGAAACCCGATGGATGGATGTGTGTGTGTGTATATATATATATATATAATAGCAGTACTTTAAAAATAAGTGTGCAGTACACTACTTTTGAATTCATTATTTAACTTTACACATAACGATGCAATTAATCACGATCACTCACAGAAAACCATGCAATTGCGATTAAAAATTTTAATCATTGCCCAGCATATATATACACACACACACACACACACACACAGTGGAGGAAATAATTATTTGACATCTCACTGATTTTGTAAGTTTGTCCAATGACAAAGAAATGGAAAGTCTCAGAACAGTATAATTTTAATGGTAGGTTTATTTT
>JBBJLS010000001.1:4236757-4249493 GCA_037577275.1 Bryconaethiops microstoma
GTGCTGTTCACACTGTGTGCTGTGGTGTGTTCTAGTATGACAGAATGGTCACTTTCACTTTCACTTTCACTTTCATATAAGAATACAGAAAAGAAAATGCAAACCGCAAATGTTTAAAAGGAGGTCGAGGAGAATAGTGCGGTTTTTAGAAGCTTTTTAAAGCTGCAGTTGGAGCAGATCTGTTATTGATGGGCATTTTGTTAGACACTGTTTCACCAGGTTAAGTTTCACCTCTTTTCACCACCAGCTGAGCAGCTCCTGCAGATCTAAGAGACCTACCAGGAATATATACCTCAAATATGTCAGAGATGTTTTTTTTTTTATATAAAGTGCAAAGCACCAGCTCAGAAAGTAACAGTGACTTATCTTCTTCCCTATAGAGAGTTACGTTAATCTAAAATGTCATTTCTTTTGCTTATGTAGTAAAACAGTGGTCATTTCGAAGTATCTAACATACAATCCAGCAAAATTTGACCTGAGTAAAGATCCCAAAATTACAGACCACCTCTGCACCTGTAACCTGTGCCTCTTCCAAAAGTATTTTGAGGCTTTAGTAGCACTAAAATATATTGGAGCACATCATTTTTTTCTTTAATGAAATGAACCAGAGTAGCGCACTCTGATAGCAGCAAGGGAATAGTAAGTATTTAATACGTATTTTTTACATTAGTATTTTTATTTTCAGAATCCAATAAAAGTGTGAACTGTTAGTTGATTTAATGCAGCATGAAGTCTTATTGATAGACATGTTCGATATTAGCTTGTTTGTACTTTGTGGCTTACTGCTCATGGCTTTGTGTGTGTGTGTGTGTGTGTGTGTGTGTGTATCAGGTTGTGGTGGTTGATTCAGCAGATGGGAGGTTGGCTACCACAGCAGATGTCTCTCTGCCACCTACAGAGCCTGTCACTAAACCTCTGCCTTTTAAGGACCCCAACTTTGTGGTACGACCTTGGCTGGAATCTGTTTTTGTAGCTAAAGTTTAGCGGATTGCTCTTGTATAGGTTTAAATGCTGAACCTACAAATTTCCCCTTAACCCGAACATAATCGAGTAGGTATCTTATGTTTGCTTGTTTAGTTTTGCAGTGAGCTCCTGTAAGACTTTGGTTGTTCTAGACTTACGATACTTCTAAGCCTCTTACATCCAACATAAAACTAAAGAGTCAAACCTTGGACACCAAATACGTATTTGTTAACTACATTTGGGGTGGGGGAGAAATATGACAATATTTTGTTGTACCATGATATACTTTATTACAATACACCACAATAGGCTTTTCTTAGATGAAATGTATTTGTAATATTGTATGCTTGGCATATTTCTACATATTTTATTTTACAAGATCCCATGTTTTGTCTCATTTCTACAAACTCCCAATGACTCATGTTACTTAACTGCGAATTCAACAATGTTTCCTGTGTTTCACCCCACTCCTTCCTCTGTAGCACTCTGGTATTGGAGGGGCAGCAGCGGGGAAAAAGAATCGGACGTGGAAGAATTTGAAGCAAATTCTGGCTGCGGAGAGAATGCTGCCCTGGAAAATCAGTGATCCAACCTGTAAGTCTGAGTCAGAATTCCTCTACACAAATTGAAACTACTACTTTTGCGAAGTAAGGTTACTTCTTTACTGTGCTTGAAAATAAATGTTTTTTGCTGTTTTAACAGATTATAATATAGATGCACCTCCTTCCATGAAGCCGCCTAAAAAGTACTCCGATATCTCAGGATTACCAGTGAGTACCAATTGTTTCATAGAGCCATAGATTTATATGTTAATTCTATGTTGTTTGTTACAGTTCTGGGTTGCATCAGTTTGTACTTTACCAGTTTGGACAATGTGTCAGTTTTTTCTCCTTTAGATAAATAAAAAACACAGATGCACCAGATCTGAGGAGTTGACTCCAAAGCCCTTTGGCTCTCATAAGTATGGGCCGGGAGTCAACCCTGACTCCTAGACACATAGAAGGGTTGACTTTTTGGGTGCAATTCACCATGACTACTTTCATTGCCGCACATGTTTTTGTCTTTGTCTCCTATCTGTAGAATTCTTAGTGGTTTGACCAACACTTAAACCTGCTTATGTTTATGTGTAAAGGTTTAGTTTACATAGATTAAATGATAGTGAACATGTCAATCAGTATTAAACAGCAGAGTAACCACTTGCAGTGAAATCATGAGGTAAAAAATTTATTTGTTTGTCGGCGCTGGAAAGTCATTTGCCAGTCGTTAGTCAAAATAGAGACTCATGATATTTGAGATATTTAAACATTTTGAATAAAAAGCTGATTTAGCTGTGGTTTGTAAGCAAATGGTTTTGGGCTACTTTGTTTTCCAGGCTCACTACACAGATCCTCAAACTAAACTGCGCTTCACCTCTCCTGAAGAGTTCTCCTACATCCGCCTGCTTCCCACTGATGTAGTGACTGGATATCTGACCCTGCGGAAGGCCACCTGCATCGTGCCCTGAGAATGCATCATACATATTTACACATACTTTCCTTTAGGAGTTAAAGTAGTCCTGGACCCCCTTCAAAAGAATTCTTAGGGAAATTATGCCACATACTACTGAGGATGTCAGTAGGAGGGTATAGGGTCACTGCAACACATAATATGGCTTCTTGATGAAAGTCAAAAAAGAATTGTACATATTGCATATTGATCCCTGAACATTGCCTGGATGTTAATTAATTGATGCAGCATCTTACACTGTACGTTGTTGTGGATTTCTGATATTTTAAGTTATTAATTCTTACAGAGGGTATACTCCGCCTGCTCAGTGTTTTTTTGGCTGTGTTGTAGTGCCCCCTGTTGTTGAGACTGAAAGTAATTTTACTACGACTAGTTCAGGTAAGTCCTGTTTTATCCACAAAATACTGGGGTGCCTGCAGGTTTTCATTCTGATTCTACTTGTTTGAACAGTTGGTCCTAGTCTTCAAAACATTGATGTGGGTCTAAAGTGACACTGGCCCACTGTGGATAAGACTGGACACCCCGGAACTAGTTGTTAAAGTACATTTTCAAAGTATGTTTATTTTTCTTTCCTGACATGGTTCTCATTATGCAGGAAATCCTACGGTACAATACACAGAGGGTTTTATTTTAAATAAAAGAGTTTTGGTGTAATACTTTTGACAATAAAATCCAGCCGAGGACACATCTGTGTGATGAAAGAACTGACCTGTGGGCAATTCCTATTAAACAGTCCTCAACATGGAGTACTTTTTTTTATTTATTTTTTTTTACACAAACCTTTATTTGGCCATAAAACCAATGTTTGGGTGCCTCTCTGTGGGGCGGTGGTAGCCTAGTAGGTAAAACGCTTGCGTGTGAACCTGATGACCACAAAGTTGCAGGTTCAACCCCCCCCCCAAGACACTAATCCCTCAGTTACTCCAGAGGCACTGTCTCTGTAACCACTCTGGATAAGGGCGTCTGCCAAGTTCCACTTTATCTTATCTCTCTCGCTATCTCTCTGTGCAAAAGTTTGGGTACACACCACTCCTTGGACAGTGTCATTGAAAATAAATGTCATCTTTGGTACCCTTGTCATTTTGACCAATGTTTTTACATTAACCCTCATCTCTGAAACCATAGCAACTACCTGCAGTGCCATAGCAGCCACCTAGCAACAATCACAATTACCATAGCAGCTGTGCAATCAAACATCACTTTTTCTCATGGAAATGCATCTAGTTATTTTTTTTATTCCACCCATTTTTGGAACTGCTCCTACATTTTATGAAATATGGACATGGTTCATTAATATACACCGCTAATCAATCAGATGATTATTTAAAATAATTTAAAAAAAAAAACAGTTTTAGTGGTCAAGTGATCTCAATAATGAATAGGGAGAGAGAAAGTTGAAGCCCATTGAAAGTGCATATGGAAAGAGAGGGTGTCTGAGTGAACATTGTGATGTTATTGTGACTTGACAACCAGCCAGACAACGCCTGTGCTGTCTGGCTGGTAAAACACCGTTGTACACAAAAGGACACCCTTACTTGGAGCCTCTGTGTGTTCGGGATTGTTTTTTTTGTTTTTTTCGGGGGAGTGAGAGGGACTTACTTTTGATTGCAATAGTTGTACATCGTTCAAGGGTTTACATGTTTTTCAACAAATCTTACTAATAATAATAATACTAATGTGTGTGAGCTGAAGGTTTCCAAAAGCTTTATGTATGTTTTTTTATATTTTGGGGTCTGCTGCATCCCTTGTGTGAGTGCATATGTTTAGAGCAGGAACGCCCTCAACTTGTGTATGATTTGAGAGTGGAGGCTCTAAACATCACATAAGTTTTAGCTTAATATAAAATAAGAACATGTACATTTTTTCATTAAATCTTATTTCATATTAATCTATGTGTAAGCTGAAGCAAGGGCCAGTTTAATATCCTATATCTCATTGAAAAAGAAATGAAAACTTAAAAACACAGGTCATTTTGGAGACCTCAGTCACACATCTTGAAAGGCAAATGACTGCTTCTCGTAATAATGTCAGTGCAGGGAAACTCGGGACAGCTGGAGCGGCACTAGATGCTCTGTTTAGTAAAAAGGCAGCCCTGCTTTATTTAAAGCCAGAATGAGATTGTATGAATATGGGAATAGACCTGGCAGATACCAAAACACGAGAACACTCAGAGAAACACTCGAGACACTCCACGGGGGAAATCCTGGACTGCAGCTGCGAGGGATGCGTCACAGGGCAGCAGCCAATCAGCAGCAAGGAGTAATGAGTAACACTCTCGGATTGGCTACTTTCAATCCCCCCGCCTCTGAGTACAGCAGTATTTCACCATCCCACGACGCGCTTTCTTCGTGTTCTCCGGACAGTACCAAAAAATGTATAGCTATATTTTATATGGAAATGTAGCTGAATTTACGTTAATATTTGTTACAAAATTTAATTACATTTTTCTGAATAATTTACCACTAAAATGCATGAAAAATTAGATATAAAATTATATCTGCAGTGTCCGCGAATGAGCGGGGGTTTACTGTAGTATTTATACCAAACATTTTTGTATATGGAAATGCTTGGTATATTTTCTACAGATTTTTTATTTAGATTTTATTTAGACTTTATATTATATTGTTCCTGTCTCTGTGTGTCTTTGTAGTCACTACATAAGTAATCTCAGTCCACAAACTGGGATTAATCTATTTTACTATTAAATGTTTGCCTCCAGAGTACCTTTCAAGTCGTCTTGTTTTCTTTTGGCAGTGTATAAGTCAGATCAGATGATGCGAAAACCCATGGTATAGATGCTGTCCTGAAGTCAGTTGTTGATTATATCAAACACTTGGAAACAAATGTTGTGGAAGTAGACAGCTCATTTCAAAGGTACAGTGAAGGTTTCAGTTGTCCAAACTTGAGGCTAAATGCAGTCCTTGGCTACTCAGAGAGCCTCTCTGGATACAGTGTTTGCCGTTGGTGCCATGTGAAAAAACAGGTCACGTGAACGCAAGCAGTGGAAGAAGTGGAATAAGGACAGCCATCTTTCAGATCTGGCGCAGAGTAACCCAACAGAAACTGGTCTTAAAGGACAGCGTTTTGAACTACCTGAAATGCATCCATGTAGCACCAGATATCAAGCACAAAGTTGGTGCTAGGGTTTCTTATCTCTCAGAAAGTCAATGACCAGGTCAGTTACAGAATTGCAAGTTATGATTATGGCTTCTGCGACAGTGCCAACAAGCCATCCATAATCCAGCCCCAAGAATTAAAAAGACCTGACAGTGCCTTGAGAAAGTCAGCAGCAGAAACGTGGTGCATGTTAAGCCGACTCCCTTTGACTATAGGGGATCTCATTCCAGAGGAGAACAAGCACTCGGAGCTACTGCTGCTCTTATTGACCTGCATGGAAGACTTTTTGTTTTTCCTCCAGCCTTAACAGAAGAAGTAGTGATGTTTCTCAGATACTTCATTGATCAGCACCACAGCCTCTTCTTAGAACTGTTCCCTGACAGACACCTTAAGCCAAAGCATTATTTTATGTTGTATTACCTTGGTGCTATAAGGAAACTGGGCCCTCTGGTCTTCGCGTTTTGAGGCAAAGCATGGCATACGTAAAGCAACGGCCTTCAGACATCAAATGTTGCTGAGTTAGCATGTTTTGTCTGATCGCATGTTTACAGATGACAAAGAAGTCGGTCCTGATTACAGCACTCCACTTGCTTCCATTGAGGAATTTGATCAGGTCCGCTAGAGGTTTGAGCATACTCCTTATCGGAGGAGGGGTAGTGGCCTGGTGGGTAGGATACTCGCCTCTGGACATGGGTTCGAATCCTACCTTCAGCTCACCACCACTGGGTTCCTGAGCAAGACCCTTAACCCCAAGTTGCTCCAGGGAGACTGCCCCCTATAGTTAGGCAATGGAAGTCGCTTTGGATAAAAGCGTCTGCTAAATGCCATGAATGGGAAGGCGGCCAGGACAGTGGTGGAGGAAGGGGAAACGTTCCCTTGAGCCTCCGCCTGGAGACGTGCAACGAACACCTTGGCACAAGCTCCCTTCATTTAGCATATGCTTTAATTCAAAGCAACTTAGAACTTGAGGAAACACTCAAGCTTCTGGGCAGCAGGACAGCCAAAAGAGTTCCAGGTGCTAAATCTTATGTCTGTTAGGAAATTACCCACGTCTTATGTCTGCCCCTGGCTCCTACCATCAAAGTACCCTTGAGTTGCATGTGTCTGAACTTCATTTTTATTTTCAATACCCAACCACTTCATTCACACCTTTGAGAAAGGCTTGCTTACCAAGCAGGCTGCCTGTGACCACTGCTATACATTTTACATTTACATGTGATAAACGTCTTTCAGCCAAATCATAATGAAGCTGAAATGACTGCTTTTGTTATAGGGTCTTTTTTTGTGTCCATGGTTTTCATTTTTATGTAAACTTAATTAAACAAACTCAATTCCAAATGCATGAAATAAAAAGGAAACCCCCTTGAACCTACAGCTTGACAAACCTTCTTTGACTAAATCCCAGCAGCAGACATATGTGAGCTGAAGCATTCCTCCTGACTTTAAACTAGTACTCAAGATATGTTGAGGCAACTAATGAGATACAGAATGTGAACAGGAGGTTGTTTAGGGAAAAAGTTTGGGGTTGATAAACTCCCACACGTGACTATGGCTGTGGGTTCAACTGATAAATTGTTTTAATAAAGAATCTTAAAAATCTTGAATCTGCAGTATTAGGCCATAGTTAGTCAAATCCTAAAAGTAACTTAATTCCTTTAGAAATGTTAAATAGTGGTGCTTTGCTGCATGAAGTTGATCAGTTTGCACCTCCTCCTATTGATAATCTGATTCTTTTTCACAAAAACACATCAATAACAATTCTATCCATGCATATCCTGTATTTCTTGGTGTATTCCATCTTGTTAAAGGGAAAAATATCCCTGTGAAGCCCCAGCCTTTTGCAATCTGTCTGTTTACATAAACTGTAAGTTAAGGAGAATGTGATTTTGCAAAATAAAGGACAATATCTCTTTAACCAGTGACTGAAGGTCTTCTGGAGCAAGGAGTGACATTACAAAGACTCCAGTTCTGTCAGTTTTAATAAATAAAATTCTCCAACCCAACTAGAAAATCACCACCATCTCTAAAAATCCACAAGAGGAGTGCTAACATTAGCCCCCTTAGCTCAGCTCAGTCTGGAGGAAGCTTTTTCTGTGTTCGCTCACACACTCCACATATTTCTCCCTTTACAAAAAGAGAACATGTCTTCACCCAGTTCAGTAAAAGTGAGATAAACACAGTGCAAACAAAGAGGAAAAAAGGGATAAACACTTCTTCACCTACAGCTCCTGCTTCTCTCTCTAACTATTTCTGTAAGATGAGTTAAGACCAGTATAAACCTTCAGCTCCTGTTTTTAAAATACATTTTGAACCGCCGACGTGCTGCTCCTTCTTCTCCTTTTCCTTGGTTCTGGAGGACCAGAGTGACAGAACTAGCGCCCCCACTGGGGGACTCACTCGGGAACCATGCCCATCCATTGTTAATCCCACCCATATTCTGGTAAACCCCGCCCCCTGCACTACCATTGACTGAAAGTTCAGAGCCCTGATTGGCCCGGCTAAAAGTCGTTCACGTCACCATGGCAACCGGCACTGGAGTCTGTCAAGGGTGTGGGAGTTTGATCCCAGTCATTCCAGTTTAACCCTCTACTGCTTTCTGGAACAGAATTCTTCAGTTCAGTCTCACCTAAAGTGTTCAGAGTATAGTGTGTGTTCATCTTTACTCTCCAGTTTTTAAATAAATTCCAAAACCATAACACTCCCCAAGATTGTAAATTCACACACACACACACACACACACACTGTTTGCTCCACTGTATTCGAGCTCATATTCACTCTCTGTGTTGTTTTTTCCTAATGTTTGCATTAAAATGTTTTATTACTCAAAGTATCAAACTGAAAATATTTTAAAGTTGTTTTGCCATCTTAATGATTTCACACCAGTAATAAAAATACTGAAAAATCATGTTTTTTCACATTAAAAAAAAGTTTCACAAGCATTGATATATGAACTATTATGGAAGCGGTTGCTATATTTAAAGAGGGCAATAACATGTAATGCTGGTGGTGTTGGTTTCCGCCAGGGTCTCCGGTTTCAGAGAGCAGTAAATACGTGCTAAAACTGATTCATTTATAACACAGGCAGGGTCAGTGTCTCTTTTGTTTTGTTGCAGGAACGTAGTGTCTCATGGCATTACTGACCTGAACAAAGCAACAATCTATTCTGGCTTTAACGACAGTTTTTTAGTCATTCGGACTGAAGTCATTCTTCTACGAAGTAAATAATGTTAATGTCTGGACTGGGGGTACAAATCGACCACCCTGGAGTTCAGCTCCAGCACACCTGACTGATATTCAGAAGCTCCCGAAGACCTTCATTGCTTGGATCAGGAGAGTTAGAGCAGCGCTGGAGCTCAGCTCTGCAGGGTGGTGGACTTACACACATTCAACTCAAGTAAATCCTACTTCATCCCTCATTCTTCATCACTCCTTCATTCTTCATTCCCTTTTCTTTTCTCTTTTGTATTTGTGAACACAGAATGTTTTAAGAACATGACCCTCCTACATACACTTAGTCATTTTTTTCTGCATTACTAAAAATCCACATTTAACAGTAGTTGCTAAGCATGGGTCGTTTAATTAGAAAAAGTGTTGTTCTTTTGTGTGCATATGGGCTCATTTGAGCGAGCAGTCTCAGTTAAAATAAGCACACAAATAATCAACAGAGAAAAAGCCATTTTCTTTCCTAAAAATGTGCCATAATTTTAGTACAGGCCATTTATTGAATTGTTCCCACTCTGTTGAATTTAGCACATCATCAAAACATGTGATATGGAATGCCCAAATGTTTGCATATGAGGAAAGTTTTATCGCAAATCAATGCTTTTCTAGGAACATGGGACTGGGGTTGCTATGCCTTCCTGGTTCTTCTCCATAAATGATCAGTGAGTATGACTTCATGGTGCTGGATTTTGGTGGATGGTAGGGTAAGGCTTTACCAATCTATGACAGCAGGTGGCACTAACACTGTTTTCCCTATTCAGTGCTGTGTTTCTGGGGACGTAGGTGAATGAGCATCCTTAATGTCTGCTAAGAAACTGGACATTAACGCTGTGGTAGCGTTTCGGCTCACCTCAGCCTGTGCAAGGTGGTGTGATGGTCCACTGTGGAAAATTACTCAAAAAATATCATAAAAAATGACACATCCACATTATGTCCATTTGCTGTACTTTTGCTCCACACATTCACATTAGAGTTATAAGAAACGTTCTGCTTTTTGAATAAAGCACAATACAAGGCAGCTAATCAGAACAGGGAACATTTACATATATCAGCCTTAGAAGCACAGCAACAAAAACAGCCTGTTTAAGGGGAAAAGAGAGGCTGAAGAGTGGTCATATGAAGAGGAATTATGACTTTTTTTGGTACATAAACCCACATAAACTGGTGGAGTTCATGGAGGAAGAAAGTAAAATACAGTAAATTGTGCTGATATTGGGCATGCAGCGTTTTTCTGTTCTTTCTACGTTTTTACAGTACCATCTTGTGGAAGAGGGTGCAATAACAGCCTTGGTAGGTGTTGTGCTGTGTTCCTCAGACACAGGCTGCATGGCTGACGTCACCCAATAGCACATTTGCTTTGACTGAGGTGTGAATAAATGTGGCTATACATGCCAAATCCAGCATATTCATCAGACCGTACGTGGGAGATCGCAGATTTATTTGGTTTCCAGTTAGGGGCGACTGAAACAACAGCTAGCTCTGGTTGTAACAGAGTTTATTCAGCAGGTAATGGGTATCGAAGGTACAATGTAGCAGCATTACTGGGAAGGGAGATGGGAATGCCAGGGAGAGAAGCAGGGGGCAGGCAAAACCTCTTCTCTCACATGGTCAGCTCCTGAAGACATAAAAACATGTAATATATTAGATATCTGTGTGTGTTGTGTGTATTTAATGCTATGGATATGCAATGTGCAATAGTGTTTTGTACCAATCTCATGCTAACTGCAGTTTGAACTTTAATGTGAAACTTGACAATAGGGGTGAGCGATAGGACAAGAAATATGACAGGATGTTTAATACATGTTAAATTTTTTATACATGACATACAATACAGGTGACCCCTGAAATTCGTGGGGGTTACGTTCCAAGAGCAGCTGCGAATTGTGAAAAACTGTGAATTTGTGATGTGGTAAAAAAAATGCCTATAAATGCCTATTTTTATAGTGAACACCCTAAATATGCCCCCACATATGCTCCCAAAACACCTTAATTTCATTTTAAATTCAGCTTAATACATTACCCTTAAAAAACATGTAAAGGTAAACTTGAGATACATGCGGGAAACTGTTCTGATGTGGGAATGCTGGACTGCAGCTGCCAGAGATGCGTCACTGGGCAGCAGCCAATCAGCAGCATGGAGAAATGAATAACGCTCTCAGATTGGCTACTTTCAAACCTCCCGCCTCCGAGTACAGTGGTATTTCACCATCCCAAGACACGCTTTCAGTTGCTTTGTGTTCTCTCGACAGGACCAAAACATTTATACAGTTATACAGTATTTTATATGGAAATGTAGCTGAACTTATGTTAATAATTACAAAATTGACAAAGTTAGTAAATTATATATATTTTTTGATCATTTAACCCTAAAATGCATGGAAAATGATATATTGCCAAGAAAAAAGAAAAAAAAAACGTATAGGATACTTGTGGTTTCCAAAAGGCTTTCCGCGAACAATTATTAGTTCGGTTTTAAGAAAAAAAAAAATCCGCAAATCACTGAGGCCTTGAACCGCGACTTCGCGGAGGTACACTGTATAACATTTTTAAATACATGACATGCAACATGCATCACAATATGTTTCATATTCTTTTCTGGGATTTGATAAAAAGGGCTAGCAGTGCTGCAAAAAAAAATATTATGTCTAAATAATGAATATATAATGATTTTGTTTAATCTTTCATATATAGTGCAGTAGTAAAGCTCATTAATAATCATGCTGTCTTTGTAATGAAACATACAGGTGATTGGGGTTCAATACATGATATGCTCCGATATTTATCATGATCCCTATAAAACACCATCAGATTGCCCACCCCTAATTGAAAGAGCACATTTAATGCTTCGTGCTAGTTACTAATGCAGCATATAAAGACTTACAGTTACGTGGCTAAGTAAGAATGTGTAAAAAAAGTCCTTGACTTACCATAATAGCATTGACAATATCGTTCTTGTTGTGACGTAGTGCACGGACAGCTTTAGCGCGAGCCACGTTTGCCTGTGTCATCACCAGCTCTATGTCTCTCTGTTCCAGCCCACTCTCATCAACCTCATTAGGAGAAAAGTATTTATGTTAACTCTAAGTATCAAACAGAAACTGTAATATTACCAATTGTTGCTGTTGGATTTACATTAATAATATATACAATGTACATTCAAATATTGCTCATGGTGTAGTGGTTAGGGAGTTGCCCCTGCAATCAGAAGGTTGTGGGTTTGAATCCCAACTGCTAGTGGCACCACTGAGGTACCCCTGAGCAAGGTACCGTCCCCACACACTGCTCCCTGGACCCCCTTTGGTGGCAGCCCACTGCTTCACTTGGTGAATGGGTTAAATGTAGAGAAAGAATTTCACATTGTTCACACGGTGTGCTGTGGTAGGTTCACCTTAAATCTTTAAACTAGACATCAACTAGAAAGGCTGAAAAATACCTACTGGACAGGTGATTCAACAGCAAGACCTGTTTGTGGAACAAACTTAAAATTGTATTTCTAAAATTGTTTAATGTCTGATTGCCATTTAAACTAAATTGAAATACAATGTGCAAAAACAATTGACACCACCTTGTTTGATCCACCATTGGTTTTAGTTTGGTAAGATCTCAGAATTGATTTGTCCTGAAGCAAAATAAAGTATAGATAACTTAATAATAATTATAATAATTGATAATCAGGCATTAAGAAGATCAGAAATATATTATATTTAAGGTTGTTCCAGGCAGATGTTTGGTTGACTTTTTTCACACAGCACATCAACTAAATGTGTAATTTGACCAAGGGTGCCCAAGCTTTCACCTACAACTGAGTGTAATTTTTTAATCTAGTTTTTTTGTCAAGTTATCTGCCTTGATTGTCACGGTTCAGGTCGGCGCCCGCTGGAGGGCGCCAGCGGACTCTGCACCGAATCTCCAGGTGCAGCCTCATCTA
>JBBJLS010000001.1:4249547-4262583 GCA_037577275.1 Bryconaethiops microstoma
TTAATAAAGCCCTTACATCATGGAAGTCTGCAGTGGTGCCTCTTACCCTTCTCCTCGACGCGCTTCGCACGTGACATTGATATTTGATCTACTTATTCTGGACATTAGTTCTATCATAACGTCATATCTGATGCTCTACTGCTTGCTTTGTATTTTTAGAACCCAGAATGCAGAATTTTTAAAAATGGATTGCTAGCCAATACATTGTCTGCCCACTACTTGTTTGGTTATATACTATTTTTTTATCTTTATTTTTATCTTATTTTAGTAAACATTATGAAAACCATTTGACAGGAACATAAAAGGCTCTTTACCTCCTCTTCTTCCTCGCTCTCCTCTTTTATGGTGAGGCTGGGCATGATGTCAGGGGTCAGAGGTGAAGGGTCAAGGGGAACCTTAAATTTCTCTGCTGCAGCCTTGTGCACCTGCTGTGACAGGTCTTCAATCTGAAATCCAGACAAAGTGAATATGATTTTAACAAAACGAAGTTATTTCTTACAAACCCTCATATCATAGCAGTCTTTATAGTTCGGAGCAGTTGTGAAGTTTGTAGAATAACTTCATTAACATGTGTGACACTCTGAACCAGTGAGGAATTGCACACATGGTGTTTAAACGTAGTTGTAATGTGTTTGTACTGTCTGTTCACTTAAAGGAAGAAATAACAACAAATGATGGATATTCCACCAAGACAGCACAAGATGCCACATAGTTCATTAAGTGACATGCAGGCACCGTCAAGATCTTGTGGGGGTTACACTGGGATGGGGCCTTGAGGGGTTACACTGGGATGGGGTCCTGAAGGGTTACACTGGGATGGGGTCCTGAGGGGTTACACTGGGATGGGGTCTTGAGGGATTACACTGGGATGGGATCTTGAGGGGTTACACTGGGATGGGATCTTGAGGGGTTACACTGGGATGGGGCCTCGAGGGGTTACACTGGGATGGGGTCCTGAGGGGTTACACTGGGATGGGGCCTCCAGGGGTTACACTGGGATGGGGCCTCGAGGGGTTACACTGGGATGGGGTCCTGAGGGGTTACACTGGGATGGGGTCCTGAGGGTTACACTGGGATGGGCAAAAATGGCCATGGTTAAGGAGCAACAGACAAACAAATGAAATTGCATGCTAACCTTGGCCTCTCCAAAAACTATGTAGATATCTGATGCAGGGCTTTTGAAGACGTCTGGACGAGAAATAACAAATAGGATGTTCTTGGACTTCCGGATGGTAATGCGCGTGACTCCATGGATCTGTTTCAGCCCAAGCTTAGACATTGCCTTGTGTTGATCACGCACCCACAACAGAACAGGAAAGAAAATCTCAGTTAGGTGCTGAATAGGGAAGATAAGGCATCAGCGTGCCATGTCAGCGCTCTACTGAGTGGGATCGATAATGTCTCACCTTCCGTGCTTTCTTCTCACTTCGACTCTGCTTAGTTTTGCTCACTGACTCATCAGCTGTGGAATGTGATATCTGAAAAAAATGGAACAAGAAATATGAGGGAAAAAAGAAGAATGAGAGGAATGAGTTGGGAAGAATTATGAATAAGGTATAAATGCATTTAATTTGTCCTACGCTGATCATTTTAGATGTATTGACTGATAGAAAAAAAGCTTTCTTGTTATTCAAGAAAAATTGAATTGTAATTAACCGCATCATTTTTTATAGCTAATTTCATGAACTGCATTTGTCTTATTTTGTTATTTGGACCCTTTTCCTTTCAAAAAGTACCACTTTTATCATTCCATAAAATGTATTACTATATAATTTATTACTTTTGATATTCCATATCATTAGTCCACAAAAGTCATTATATTCATAAGGTTTCCAATTATTAGTACCGGTGTACGCATGTTCTTACTAATGAGTGTATATTAGGACTGATGAACAATTTGATAATTCAGTGAAACTGATACATTATGATAAATTATTGATAAATATTTGTTTTTATTATATAAAACACCAATTATTGTAGCATAACTGTAATTATTATGGACCCAAATGCACAGCTCTGTAGGAAACAAAGTGAGGTGAAGTGAACATTCTGTCATACGTGAACACACCATGGCACATAGTGTGAAGAGCACGAAGAAAGACGAGACAAGGTCTATTTATAAGGGAAGTGATGTTAGCATTCAGGTGATTTTGATCTGGTAATTATGGATCCTTCTGAAACTCCCGAGTCCGTGTCTGAAGCAGGTAGTTTGGTAGAGACTCTGTTTTGGATCTTGGTCGAGATTTTATAGTAATGATAGATGTAGCTAAGTCTATTTGCGCTAGTGGGCAGCAACTAGCTCTAATAGTTTTACAAACCAAAACCAAAATGTAACATTAAAACAAAGGACAAATTTTGTAAATGTGTACATTAACATAAGCACTAATGCTGTATTTCACATCAGAATGATTTGCTTATGTCATTCCTCTGCCATTCCTACACACAAGGTAAAGTCAGTCCAGACTCTTCTCTTTCGTGGGTCCCCGGTGGTGGAATGAGCTCCCTAAGCCGAACAGAGCAGCAGAATCTCTCTATATCTTCAAAAACCTCCTGAAGACTCATTTGTTCTGAGAGCATCTCCTCTCCTAATGCACTATCTATCTTCTTGCATTACTCTTACATAAAGACTTAGCACTTAATACTCTCCTCTGGTTCTCAAACTGTCCTGAAACTTGAATGTGGCCTGATATTTGTAGTCGCTTTGGATAAAAGCTTCTGCCAAATGACTGTAATGTAATATAATTTAATGTAATTTCCTTTAGTGCTCGGTGATCTAAACCTTAAACTAACATTAAGAAGGACAAATACTGTTTATGAAGTCATTTGTCCTGTATAGCCTTGTGATGACTCACTTACAGGACTATTAATTGCTGCTAATGAAAAAAGAATTGGAGTTTCAGATCATGGACTGGAGCTCAGAGGACTCATGCCTAAAACAAAATAGTAATTTTAATTTATTGATTTCACAGCTGTTATCAGTAATTACCAATAAATTGATAAATGTACTCACTACTAGAGAATTTATCACTATATTGCTCTCATTCATACAGCTTGTGGATTCTTCAAGAACTGTGGATGTTCTTTGAATAAATCTAGTTTTACACTTTGCTGTTGCTGTTGTTAGTTTCCTTCTTGTTGATTTATCTGAGACAAACCTAGAGTGAGTCACTTGGGAAGTGGGGAGGCTATGTGAAAATACTGATATCCAAATTCGTAGCATTTGGTTGTTTAAATAGTATTCAACTAAGGCATTAAATAAGCAGTGGTTTAACAAAGGGAAATCTCAAAGAGGTGCTATGGGAAATTAATTCAACAAAAGGTTTTTTTTTAAAGGATTTAGGTCTGTGGTCACCAACCCTCCTCTTGGAGATCTGTGTTCTGTTTTTTCTGTGTTTGGCTCCACGCTGCATCTAACAAGCTACTACCTCCCCCTTACTTAACCCTTCAACAGATCACGGACTTCTTGAGAAGTTGTTTAGCTTGGGCAGGTTTTTCAGACTTCTCAGGTAACAGCTGGTGGCCTAGCATTTAGGGCATTCACCCTGAGATCAGAAGGTTGTGGGTTTGAATCCCTGGACTGCTAGTGACACCACTGAGGTTCCCTTGAGCAGTGCGTCCCCACACACTGCTCCCCAGGCGCCCCATTGTTGGTGGCAGCCCCCTGCTTCACTTTGTAAAAAGCTTAAATGCAGAGAAGGAATTTCACAGTGTGTGCTGTGGTGTGTTCATGCATGACTATAAGAGGAAAAAATAAATACGCCAAGAGCATTTTCAAGTGTTTTTCTCAACAAGAAGGCAGTTATTGTGGATTCTATCAAAGCAACATACAGTATGTGATCAGCTGGGCTTGTGTCTGCAGTACCACAGATGGTATAAAGAGAAAAAATACCAAAATATGTTAATAATATACTGCTTTTAACATGTCTAATGTTCATGCATTATACTCGTCATTAAATTTGGACTGCAGCCAGTATTAGATGATAACCTGAGCTGAAATGTCTATCTACCATTGTGTCCTTGAGCAAGACACTTAACCCTCAGTTGCTCCAGGGGTCTGTCCCTGTAATTAATGATTGTAAGTCACTCTGGAATGTTCCTTCTTTCAAATACTGGACGACCACTACATCACAAAAAGATGGTACTTCTCAAATTTAAGGGTAAAATAGGATTGATAGCACTTTCAGAAGACAGCATCTAGGTCTTGCAGATGTTCCTCTTGGTTTGGTAAGAATGTAATGATGAAGCCAATATAAACAAAGCGATTCTGTTCTCTCAGCTTGCCAAGCACGCTCTCCATGAGTTTTTGAAAGGTGGAACCTGCATTTCTTAACCCAAATGGTATAACCTTGAAAACTCCTTGTTGTGTGATCATGGTGTTTTTTTCTTGCTGTTCTCAGCCATGGCAACCTGCCATTAACCACTCTGCAGGACTAATAAACTGAAAACTGCAGCCTCCTGCATGCATTCTAAGATTTCATGGACCAGTGGCATTAGGTAAGTATTGTGGTGGCTTTGGAGTTTAACCCCCAATAGTCTACCCAAAACCTGGAGGAGGAACCACAGAACCACAGGTGATGCCCAGGTAGACCAGAGCCCTTTTCTTATTTCTGGAGCACCCTTCCTCTTTGACTGGTTCTTCTCTGACATCATCTTAAAGGTATATGGCTTTCAGAAAACTGAAGATCTCACTGACTGGACCGGCAATTGGTCTGACTATGATACGACGACAAGGGACCACAATGGAAGCTGGATCACGCTCCTGTCTAACGTCATGCTCCATGGAATAGCAGATACACAAGATCTAGCATACTACCTTTTCCAACATTCACACCTTAACCAAACCCACGAAAACCAAGTCCAAATTAGCCCAAAAGTCCATATGATCCCAAAAAGAACAGGATAACAAAACATAAGCAGTTCATGATTAGTACTTCTTCTTTGGTATTTGTGACTTTTTTTGCACGTAAAACCATAAGCTCACCATAAACTACCCCACATCTTGGCTCTCAAAGTCCAGGACAAATTTCTCCACTCGGATGATATGTAGTTTCCCAGATACCCAAGACTGATAATGACTGGTAATCCACACATAGACTTTCCATGTATGCTGTTCTATTTTGATTTCACCCCCAGCAATATGTACAAAGCAAATCAACACACCCACCTATGTTCAAGTTTAGTTTTGTTTTTAGTTTTTATTTTGAGTGCAGGCACTGACTCAATTTCAAATCCTGCTTCGTATCCTTCATAACTTACTCAACTGAAGTATTGCATGAAAGGGGAGACACTTTCATGAAATGCATGAAATATTACATTTAAAGTGGCTTCCAAAATAATGGAATGACCACTACATCAGTAGCACACCTGTGGATCAGAGGGTCTTAGAAGACTCCCATCTGGCTCTTCCAGCTCGGGAACTGAACCATCACTGTCTGTATCAATGCAGGAACCCACTGTGTATTTGAGAGACAGAGAAAGAGAAGGAATGAAGTGTCTCATACCTTTTAAGCCAAGCATGGTTAAGGCAAGGACAGGCATAAAACTGTAGATTGGAAATGACACATACTGTTGTTCTTTAATGAGAGATCCATGTCCTCCAAATCTTTTGTTCTGTAGCTGATTGAGCATCCATCCTCGTGACCAGTGTGCTTTCCGGACGGCTTTTGTCTCATTTTAATAGGTGAGTTTAGCGTGGGATTGGTGCATTGTAAGATCTCTCTTTCATTTGTTAACGTTGATGTTCTGTGTGCAGGGCTAACATCTCTTTGTCCCACACATCCAGTGCGAAGGGTTTTGGGGCTTTTAGGAGACTCGGTCACGTGTGCCTTGCATTCTGCAAAAACAAGGCGAAGCATTTTATTAATGACCACATATGAACAAAAACATCAAATGAAGACTGACCTCCATGCCAGCTACTTAAATGCTGCATTAAAACATTTGCTTAACACACAACAGCCATAACTAGGGCAGGGTACCCAAATCGATACTTTTATTGAACACATTTCATCAATATCAAAAATATCCAAATCTTGGTCTTATGCCTTGGTCTTATGGTTACAAAATATAGAAATGATGAGTGAGATGAGTAATATTTGAATGAATTATATGTGAGGTGAGTAACACAGATGAGCAAGACTGTGTTCCAAATGCTCCCTAAATGGTTCCCTGCTCCCTAAATAGTGCACTTTGTAGGAATTAAAATACAGGATCCTGCACCCAGTGTACAATATGTCTAATAAAGACAAACAAAAGCCATGTATCTATTATGGAGAAACTGGGTGTGGAAACTGGAATTTGATAACTTACATAGCCCACTATAGATTAAGTAGGGAGCCATTTTGTATTCAGAGTGCCTCAAGACAAATGTATTATTAACAGCTGAGTGTTTGTAAGAGAGGGAAAAAGACAGTACATACCACAAAAAAGTGGTATGAGTTTGTACAGTCTGGGTGAGTAGTCTGTATTTGCAGAACAGGCTTGCTATTCTGATTGAATCCATTAAACTACATAAAAGCCAAACTGAACCCAAGTCAAACTTAACTGAAATATTTACTTCTGAAAAAAGAGAAAAGTGAAAATGTATATAATCTATATATTTTGAAATACTATATAATCTATGTATTGATATATAGATTTAATATGATAAGATAAGATAAGCCTTTATAAGTCCAACGGGTGGGAAGCTTGCATTTTTACAGCAGCAACGTGTAATGTAATGCATTTAAAAGAAAGTAAAGTATTACTACAGGAAAGAACTAAATGAAAATCAATCCTAGTAATAACAATGTTAATTCTTTTTATGAGAAATATGAATTACTACAGGTATTTTGCACATTTGACAATCAATGGTATGGAAACAATTTTTTTATGTACAGCTTACCTTCCGGGTTCCCTTGTCTGCATGACTTTGTTTGCAAGGTTAATCGCTCATTGACATTTTGATGTGTATCCTGTATAGGGAAGGAAGCTGATAATTCTTCCTTAGATTCCACTGGAGGTACTTCCACACTGGCGACATGAGAGAGCCTCTGCTGACATGGCCCATCATTTGCAG
This sequence comes from Bryconaethiops microstoma, assembly GCA_037577275.1. Lineage (NCBI taxonomy): Eukaryota > Metazoa > Chordata > Actinopteri > Characiformes > Alestidae > Bryconaethiops > Bryconaethiops microstoma. Next base: position 4,256,602 of record JBBJLS010000001.1, read on the forward strand.
TTGATTCTGTATGAGTGAGAGGACTGTGTAAATGGGAACTGTCAAATGAGGCCTGAGACTCCTGTATTGGTGTGGGAAGGTCCTCTTCCAGTACTGGAATGGGATGAGGGGAATGTCCTCTCTGATCTGAGCTCTCGGCTTCAACTGTCAAAATGCTCTCTACATGGTTATCATTGATATCTCGTGTGCTATCTTGAAGTTCCAGTCTGGTTAGGGTGCGATGGTGAAGTGCTTTTTGTTGATCTGTAGTGGCTACTTGATCTGATTTAGTTAAATTCACTGACCCTGTTGTATGATCTTGTCTCTCTTGAGAAGAGCTGGGGCTTCTGGGATGGAAAATGGATTGGACCGGTGTTTGGTCATGTTCATTTTTCTCTGCCGTTGGTTGCTGATGAGTCTCGTTAGATGTTTTAACTTGAGAAATTTGATCAGTTTCTGCAGCTTGATTCACCTGAGTCTCTTTCTTTTGGATCTCTTCCTTTTCCTCAAGGGCAGAAACTGCTCTGGTGTCAAAACTGACAGGTAGCTTTGGTTTTAAGTCATGATCTGAATCAGCAAGAATTGTTATGGTGTGATTCAGTTCTCTTTTCTCTGGCTGCAAAATATTTGATAGTTGTGAAGCACCTGCATCATTCTGATTCATCTCCAGAGAAGGTAAAGCATCTGCAGCATCTTCCTTTACTTCCTCTGCTGTATGTTCTTTTGCTTCTGTCTCAGAGAGACTCAGCTTCTGCTCCTCCTTTTGGTTCCTTACCAAAAGATCACTTGTTTCCCAGGCATTTTCATCTACCCCCTCCTTTGGACAAACCATTGCAGCCTCCTCATTCTTTATTTCTTTTAGCGGTAAACACACATCTTTTTCATTGACTTGATCCTTAATTTCTGTCTTTGGTTCAGTAAGTTCTCTTTCAGGCATTTGATCACCATGATCCTGCTGATTTTCATCTTTTGTAATGTTACACTGTGAATGTTTGCTATTTAGATTTGTTTCCCTGGCTGGACTTTCCTTATCAGAGAATGTTCTTGTCTTCTTGTGTGTCAGAGACTTGTCCGAAGACAAACTTTCAAACTTTGAATCACTTACTTTCTTTCTGGGAGTAAAAGTGCCAAATGAACCCCCTTCTAATTTGAATACAGACTCACTTTCAGAGACTGTAGATTCAGTATTTAGCATGCAAGTTTGTTTGAGGATGTCATGGGTTTGAGATAGGAATGAATCTGAGACACAGACTGGACTGTTTGATTCATCTGCCATGTCAGTTGTTGTGGGAGGCCCACAGAGATCATTTTGTTCATAAGAACTGGTTAACACTGGAGTCTGTGTCTCATCACGTTCTTGAGCTGAAGCCTGGACTTGTAACACCTGCTTAGGAGAAATGTCAGTACTTTCATCTTTGCATATATTTGATATTGATTCTCCTGGAATGTTAAACTCTGTGTTAGGGGTCTGATCTTTATCATCTTTCCCATCATCTGAAAGGACATTTAGTGTTAATTGTGCACTTTTTTCTGGATCATTCCACGTGGTCACCAGGATTTTTCCAGAATGGCATTGGATGAGTGGATTGCTGTCTGGGTTTTGAAGGATGTTTGCATCATCCTCACCCCCTCCTGCTTCTGACAGATCTTCAATGGATCTCCAAGTAGACAGATTTGCCTCCAACATGCCAGCCTCAAGATCTGCCATCTTCTCTGGCAAGTCACAATAAGTGTTGTTGTCTTCAAGGTCACCCATGATGTCATCTCCAGCAGCAATGTTGGGAGTTACAGATAGGCCCTTGTTGGGAAGTGATCCAGCTATCTCACACATAAGCAAATTCTCAGCCTCAAAGTCACAGCATTCGCCCAGTGACAGGGGCTCAGCTGGAGCCCAGCCCACTGCGGAAACATGCCTTCCTGCCATGCTGTTTTCAGAGTTTTCTTTTTTTGGTGAGATGGCAAGCATACTGTACTTAGTAGTTGACATATTTAGAGAACCCAGACTTACATCTTCAGTGCCTTGATTTTCCGTAAGGTTATCCTGGTCAAGAGAGTGTTCAAATGGAGAGATGTCAGCTGGAGTTAAGTTATCTGCTATTTCAGACAGCTCAGGATAGGCACAAACTGGTATGTTTGTGGGGCTACAGTCATCTTTTGGGTAAGACAACAAAGGGACCCCTTTGTTGAGATCATTGGTTGCGGTCTCGTCAAATTGCAGTGAAGTATTCAGGAACTCAGAGTTGTTTCCATTTTTCTGATCAAGCTCTTGGTCAGCCTGAATATTTAATTCAAGGTCCATACCCGAAGCTGTGGCACCAAGCATACAAAGGGTTGGTGTACTACATGTTTCGATTATTTTTTGTAGATCTGCTGATCTTGTTTGATTCCCTGACTCCTGGGTTCTTAAGTGACTTGTCTGTTGAGACTCCGCACACCATGTTTTGTCTGTCTCTTCTGTGTCTTTGAGATCTGCACTTTGCCTGCCTTCCTCAGTTTGTTCCTTGATCTCTATTGCCAAAGATACTGTCTCGGTACATTCCCCCTCAAAAGGTTTTGGAATGATTACATTTTCAGCACTTGTGCAGACTGGCGTTTGTTTATGAGCCACTATATTTGGAAGCTCAGATGATTCAGAGGAGATCTCCATTTCACTCTCACTTCCAGAAGATTCTGGTCTTGCATGGGTTATTGACTGATGGTCACCTTGGCCAGGAAACTGTTGAGCAAGTTCTGCATGTCTCTCTGTGCTGTACAGATTGTCATCTTCATCCCCATTACAAGAGGTGGAATCGATTGACTCCTCTGTGTCATCCTGATAAGCAAAAGACTCATCTACCCCTTCATTTATTGAGTTTTCTGAAAGTGAGTTAAGGAAAGAAGCAGATGTGTCCTCCTCATTTGGGTCCTCCCCATCCCTTGTCTCGGGCTTCATGGCTTCAGCTTGCTCTTCCAAATAATCGTTTATATCATCATCCTCATCTTCATCATCATACTCATCCACATCACCTTCCTCTTCTCCGGCGGCATATGCATCCACATCATTTTCAGGCTCATCATCAGTAGGAAATAATGTTATTTCCATGGAATCTGCCTGGAATATCAAACTGGCATGAACTGGCAGCATTGAGGCAGGAATCATCCCATCTCCCCTAGGTCCATCATCCCTGGAATACCCATGGAAGAACAGAGCAGAAGATCCCATTTCGCTGTATAAGCTGTTATTATCTGTGTCAGAAATCTCTGAGGAGCAAGTGGCAGGAGTCAGGCTTCCTGTCTCCAGGGCAGTAGCAGCTGTTGCCAGTCGGTGACTGAAAGGAAAAGAAGACGCCAAATCTGGGGGAAAGTCCTCTTCCAGGCTTAGAGGAGCATCTAATTTGGCAAAGTGCTCTGAGACGCAAGCTTCAAGGTCTAGTTCTAGATCCTGATCTGGATCATCAAATGGCTGGGTTATGTCGGTGGCTCGCTGAATTTCTTCCTGTATTAAGGAAGTCTCTGATGCCCCTAACCCCTCCTGGGAGTCTGTGCTTCTGCCACTACTGCTCCTATGTGGAGAGATATTCTCTGTCACCCAGTGAGGTCTACAGGTCTCCCTCCTTATCCTGTCCTCCTCATATTCCACATCTTCAACCAGCCCTGGCATGGAAGGCTTACACGCACAATGCTCCCTATCAGCTCCAGGCCTCTCGTCTCCCAGCTCATCTCCAATCTCGGAGAGAGATCCAACGTAGCAAGCAGGGGCCTCCTGCAGTTCGGCTTCTGCAATGAGATTTGGAGAACAGGAGTGTGAGGTACTGGAAGTATAGGAAGAGGTCCAACTTCCACCTTCAGCAGTAATGTAAGATCCAGACGGAGAAGTGGGAGGGGAGCACAGATCAGACTCATCAGCTGGGGAACCAGGCCCTGTGCTGGGGCTGCTTGGGTGCCATTGTTGCTTGAGGTGCGAGCAATAAGCCATCTTAATGGGGGTGGAAGGGGCTGTGTAATAACGATCCGGGTCTAATCCAGGAAGGACACCAATTCTATGAGGGTCAACTGCGTATGATGGCTCTGAAAAGGACAAGGAAGGCACTTCACCCTGAGACAGAGACAGTGGGTCTCTCTCATCATCCGGGAAAAAGGTGCTGCTTTCTGTCAGTGCAGTGTCTGCGGCTTCAGGTTCTGGAACTGGGCATTCAAGTAGCTGATTTAAACTTTTCTTTTGCTCAGGGGTAAGGGTCAAAGACTTATCCTGGTCAGGTTTGGGACCCTCCTGACCAGTATCAAGTTTGAGTTTCTCCTCAGCCCAGGTTTGCTCTTCCTGTGAGGAAGGTTGAGAGGCATGGGACTCTGAACTGGACATCTCTTCACCTGTCTTTCTTCCTTGCAGTGCACCAATCTGTGTCTCCATATTCTTCAGCAGAGCTTCTTGCCCCATAACTACTCTTGCATCCATGGATTCAGGTTCTTGGTAGTCACTCTCTATCTCAGCCCCAGTTAAGACTTTGATCCTCTCCATTTTCACTGGTCCCCTTCTACATGCTCCTTTACCAAACCTCCCTGTTAGACGTCCTACTGACCGCCTGTCCGATTCAAAGCTTGCACCCTCTGGTTGAGGCCGAGTACAAGTGTTTGGCTTGGCCATAACCAAGCGGGGGCCAAATGGGGAGGTACATTGCGGGGATAGTTTAGGTGGGCTGCTAGGGGATGGGCTGGAGGCACTGTCACTTGGTGTGGAGGCTGTAGAACTGGAGGCCTGTCTCGACAAATCTGAAAAAGATGGCAATAAAAATGTTTCAAAATGGTTTTATGGTTTAAATAGATTGGATTAAAATTATATTTTAAACTCAATTTGCAGCATTTGACAATGCCATCAGTATTGCATGCCTACTTTTATTGCTTTTGGCTGTATTCCACTAAAGGTGTGAGACTGGCATTCAGTGAGTAAATGTGTATTGTTGAACTTTATCACTTCATGTTGCTGTTGATATGAATGTAATTCCATTATGCCAGCCAACTGTCACGTAAAATATTCAGTATAAAGGTCAACTAAATGGAAGTGGTTTGAGCAGAGTGGTTTAAGTGTGATTTCATAAACACACTTAAACCACGTTTTGTGTCACATTGTTTCCAATTCCGTATTTAAGTAGAATGCCCGCATAATATTTTCTCACTTCAATAAATGTTCTAGTCTTTGTGTAGGTGTAGTAAAATGTTGTTATCATGCAAATAAAATGTTTTACAATAGAGCAGCGATGAAGGTGTTTATAAAAAAATCTGTTAATTTAGCTGCAGTGCGTGGCCTAGATTTTCCTTCGTTTTAACACATGGACTGAATACATAGGCAAAATTGCATTAGCCCTCTCTATTAAGGAAAAAAAACAAAGCCATGTGAGATTATAGTGTATTCATTTCTAAGAAAGTTAAGAAAGTTACAATGTTTTATTACAATCATCAACCACTGAGTTTACCCCCAAATAGAAATTACTTTCCCTCAAGCAATCCTTTAGAAAGTAAGACAATAAAGTGGATAATAAGTAGAACACCCTGTCCAAGCCCAAGATGACCTTAACTTTAATTGGCTTTTCAGGCAAGCTAATCAAGATTAGCCTGGAAATTGAGACTGTGCATAGATAAATAGTGAAATATCCCTTTACGTGTCGGACTACAAGCTCTAGATAATTCATTTCCAGGAGGACATCTCTCATCCCTCTACAGAAAAGCGGTGGCGGGGTGGGTTTGATTGGTCAGCTTAGTTGGACAGTGGGAAGCAGCAATCTAAATGTTTGTTGAGTAATTGCATTGGGGAGGCCTTTTTCTGCCTGCATGGCATCTTTGACTGACAGTAATGACTGTACTTTAATGACTGTGCATGCAGCACTGTCAGCAGAAATCTCTCTCTCTCTCTCTCTCTCTCTCTCTCTCTCTCCCTCTCCGTTTCTCTCTCTCTCACTCACACATACACACACACACACACACACACACACACACACACACACACACACACACACACACACACACACACAC
>JBBJLS010000001.1:4292709-4308640 GCA_037577275.1 Bryconaethiops microstoma
TATCACCTATACAATGTCCCATTCTGTCAATTATACATTGTCCCATTCTGTCACCTATACAATGTCCCATTCTGTCAATTATACATTGTCCCATTCTATCACCTATACAATGTCCCATTCTGTCAATTATACATTGTCCCATTCTGTCACCTATACAATGTCCCATTCTGTCACCTATACAATGTCCCATTCTGTCACCTATACAATGTCCCATTTTATTACCTATACAATGTCCCATTCTATCACCTATACAATGTCCCATTTTATTACGTATACAATGTCCCATTCTATCACCTACACAATCTGTATTTCCCGTATAGAACACCTGTACCAGCACACCAGCAGCAACGGCACTAAAAGTGGTTGAATTCACGCATTAGATTCATCAGTGTATTTACAGCTGTCATTTTTTAATAAATGCACATGTTAAATAAACAATAGCCAGCATTTGGATGAAGGACACAAAAGTCAGTGTATGTTAGACATCCACTAGCCTTTAATGAATATTAATTCACACCCCATTATGCAAATGTGCACTCACTGGCCACTTTATTAGAAACCCTACCTTAACCTCAGCTGGGGTCTATCCTACAGCTCCTAGTCAGTGGTGATTTTATGACCCCAGATCTGCTTTTGGATGGAGATTTTTAGGTGATTGCCCACCTAGCAGTTACACAACCTCCAGTGCCTCTACCATCTTACTGCTGCTGCATTGAGAATGGTCCTCCAGCCAAATTTTCAAAAGCAGTCACTATGAAACCAAACACCTTAATTTTACCCCTTAAAATTACCTTAATTTAAAAAATTTGGGGAAAGGTGCACAGATTAAGGCTGATTAAGGGGGAAAATGACTGAATTTTTCCCTTACTTTTTCAAATTTGCCCCTTAAATAATAGAACATCCTGAAATAATGCCTTAAATTCAACATTAAGGGGTTTCACACTCATGCCTAAAATCTAATTTTAAGATAAAATTAAGGGGTCGGTTTCACAAATTAATGGCCACTTAATTCAGATTGGGCTTTTTGGTGTATTTTCAGTGGTAAATTAAGGTAGGGTTCAGCACAATTTAAGTACATTATGTATTGTGGGATTTAGCAGAGCCCTGTGGTCAGAAACTGACCAATGCTGAATGATGTAGAAGGGGACTACCAAGTTTGTAATTGATCTGGATAGTGCCCAGTATGGTTGGTTTATGACTTTGTTTTATAACTTCATTGTTTTGGAAAGGTGTATGTTAATACAAGTCTAAGCACCGCGGTAGCAACAATGTACTATTTTTTATTCTATTTCTAAACCAGAGCATGTTTAAATGGAGACCTGCCACAAGATTTAATTAACATCATTTTCTGTGTTCAACAACAAAAATGCCCTCTTTTTTGCTTCCTGTTTTTTTATTGTTTCTTGCTGCAATAATAGAAATTAAAAAGGATCGGTTGGTGTGTAAAAACGAGTGTCTAATTATCCAGTTTAATGAGCATCGCACCCTCCCGCTCCCTGCTCCTGTTGTTTGTCTTTGGGTGTCTTTTTGTTTCTGGTTTGTTATTAATAGAGAGACATAATGGTCCTTTGTCTTTTAACTGATTGTGTTTATCTTTCATTTATTCATCATCTCCCATCGTTATTCTGTTAAGTTGCGATTTTTCAAAAGCTACCTTGGACAATGAGCTTTGATTTCAACTGTAATTAATAGCCACAGCTGTGGGAGTCAAATTGGAGCATAATCAAAGTCTATGGCAATTTTCAGCAAGTATGTCAGTGGTTGGTAAATTGAGCATCCTTGTGAAAGTAACTATATTAATGAACGGGAATGAGAAAATGCTTGTTTTTTGCATAATTTGGATGACTTTGGGGATACAACCTTAGCTTTAAAGGGCTCATACATGTACATGTATTATTCTTTTCCCCTCTTTGGGCAATTATGGGTGTTTGTGCACCAAGCACTTTTTGAAATTAGCATTTACTATGCTCTAATCTCCCTTTATACCAGTCACTGTACCTTTAAGATATAGGGGTGGTGGTGGTGGCCTAGTGGGTACTTGCCTCTGGACCAAGAGGTCATGGGTTCAAATCCTACCAAGAGCACCACTGGGTTCCTGAGCAAGACCCTTAACCCCAAGTTGCTCCAGGGAGACTGCCCCCCTGTAGTTAGAGAATATAAGTCGCTTTGGATAAAAGCATCTGCTAAATGTGTTTAGCTTTAGGTAAAAAATGATTTAGGTAAATGACCTAATTGGCTAAATGATTCTGACTGGTTTCCCTGTATTGTGCCTCATTCACTCCAGACTGAAACTCTCCTTCAGGATGGGCTGAGCTAAACTGCCACAGGTTGAGTAAGTAAATGGTTTGGTTTTTGTGACCTCACAAAAACAGAGTTCAAAATGTGCTTAAAAAAAGCTTTATTGGACCGTACGGACTGGTGAATGAATGGTAAACTTTATCAGTGTTTTCATCAAACTCTTTGCTTTCATGAAAAAATTGATTTATTTCCATTACATGGGAACCGAAGCGGCAGAGAATGCCGCCTTCATGCTATTCCTTAGCTTAGCAGTGAATTCGGAACGACAAAGTGGAAATATCCACTCCATCTCTTTGAAGAATTCACACCCCGCTGAACGCGGAAATTATCTTCGACCGGAAAGTTCCGTGCATGTGAATTAGGCTGCAGGTTGAGGCATTGTTCCAAAATGCCGAGGCATGGGAGAGAAGAATGTTTTCTACTCAGATACCATTCTCAGAAGTGTTTGCTGTAAACAGATGGCACATGATTGTGTCCTATTAAAAAAAGAAATACCGTAAAAAGGCTGTTGTTCCATTATGGCGACTCTCGAAGACTTTACGCCCTCAGGGTCAAGCTTCCCTCATCCGGAGCAGAAGTAATACGTGTGACTTGTATCACCAGAGGCTAAAAGTGTTCCAACAGAGCAGAACTCCTCAATTATCTGATATGGCGGTGTATAAACACACACAGCCATGACTACAGGATGGCTCAGAGATAAGGGCTGATGCTAATCTCCCCGTTTTGTTCTTAACCTTCACTTTTCATGTTTTACAAGCAGTAATGCTCCTCTGAGAGGTACAGATAACACCGATAGTCACCGTACCATCAAAATGCCACTAATAGTCTCCTGACAACAAACAGCTTGACTTCAATCCCTCAGAGGAGGGCTGAGTTTAGTTATATATAAAATAAGACAGTGTAAAGTGCTAATTAGTACAGGCAGCCTCTGTCAATTCAAAAAGTTTGAATCATTTTAAAGTCTAGTACAAGGCTAATCATTTTAGAATAATAAATGATAGATTTACTAATTGTTCAGAATGAATTCAGTTGAAGATGTAATATGTGGTGTTTGATAGTTTGCATGGCACATATTCTAACTTTCTGTAAAAAAGCCCCTTTGCATGGATAATTGGGGGCCTGATGTCTGAATTGTTAACTAAGGCAGAAAGAGGCCTATGTGCTTCTATTACTGCTGTAGGAAGCAGAAGATCTTCTAACAGTCATATAACTTTGCTAATTGTCTTTATATTGTCTTTCTAACTTTTTGCAGTAGAGAGCACAGATTATTAGAAATTGCTTTCAGAGTTAAAAAGAAGCGAAAATATAAAGTTAGCAAGACTAGCCCTCCTATTGTGTTCATTTAGCCTTAACGTCTTAGCATGCGTCTTAGGTGATCCCACTTAAGTGCAGGTGTGAATGGTCGCCTAAGCGTCTCGGAGACCATCTTTGGAAGTGGTCAGGGATGCATATGACTGCATTTGTATCATGATTTGTATTATAACTCTTTACCTAACTTGGCATTTGTGTGTGGACAGCAAAGAAAGAATTTCATTGCACAGAGAAAATGCCACTTTTCTGTACATATGACAATAAACGCTTTGAATCTTGAATCTTGAATGATTGCTAAAGTCTGCTGATGCATCCTCAGCAGGGTCTCTCGTCAATGCCATACCAGAATCTGTTTTCGGTTCCCTAAGAACCTTTCAATAGTTCAAAAGAAACGTTTTTGTGAAAAACCTTGTTAAAGTTTAAAGGTATTTGGAAGAACTTTTGTGGCACCTTTCATTTTTCAAAGGAGTCAGAATGTTGGTAATAGCCCATACAAGTACATGAATGTGTCACATTCCACCATGACTCCCAAATGATGGCAGGCGGAATTGCAGACTTCCATTTCCTATTCTTTTATTTATAAACAAAGTAAACCAAAGGCACTAGGGCCAAAAACCAAAACTCAATACTGCTAAACCAAAGGAGTCAAGAGAAAACACAAACATCAAGGTATTTTGACGGTGGACCGACAACTAAGGTTCACCTAAATCGAACTAATACAAACACACTACTCCTGAGCACACCGGCAGCTGAAATAAATAATTACTGAACTAAAACCTGGTATGCTCAGGAATTCAAAAACAAAACCCTTGCCGGCCTCTAGCAGCCGCCCACAGTCACTGTCCCCAGGCCTGACAGAATGGTGATTCACAGCAAGTTTTTGCTCAACAATTATGGATGTAGTCCACATGGGCGGCAGATGTTAATACCAGGGCCTTAAGTATGGTAATCAGGTACTATAAATAAAGTATTTCATTTAGTCATAGTGGCGTGGAGAGGAGCCGGGCTAGTATTTTGCAACATCCTTGGAAGAGCTTGGGGTTAAATGCCCTGCTCAAGGATGCAACTGTGATTTGATAGCGGGCACTTGATGCCTGGACCTTCTAGTGAAATGTCAACATCCTCTGCCTCAGTCAAACCATGAACCCAATGGGTCCACCATGGTCCAGTCCTTGGTGTGAAGGTCTAACTCATAATGCTATTATAGCCCCAGATAGCTGACTGACACAATGTTGATTGGATGTTAAGATCATTGACTTACAGGATCTCTGATGCTAAATTTGCATTTATCTTGTTTGTTAGTGGCCATTATTTTAACGCTGGAAAAATAATTGGACACTGAGCTATCATTGATTCAACAAAACTTGAATTGCCGTTGATCCAACGTCAGTACTGATGGTGATTTAATGTTGAAACAGTGTTTACTTTATAATTACTCTATAACGATTCTTACATATATGTTTTACTCTTTACTCTGAGTCTTTACTCACTGCAAAAATATGTAATGTTACATGAAAAATGTAGTATGTTTCTACTTACCACCTTGTCATTCTATTTAATTTTTCAATAATGAAAGATTTAGTCTGCTTAGTAGCTTTTGAAACTATTATGTTTTTCAGTGTAAATTAGTCAAATTATCTTTGTCATTTTAGGCAAAAATAATTACACAGTGCTTTAGAATTTGTACTGCAAACTTAATAGCTAGAACATCTTCGGCATTTCAATATAGTTTCGTTCAACTGTTTTAGAAGTCACTGCCATGCCGTTACCAGTTAGGGACTATAAAAGAAATAGTTCAATACTAAAATGTCAGGGATCTGGCTTAGCTGTATCTACCTAGATACTACAGAGGGATAAAACTGAGTAGATCATTTGTTGTTGGGCATTTCAGGAATTTAACCTTATTTTTTTAACCAAAAGGCAATAACGAGTAATACTGCAGTACTTGTAGAGTGTAAAGACATACAGGATTCTTTTGAACAAAACTGAACAAAAATGTATTTGAATTCAAATATGTCCTCTGTAAAGATTGTGCTGGAAGCCTGGAAAGATGTTTATTAGTTTTGGAACACTATTTTTGGAAAAGTGTAAATATTTTGACCAAGTATTGCTTCAAATTGGCACTCAAATGTGTCCTAAGTCCCAGAAATTTGAAATATGTCACCACAACATATTCAGAGCTGCTTGTTGTTTTTGAGGCCTGATCCAGAGTCTGTGTCTGATTCTTTGAAACCTGATAGTGTCACGGGTCCAACCCTTCTCCTCGCACGCTGGGCAAGCACATATGTACCACGGGTAATCAAAGTGCATCACGGTTTTATTTAAAGACAGAACAAAACAAAACAAAACAGGCATGTGAGCCGAACACTGGAACTAGGGATCTAAAAACTAAGGAAGACAGGAGAAAAACAAAGCTATGACCGGGGGAGCAAAACAAATAAAGACCGTGTTGACCGACGAAGGAAACCCAAACTCAAAACCCTTATATACTGAAACACAAAACCCAACCACCAATGACAAAACAGAAACACTAATTAATACACACCAGCTGTGACTAATAACGAAAACAAGACCTTAACTTTAAACAAGGGTGGCCGCTAGAGGCCACCGCCATTGCTTCCAGGCCTGACAGCTAGGATGATTTCATTTCCTGACAGGCTCTCAGTGTTCTGAATTATGAGAATCCACACAAGCCAAACTCCTACATATCACCTTATGCATCTAATACACCACTTCTATTTTCTCTTCCTCCATCAGACTTCCTTCCTTTCTTCTCTTCATCTCATCTTATCAGATTAGTATTCTTTTTTTTTTTCAATTTGTAAGAGAACAACAGCAACAAAAATGCTACAAGTGCTCACTGATATCAAATTTAAACACCGTATGTTATGTGTTCTAGAATGATGTATTAAAGGGCCCATATGATTAAAATATGAATTTCCCTTTCTTTTGTTTTGAAATAATAGTTCTATGCAGTATGGAAACACTGTACCAACAAATACAGTCCATGGAAACAAGTCAATATTATCCACAGTTGCCAAAACAGTTGCCCATTTTGAATGTACTGTTTTATCATGTCACAAAAACCAAGGCCCTTACATATACAACCTTGCAAAAAAATAAGAGACCACCTTTTCCTGAGTGTGAGCTGTGTGAAAAATAAGAAACGTGTTGTGTGTGCAGTAGTGTTTGTATTGCAGATTTTCTATGTGCTGCATTCCAGCAGCTTCACTCCTGATTCAGTTCCGATGGGAGGAAACAGAGTCACACATGCACACACTCTGCTCTTAACTTTACTATTTTAATTGTTCCAATTGTAAAATAATGCACGAATGTTGTGTACTTTAACATTTATATGTAATAAATTATTTATATGTATTATTTTTACATTTTCTCCAAATAATTTTTTGTTTGGAATTTTGTGGTCAATGGTGTATAAAACAATAGTGACATGCACATTTTACACAGATACACTCCCACAAATTACAGCAAAAACCAGGCTGTAGATACATTGCTGTATCTGCCTTTATAGCTAAACTAAGGTTGCAAAAGTCATTATGCCAGATCCACACATTAAAGAAACCTTCCTTCCTCTCAAAGTATCTATTGAGATATGGTACACATCCAAACTGTGTTTTGAGTCATGGCCGAGGGACTCAAAACACCTAAACTAAACAACTGAAAATAGGGGTTTGACCGATCCTGACCTTGATGGTGGTCAGGTAAATCCAGTTTATGCTTCAGACCTTTCTCATGAATGTATAGGTCATCTCTGACCAATCTAAAGCTTGTTTGTGCAGAAAGTGCATGCGTTGAAATGCTGTGTGCTTCAGTTTACATTTAGAAGTATGGTAGAGCTGTGAGCACAAAGGTAAGAGTATCTTTACACCAGTTCTTTCCAGGTTCTAATTTAAAATAAATTAAACTGATTGAATGCAGTGCCATTATTTATGTTGTCTGATGCATGTTATGTTTCTAGAAACCCGGAAGCCAAGGCACAGGAGACATTCTGTGACTAAGCACTTACGAAACTCCGTGGATAATTGAGGATAACACCAGGAGCAGTAATGGCTTCATGCAGTTCAGGTTCTCCATTTGGTAAGTTCAAAGATTCTTCTGATGTCTTTTTGTTTTACTGGTAAGATTACTGCGAAATGCTCTATTTGCCCTAAAAAGTAGCCTGTTTGGTAGGGCTGCAGTATACAACCCCTGGATCATATTTATATACTATAAAACTGATGTTCATCCAGCTTTTTTCACTTCAAAGCAAATAAACAAATCACCAAATACAGTTTTTGTTATATAGCTGACCATTCTGGCTTTGTGAAACTAAAATAAAATTACATTATTTTAATTCCCACTTGTTTTTCCAGATCAAGTGGAGAAAAAATCTGGAATTATTGAAAAGCAAAAAGTACTTTGTTGCTCCTCTTTGGCTCTGAACTTTTGAAGCATATTCATATTTTCAGTCAAGCTGGTTCCAGCTTTCTTGAATCGTCTTTGATAGATCAGCTTTGCTGGATGGAGGTTTGTCATGTCATGTTTTTTTGGTTTTCCACTGTAAATTTTGACTGAGATCCAGACTGTTTGCTCTGGGGCAAGATGTATCATCATCATCCAGAAAAATCACCACCAAAACTTGTTTTTTATCAGTGAAAAAAGAAAAACATCCAAAATTTCAGGTCACACCTGTGCATTGACTGTCATCTCTGCAACCCCAGATAATAAATGGGGAAATTTACTTCAGGCGATTGTCGTTTACATCTTTCATTAGAATGGCACTAGACAAAAGCCCACTGTAAGCCCACTGTAACCTTGTGCTTTTCTGTTTAGGTGTTACTGCTGGTTTTTGTTTGGCTTTTCTGAATGTAAATCCCATTTCATTTATCATTTCTTACAGTTCTGTTCTAAACATCTCCCATTCCTGCTTGTTTGTTTTACATTTGTTTTGTTGTGCTTTTTCTACTTACAAGGCTTGCCTTGAGTTTTTTATCCAGACTTTTTTGCTGGTGTTCTCCTTTTACAATGTTCCCATTTTGTTACTGCTTGCACAAATTTAACGAACCATCATCTTTTGCCACACTCCATAGTGGAGTTCCTTCATGAAAGATTTTTATGATCCTTTCCATTGTTTCAGTTGACAACTCTCCTTCTGGAGCCATGTTACATTTCAATTAGCCAGGTCCATCAGCTCATTAAGGTTTGTAAGTCCTCTTTCTTTATCTGCTCCCTCGTTTGCATTTTTAGACATGTGCAGGTATAGTTTTTAAGAAATTCTAACTATAATGCAACTCCATCATTTTCCATCAATACTGGGTGATTTCATGATTTTTCTCTCTACTTGATCTGCAAAAAATCCATTAATTTAATTGGATTTATTTTAAGGTGTGTTTCACAAAGCCAGAATGTTCAGTCATTAAACAAAAACGATTTTGTGTCATATGCGTTTGTTTGGTATGATGTAAAAAAGCTGCGTGAACATCCTTTAAGTTTCCCAGGGTTTGTAGTGTTGATAGAAGCTACATAGTAAAGTTTGCTGTTAGGAAATTGGAATTCTGTGGGCAGTGTATTACTGAAGACCTCCACCCCAGCAACTATGCCAATCCTTGCTGGAGTACAGTGAGAAACTGTAACCCATCTGAACATGCACAATTTGTGTAAGCCATCCTGTAGCCTTTCATTAATAATCAGTCTCTGAACGCAGAACAGGTTTTGACTTAACCTAGCAGTCACACTGATGAGTAAAAACCACTGTCCCGTTACCACTGTACCTAATATACTTACACCAGCAACACACAAACTATCACGTCAGTGTCACTGCTGTGCTACGAATGGTCCACAACCCATATATTACCTGGTCAGTATTATTCCTGCGGTCAGAAACTGGGGTAGAAGGGCGCTGATAAATTGTGCATGAACATGGACAGACATATAGTACACTTACACAGCAGACCTGTAAAGTTTCTAATAAAGTGGACAGTGAGTGTTTATTGTTGGTTAATAATACCTACAATATAGACATTTGCAATATTAAAATTGAGCCTCTGGCCAATCACCTTTGCAGTAAAAGAGAAACCCAGAAGATGCCATAATTTAGCCAATGATGAGATGTGAACATTTGTTGTACTAGGGCTCCAGTTTATCTCTGAATTCAGGATTGTGCTGTTGGGCAACAGAGGAGCCGGAAAAACCTCTCTGGCAAACATGATCCTGTCTAGGCAGACTACATCCCCCAAAAGAACTGCTGTGTGTGTGAAAATCCGTGGAGTCGCAGCTGGAAGACTGCTCACCGTGGTGGACACGCCAGGCTGGTGGAAGAACTTCCTTGCTAATGAGACTCCAGAGTTTCAGAAACAGGAGCTGAGGCTTGGTCTGGCTCACTGTCCGCCAGGGCCCCACGCTGTTCTCCTAGTCATACGTGTGGATGCGTTATACAAGGAGAAAAACAAGCGGTCAGCACAGGAGCACTTGGAGCTACTTGGTGAGGACGTCTGGAAGCACACAATAGTGATATTCACCTATGGTGACCATCTACAGGATCAGACAGTGGAGCAGTACTTTGGAGGCGAAGGTGAGGCTTCTTTGCAGTGGCTTGTGGACAAATGTGGGAACAGGTATCACATTGTCAACATTGACAGCTACAATAGCTCTCAGGTCAAAGAGCTCATGGAGAGGATCGAGGAGGTAGTGGCGGTAAACAGCGGCTGTCATTATGAAATGGACAGAAAGTATCTCTATGAGGTCAAAGAGATTAGGAAAATGTCCATCCACCAGAGAGCATGCAAGAGGAGGATGATGGTACAAGAACAAAGAGGGATTTATGAAGGTGAGATTTGAACAGAGTGAGCATGTTGGTAGTAAGATAACTGTGCTATAGATTCACTTTCCCACACTGAGGATACTATTTGTGGTGGCTGTGGCTTAAATGCAGACATTCCTGACAAGCCTATTCAATGGGCTGTATTTTGCAGGTTCACAGTGAATCCATCGGTAAATATTGTCATTTAAAACAGACCTTTATTGAAGGGGCCTTTCCCTGAAACATAGTCAAGCACTAATAGCTCTCCCTTGTGGAGAGCTTTGCACACATGCAAACATACTGCTAGTTTGGCCTAACTTGTACAAATTTGTCATCTTTTTGTTTGACATTTCCATATATATTTTTTTCCAACTGCACATGCCATATAAACCTTTATCAAAGTGAGCACATATATTAAACAGAACGTCTTTGAGAATTGGGTAATTTCCCCATAAACCCATTTAAATGTGCTGCCAGAGGAGTTAAGTTGCATACATTCTCACATTGGTCACAGTGAAACATATCAGCATGTATAATCAGAGCTTTTTTTAAAAGATGCATGAGGTTTCTATTTCTGTTGGATGCACAGTGATGTTTTTCCAAGTGAGTGCAATTAAGGATCAGTAAGCTTTTATTATTGACTGTGCTTAACTAAAGTAGTGAAAAAAGTCTACTGCAGTGTGACTTTTTCCCCTTCATGCATTTTCTTGACAAAAATAGAGTTTGCCAGACAAACGAAAATCTTTGACTGGTTGTCATTGTTAGATCATATTCTTGGAATATCAAATAAATGGCAGAATAAAGATAATTGATGTGATTAAGAGATTAAAGAGAAATGGCATAATTTACATTCACATTTAAGGGTTTATTCTATCACTATATTTTTCATGTTCAATCATTTAGACATAAATGTTCAATCATTTAGACATACCACACATAAATATGGTTTTAGCGTGTAATAAAGCATAGAAAATTATCTGTACTATTTTATTTCATAAATAGTGCAGTATTCCTGCTTTACTTTTGTTAAAGTAATCTTAAAATTGCTTTAGTTTTTATCTTTAATTGTTCGTAACCATTTGTTACTTGAATATAGTGACCTTTTCACTTACAAGGCAGCTGGTGGTATAATGGTTAGGGTGTTCCCTTGGCAATCAGAAGGTCATGGGTTCAAATCCCAAGACTGCTAGTGGCACCACTGAGGTACCCTTGATCAAAGTACCATCCCCACACACTGCTCCCCGGGCACTGTGTTCCTGGCTGCCTGCTGCTTCACTTGGTGAATGGCTTAAATACAGAGAATGAATTTCGTGCTGTTCACGTATGACAGAATGGTCATTTTACTTCCACTTAATTATTCCAGTGCAGATTACAGACAAATTCATTTGTACTGGAATAATCCTAACAACATAATGTGGTTTGGAGCAAAAAGTGTGTTGGTTTTCATGATGCTAACTGGTGGCTGTTAGCTTCTATTGTTTGTTAGCTTAATAGCTCCAGTGCTAAACTAAAGAAACTTTAAACATTAAACATGTTCTGACTGATTGATTACTTCTAGGGTAAAGGAAAAGAATATTTGAAAAACTATCACTTTAAAGAACCTGCATAACAAATTCTTCTTTCTTCACCAGGCCGGGATTGCTGTCTGTCCACCATAAGGTTGGTGCTGTTAGGCCATCGGAGAGCTGGAAAGAGTGCTGCCAGGAACACAATTTTTGGAAGAGAGAACTTTGTCTATAAGAGAACCACGCAGTGTGTGAAAACTCAGGACGAAGTGGCAGGGAAGCTGGTCATTATGATAGACACACCAGGCTGGTGGAGAACCCTTCCAGCAAGAGACACCCCAGCACTGGACAAGCAGGAAATATTACTCAGCATGTCTCTGTGTCCCCCAGGACCACATGCTGTGCTCCTGGCTTTACGCTCTGATATCGCCTTCACAGAAAAGGAGAGGAAATCGGTAGAGGAACACATGGATCTGCTTGGTGAGGGGGTCTGGAAGCACACCATTCTTCTGTTCACCCATGGTGACTTGCTGGGGGATGCAACTTTTGAGCAATACATTGAGAATGAAGGGAAAGACCTAAAGATGCTGGTTGCAAAATGCAGGAACAGGTATCATGTTCTCAATAACAAGAATTTAGTGGATTCCACTCAGGTCACACAGCTGTTGGAGAAGGTGGAGGAGATGGTGGCAGAAAATGGTGGCTTTTATTATGAAATGGACCAAAGAATTTATAAGGAAGTGAAGCGTAAGATGAGATCATCAGAAAAAAAGGCCAAGATGAGGAGAAAGATGAAGAAACAAAGTGGGATGATAAGCCCAAAGAAAGGTAGATATATCATATCTACTTTATCTTCACACATAGATGACTTTGTAGATATAAACATTACCAACCAGTACAGTGGTGGCCAAATGTGCTGGCTCTTACCAAGCCATTTATGGGTAAGTGTGACTCAGTGTGTAGCCGCATTCATGGGCTGATAATTGTGATACACAATTAATTTTTTTATTGCTGACCTGAGCCTTAATGTCCTAAAGTCTGTTTATGAATCTGCTGTGTGTTTTGCTATGCATTTGTTTCTCCGCATTTTGTCCCTTTCTGGTCACCTTTGCTGTGATGTCACAGACTTTCTGTCTGACACACACTTTGAAGGCAACTCCACCATCTGCTCTCTCTCCCCATACATTACAGAGTCGACTCGACATTTTTAAATGATAGATACAAAAATTTGAATACACATTAGATTAGATATTAACAGAATTTCGACATTGGAACTGTACCCATATTTCCAAAACTGTAAATATTCCAAATATAAATAGAATAATGATAACAAATCTACGCAATCACTTCAGTTACTTCAACAGGTGTTATTTTTCCGTCTTTTATCAAGGTTTTTTTTTTTATAGGTGCTGGACAGCATCTCTCAGAGATTAGTCTTGTACTCCTTGGTTATGGTGAAGCTGGAAAAACATCAACAGGAAACACCATCCTGGGCACAGCAGAGTTTGGATGGAAAAGAACTTCCCAGTGTGTGAAGAAACATGGAAAGGTAGCAGGAAGGCTGATCACTGTGGTGGACACACCAGGATGGTGGAAGGACCTGCCAATAGAACACACTCCAAAAGCAAACAAACAGGAGATTGCACAGAGTGTGTCCCTCACATCTTCAGGTCCGATTATATTCCTACTGGTCCTTCGTTTAGACACTTCTTTTCAAGAGGAAGAAAAAAGAGCTGTAGAGGATCACCTCATGCTTTTCGGGCATGGAGTCTGGGAACAGACCGTGGTTCTGTTCACTTGTGGGGACTGCTTAGGGGACAGAAGCATTGAGCTACACATTGAGGCTGAAGGTGAGGCCTTACATTGGCTTCTTGGCAAATGTGGGAATAGGTACCATGTTCTCAGCAACAAGAACCGGCACGGTAATGCTCAGGTCACAGAACTCTTGGAGAAAATTGAGGAGCTGATGGCAGAAAACAAAATGTGTCGCTTGATGGACATGTGGGATTTGAAGGAAGTGGCAGAAATGAGAAGACTGGAGGACACAAGAACCCATGAAAGGCGAACATGGAATCGAATAGAAGAACTTTATGGGGATGTTTCTGATCTTGATGATGATGTATTTGTCATTGACACTGAAGACTAAATCTTTTGAATCTTCAGCATTTCTCATAATTAATTCGCCAAGATGTGAGAAAATTAATTAAGGATAGTTTGGTGTGAAATGTTCCCTTCCAGAGAAATGAACCAAGTCAGGAACCAGACGCCTAAAGAATTTAATGCCTCTAAAGACTTCCTCACAGATGGTTGTTAAACAAAATAGTGATGAATGTGCTGTCCAATGTCTAAGACACTGTTTTATCACAGTTGTGAGACACATTTTATTTTGAAATATATGAAAATACAGAGTCTAATCCATCAGACCAATACACACGAGTGACAGGTGTGGTCTTAGAACAAAGAACCAATCTCCACCGCAAGCAAAATTGCTTTTAGGAAGAAAAATCCAAATATAACAACATAACCTAACTCCCTAACCTAACATAATCAGGACCCAATACACAACAAAGGCTACAACCCTTACTGTTTCCCACAATTTGCCACACACCTAAAGACAAATTTGCCACACCAGCTAAACACAAAGTGGAAAGTGAGCTAAAGCATCTTCTTCTATGTACAAGGAAAATGCACACTATAAATGATAACTTCTTTTTTTAGATTGACCTTTTTTTTTGTCAATTTCAACATTACATGTTTTAGATATATAATAAAATGACTTTGCAGCCCCTGGTTCCTATTTCTACCACTCCAATCTGAATTAGTAAATTTCTCTTCAATGTAACACAGTGAATTCTGCTGAAATAAAAAGAAAAATGGTTGAACTCCCCTTTTTTGCAATGCAATCCTCACCATGATGTTTTTTGGTTTACCTTATGTAAAAGGGAAAATCTCCAGAGGTTTTTAGGAATGGACGCAACATGAATACGCTCTGCAGGAAGTGCAATCTCCATCCCTTTCAAAGGAGAGAAACTTTCTGGAGTTTCACTGCAAATGAATACTGAGCACTGGTTCTTGAAGAGTTTTCATTTAGTTTTGTGAATAATATTTTCATTCTATTTCTTAAATAAATGTTTCATAAACATATGACTGCTGTGTGATTAGTATTCAAAATATTTACTGCTAAAATCCTTTGAAAGCCAGTCACCCTTGGTTGCTCTGTATATGCCATATGCCATTTGCAGAGCACCCTTGGTTGCTCTACAAATGGCAAAATTCTACTCCCACTAGGCCCAACATGGCAATATTACGTTTCCCTACAAATTACTAAAACATCATCTAAAATATTCATTTGCTTCAGAGGCCTCCTACAACAGTATCTGATAAGTGAAAATTTATTGGCGGCTTTTTTTCTATACTTGGCTCTCACAGGGTTAATTCCCTAAATTTTAAAACTTGCAAAGTCATTCAAACATTTTTTAAAACCTGCTAGTGACGAAGAGGTACAGACTTACAGGCTGTCATCAGGCAAAATAGTCCTCAAAGAAAACTTACCACAATCTAACCATTTTTTAGCATAGTATATGAAAACCTAGAAGTTGTGTAGGTTCACTGGTCATTTTGGATAGTAAATAAAATTAATATTTTATTTGATCTGTGTCACAGACAATGTGACACAGGTCATATCACATCAAGTTGAATAGGTTTATTCAAATGAAATAAAATAGTCTTTCTCTACGATCAACCTCAAACTAAATAAGACAACACAAGTGTCAAGACAGGACAGGCCTACGGTGCTAAACAGTACAATATTACAGGACAGGACCGCAAAAAACAGGAACAATACTAGTACTGTGTTCTAACAGTGGAGGAGTTAAATGTGGGTGGGGTAGTAGGTAAAACTGCGAACTCCGTGATCACAAATTCACAGGTTCAAACCCCCTCACTTTGTAGCATTTATCACGTACTAGCTTGGCTTGCTCAGGCAAAAGATGCAGACTTCCATACTTGCTTTTATATA
>JBBJLS010000001.1:4308740-4322507 GCA_037577275.1 Bryconaethiops microstoma
ATATGTGTATATATATATGTATATGTATAGCTATTGTGTATATAGTCAAGTCAAGTAAGTTTTATTTGTAATTTCTGCCATATACACACAGTACATAGTAAAAATGAAACAACGTTCCTACAGGACCATGGTGCAATGCAAGAGCAGAACAGAACACAAGACCGCAAGTGCAAACAGGACAATGAGCTCAAAAAGAACAGAAGAGCAATAATACAACTAGACAAGACAAGACAACATTCGTATGATTTACAACAGCTACAGTGAGGTTAAATACAGTAATTGACCGGTACGGTATTTTAGCAGCAGAGATGTGCAAAATTGCAGAATAGAAGTTACATGTGCAAAAACAGCAATAAATTATGTGCAATTTTAGCAGCAATTTTAGCAGCAATACAGAACAGCAATAAATGTAATTGTACAAATATGTGTGTATGTATGTATATATATATATATATATATATGTATGTATGTAAATAAATATATATTCTGGCCCTGGAGGCCCAATGCTCTACATATTTGAGTGTTTTCAGTCCTACCAACACACCTGAACAAACCAATCAGCTCAACACTGTGACTAGTTCAAGTGAATAAAGGAGAAACCCCTGAAACGTACAGAGCAGCTGGTCCTCTGGGACCTGGGTTGCGAACTACTTCATGCTGAGTATTATGATATACTGTGATAAAGTATGATTTTCTTTTAAATTTTGGAGCTTTTGAATACAAAATAAATAAAGACAAAGCAGCATTCCTACCACTTTTACATGAGATGCTATCAGATAATGGCAAGAGAATGTAGCATTAGGAGTCTTGTTCAAAATCTTTGCTGATGTATCAGAAGTGTCTGTTTTTCTGCCACAAGAACTAAACCTCCAGATTTTCATGTGTAGTTGTTATCCACTATGCTATTCAACCACATCTACCAAAGCCCCCACTTAAAGAAGACTTGTGGTTTGTGGACTTACTTAAGTGCACATTTATCTGATGCATTTCAGTATTTATTTTTGGCTGAAAATGCATCTCGAAGTCTAGATCACTTGATAGTTTCATGCTGATTTTTATACTCAAGAGATTGCATGGCTGTTTTTACCAGTTGACTAGACATTCAGAAACATTTGAATCTAATGTAATCCAAGCAATTGCAGGTAGAAATACCTTGAATGAAAAACTTTGAAATCCCATTTTAAAAGTAAAAATTTTGCTTGAAACCATTAGTAGCATAAGTATACCAACTGGTACACCATGCTAATCTTTTGCAGATTAGGTCAAATAGCACTTTCCTGACACATCACACCATTCTTAAAACTTACACAGCTTTGCTTAAGAGTTTCAGCCTGGTTTTACACAGTTTGCATTGGAATTGGTTCTATGTACTGTGTTGTTTCTACACTGCTGTTATAATACTTCATTTTAGGCATAGCCAATTCCTACTTGCTATCTATGTCTCCTTTATTACATAAAAAACAACCAAGCTGGGAGAGTGAAACTAGCACATGCTCAGCCTTCGATCAACTTCATTAGGAATTGAACTCACCTTTTGATGATGCTAGATCTTCAGACGAAGTGAAATGACTTCTCTTGACCTTAGTTGACTAATATAATAAAATATAAAAAATAAATTTGCTAATGCAAATTGTATTATATTTTATTATATTTTTGGTTAAGTGTGCTTTAGTATGCCCCCCGCCTTGCAATATTCTCACAAGTTTTAGGTCATGCCCAGTACCATCCACTAGCTCTGACACCCCAAGTTACATAAGTCTGTCAGCACTGGCCATTTACAGTGAGTATAAAAAAGATTCACCCCTTCACAATACTCACACTTTTACTATATTTACTCTAAGTACGTTTCAAATGTACTTCACCTGACAATATAATTCACTGTACTTTTGTCTAATTATGCTATATTGAAACCTAAAGTACCCTAAACCTAACTCAAAATACTTTACTTTTAAATATACTCTTTAAATATTTCACTTAATTTGTAAATGACAAGATGTTTAAGTATGAGTATGTTAGGAAATGCCCATCAAATATATTTTCTTATCATATACTAATGTCTAATATATATATTAATTTAAATTCTTGAAATACACCTTTAGTGTTTATGCTGTTGGTGTAATTAGGTATTCTTTGTTTTTGCAAAGGCATTTATTCTATGTTTGTGGAAAGTGCATATGTAGAACACCACAGTTTTACTATTTTTGTGAAATATTGATTTGAGTTTAATAACACAATTAAGCTTGGGACACAAAGTATCTTTGAGCTGTATTATTGCACTGGGTTCTCTTTCGTTACCCATTTCCATTTACTGCAGTGTAGGACTGCAACATAAACTGAGAGGCATTACTAGCACAACATGCCAGTTTATTGCAAATAATAACACTTACAACACAGGCTTTGCAGCTTCTGCTAGGACTTTACAGTCAAATCCATGACTGTTACATACATCCGCAGCAATACAGGTATGAGGATCCTGCTCTGAGAATTAAAGGGCCCATATTTTAATTTCTTTTCCTGTAAATATTTCCTGAGGTCTACTTTTCCAGGCATTCTTTATCATTTAGAATTTAACATGCTGATCTCTGTTCTGATGGGTTGCACTATATTGTTGCCCATTCAAAAAGCAGCTAAAACCCTTCTTTATTGAGTAGGTGGAGTATGGGAATATATGTAAATATGTTGGTTTTTGTGACCTAACAAAAATATCTTTCAAAACAGTGTTTTTGCAGTGTAAAAATGTAAATGTCAAAGGTATTATGTCAAATAATTTTATATGGACTCACTGAATTAGGACTAAATGTATTCATATGGAATGACATGCTATTATATGTATTTCTAATGAAAAGAAATGCATATAATAGCATGTCAGTCCATATGAATTTCAAAACATATAAAGTAACCATTAAACTTTTTGGCCTTATAACCAAGACTCAGGTTGCAAGACATGAAAAACTCCCGCCTAATAAGTTCTGGACCACTTTCACGTCTTCTTTCAGAGACCAAGTCCCATACCTGGGGCTCCTGAGGTTACAGCTACACATCGTGAACTGGGGATGTGACGAAAGAAGGCATGGTCTCTGGAAAATTGTACACTTGAGCATACAGATGAAGTGGGCCTGGAGTATCTGACATTGAGGGCTGGCTGGAGCAGTGAGCTTTTTCATAAGATGCAAAAATATCCACATGAGGCCTCTTGTACCAGAGCTTTTACATGCAGAAGCAGCCATTTCCAGTCTGAAGGAATGTCTTGTGCTGCGTATATAGCCCTGACATGAAGCAATCTGGGAATGAGCCCCCGACAAGCTCTCTGTCGAGATATGGCACAAGTGTTATGCTGTCCAGCTGAACAGCACATTGAAGTCAAGTGAAGTGGCTGGAGGCTTGAGATCCAGACTAATTGCCCAGAGCTTGAACAGATTGATATTTTCATAAAAGAGGTGCCATAAGTTGCTAGCTGCTATGCCTTTCAGAGAACTAGCAGTAGTGGCAGGGCAGTAGTAACTGAGTATGGTCTTGAACTCGAGACCTTTTTCCGAGGTCTCAGATTTGTCTTGGACTCAGGCTTATCTCTGTCTTGGCTGTAAGTTTTGCCAAATATTTTAGTTAGTCTCAACAAACTCCAAATGCCCTTAATAAACAATGTTTCCACTAGTAACATTAGTTCTGGATTAATTCTGGACTTGGATTTGTCATGGACTTGATAAAGGAAGTCTCGACTACAGCTCTAAGTAGTGGTTCATGTGTATTTCCTCACAAAGTTGTCTCCAGTCTTTGTAAATCAACAAATATTTACTTGATTCCATCTTCACCTCATAATTATGGTGATGAATGGTCTAACATGTAAGGCCTTCAGACCAGCTCCTGACGGCATAAACAATAGGATAGCTTTCAGGACTGTATCTACATAGAATCAGTTGGGTGTTTCAAAAATCTTAATCTAAACAGTAGGAGCATAAACACAGTACTACAATACTTGCATGATGACGCTATTAAATAACCATAAACTTTAAATACCAGATATGTATTTTGTAATTCTTAGATATCATTAGACTTACTCCGATGGGCTAGAAGGTTCCTAGGTTCCCTACTGATGCCCTCTGTCCCTCAATTAAATGGCACTGCTACTTCTATTTCCCAACAATGTAAAATAAAATGTAAAAGCCTAATACCAATGTAGTGACAAATATGAACAGATTAGTGTGTAAAATTTGGATTGGACACAACAAAGGGCTGCAAGCAAAACTTTGTCTAGGACATGAAATATGCTACTATACCAAGATGTGAAGTTGCTGCCAGCAAGCTAAGAAGGTTCTGACACTTAAAAACTGAAACTGGGCATGCTAGCAATAGGAAAAGTGTAGATAAAAGTTATCTCTTAAGGTGAAGCAAGGTAGGACTTTGTTCTAAATAAACCATAACCTTTGAATGTGCAATTAGACAATATGCTCTATCAGCCCTTCACATCTTTTGTAGACAATGCCCTGATCATCAATAGAGGTCCTGACATGACAAGGGGAATAGGATCACGTCCATGAGCTTTGCAACTGCTTAAGGTGCAAGTAATAGACTGAAAGGTACTCAGGTACTTCCTATGAACAGGGTTGAAAGTAAGCATCATTTAGGTGGACATTAGGTGAGTCTAAAGCGTTCCTCTGGAAACGGCATGCAGGAGACAACTTGACTGTAAAGCAGCTCACTGAGACATTCATGTGGCTGAAACATTCTTTCAGGTCCTTCTTTTGGAACTTTTTGGTCACTATGGTGACTAAATGCACTTGTAGGGCAGCCACCAGCAATGGGAGCTTGTTGCCCTCCAGCATGTATTTAGCACCCAAGGGGAGTCTACATTCTTTCACTCACTTTGTCCTTTAAACTTGGGGAAAAATGTCTGAGGCCAGAGTAAAAACATCAGAAAAATAGCTACTTAGAGAAAAACCCTGCTTAGTTACAATTCTGTTTTTTGAATGGATTTTGAATGGTACCTTTGCATTTCCTTGTGCATGTGCTGTATCTCCATAACCAACTCATCCATATGGACCCTTCTGGTGTTATTTGAAGGATAGTCAGTAAAAGGTAACAGAACGACATTTAGCTTTATCGGACCCACATTTTTTATTTACAAAGTGACCATACCCAAAGCCGTTAAATGAAAAGAGAACAGCGAAACACTCCCATGGCTTTCCTTATTAATATACAGAGAACAAAACACCAATTAACAAGACCATTAGCAAATGTTTTATTGTATAGAAGTGCTGACAAAATACTATTTGCTTTATAATACCTACAGGGTTGTGCTTTTAGTTCTACACAAACAGACTTTCAGTGCTTTCACTCTAGAAACTACTGGGTATAATGTGAGTTTACACAAGCAAAGCTAATTTAATGTCACCCCTGAAGGATTAAAATTTAAATAAGGACACAGGATAAAGTGCAGCTTAATTAAATCGTTGCACTTGGCATTTCTGTGCCAATATACAAACTAGTTCTTGATAAACTTTCCTGCTTCAGAACTAATGACTGTGAAAATGCCATGTATGCTGGTTGTTTGTTTGAGGTCTAGCTGGTTCACTCTTAGAGGCAATTAATATTATCCACATGATATATGTGTGTAAGAACTGATATATGGCCAGAGAAGTGACATTATACACTGATCAGTCGCAGTTTTAAAACCACTAAAAAACACAAGGAAGTCACTAACACTGACAATCTTGTTACAATACCACCTGTCAAGGCCTGGGATATATAACATAGAACGGGAACAGACAAGCCTTGTACAATTTGCCTGAAAACATTAATGCTGATAATCAATGACTATGACCAAAAGCCACCTCTGCCTAGGATCTCAAACTAAAATTTCTTGGAGGTCAGTAGCCAAGTGGTCGACCTTCTCAACATGAGGCTGGTTGAAAAAAATGCAGAAGAAAAAATTAATTTTTATCAGTGACAAGAATAATAATTATGATAATAATGATGATGATGATGATTATGCTTATTATTATTATTAGTAGTAGTAGTAGTCGTAGTGGTGGTAGTATGAGTATTATTATCATAGTAGCATAACTGCATAGAGCCTTTAATAATTTAACAGGAGAATTACATGTGACTGCTGAACATCAGTGGCAACAGAGACCAGTTAAACTTGATTAATTGTCTGTTCTCAATAGATTAGTTTGATAGTTCTTTTTTTTAATTCTATAACACTATCTACCTCTGTCATGAATTAGGCAAGGCACATGGCATTCAATGTGCTTCACAGCGATAAAACACTGAAAGCATAAAGAGTAAACAAAAAACAGTGAAAAAAGAAAAGATTTAGAATAAGTTAAAACGCATTACACTAATGTAAAAAGCAATATAGAGTCATTCTTATAATGTAAGACACAGAATGTAGGGTTAACACAGAATGAAGGCTTCTCACAGAAACAATATATTCAACCACTGGTGGTTTACAATTGGCTTTTTTACAATCTGAACTACAATCTGTAGCTTATAACCTGTTATTCTTTCAGTAAACTCTATTAAGATGCTAGTTATATGCATGTATTGCAATGATAAAAGTAGAGGGAGCAGATAAAAGTGCATGATTCTGTGCAAGTGTTAGAAAAATAACAAGAACAGCCAGCTGATTATTTGAAGGCAGTGGAAAACACCTTGTTTAACTGTTATAGTTGGCAGGTCTGATCTCCATGGGAAGCTGGTTCCAACAGCATAATGCCAAAATGTCTTTTCATACTGTTTTAGTTTCAGATCTGGGCACCACTACCTTCAGACTGATTTTCATCAAGCATTTCAGAAATATATATGTATTTATTTCAAAGCCAGTGTGAGGACCTCAGGATTGGAGTAATGTGTTCTTTTCTTGTTTTTGTCAGAATTCTAGCAGCACTATTTTGATTTAAGCTCGAGATGTCTTTTTGGGCAGGCCAGAAAGAAGAGGGTTACAAAGTCTTTATTGACCTAGATTACATATAGGCACTAGGTTGCAACCTTCCTTCTTTCCTCCTACACAGAACTATCTCTGTTTTTGTCTTTATTTAACTGAAGGAAAATGTTGCTGCATATAGCCATTCACTTTTTCAAGGCATAAACAGAGCTAGAAAGTGTCATATGCATAGCTATGATAAGCCACCTTGTACTCTTGGAGAATTTGGCCAAGAGGAAGCCATGAAAAAAATCCTGTACATGTTGAACAAAAGGGGCCCAGGAATAGGCCCTTGTGGGACACCATCAGCCTTCCGGTTTTATCTTATTTAAAAAGAAATGATAGAAGTGACATTACTCTCGCCTTCTGGGTACATCCTAAACCATCTCAGGACCGTTTCTGAGAGTGTGACCCAATTTTGTAATTTCTCTAGTAGCATATAATGATCAGAGAGATCTAGCAGTATCAATAGTCATTTTACTTGAATCTGTATTCAGTCGAATGTCATGTAATAATTTTTAGAGCTGTTTTAGCACTGTGATATTGTCAAGAGCTTGACTGATGGCTGATGTATCCATTTGAATTTAAGTAATTACTGATTTGATTGAAGACTGCTTTCTCAGTAACCTTGC
This sequence comes from Bryconaethiops microstoma, assembly GCA_037577275.1. Classification (NCBI taxonomy): domain Eukaryota; kingdom Metazoa; phylum Chordata; class Actinopteri; order Characiformes; family Alestidae; genus Bryconaethiops; species Bryconaethiops microstoma. Next base: position 4,316,295 of record JBBJLS010000001.1, read on the forward strand.
CTATGAATGGGCCTGTAATTATTAAGTGTGGAGGCATCCAGCTTTTGATAACAGTATTCTTTAGTGATGCTGAGAACATCCCTGAGAGAAGACAGCCATCTGCAATTTCCAGAAACTAGAAGACTAAACAGCTGAAATCGTTAAAAAAACACTTGTGGGCAGAGTGTTGAGAGACCAAGTAGATGCAGTCAGAATAAATAGCTAAGTTAGTTATAACATAATGACAGCCATTCCCACTCAGTGTGCAGCCTTTATATTGTATCAGGTTTTGTTTAAATGGTCCTTCCTACATGCACCACTTTACTTTTGCATTTAACAACATAAGTGTCAGTCTTAGCTGATTTCATACATCTTATGTAAGATTACCAGTCCTAGTGTGGGCAAAGCAAATCTATCTGTGTAGTGTAAATATGTAGCCACAGCACAATAAAAAAAGACAATTAATTGCAAATATGTTACAAGCCATATGAAGCTATTTCCTTTAGTTTGCTGTTAGATTCTATTCAGTCATTAAGAGTAATATTGACCAGATACTTCTTGGGTGACCGTTTTCAACACTGATGTTGACGCTATTAGTGGCATTGTTGTGTGTGTGTCTGTGTGTATATTTGTGTGTGTGTGTGGGTGGCTGCATTATTGTGCAGATAATGTAGAGCTGAAGCACCTAGTCCAGAAGAGGCCCATTGGTTGGCCAAAAGAGGGTGGGGAAATAGTTTGGTAGTATAGACTGACCAGTGAGAAGGATTTGTTTATTTTAACTAAGAGAGATAAATACAGGAATAGATCTTACTTAATCTTATTCACATTACTAACACTTTTCAGTTTAATTTCCATACAAGTTATGTGTAAAAGTGCATGTGTTAAAGGGCTGTAGTATTATGGGCAATGAAGTTTTGCCCCAGGGTCCTGTTTGGCTTTATGTGGACCTGATTTCTGAAGCACACTCTGCATGTCAACTAATGGGCTTCATACTCTAGACTCTAATGAGTTAGGTGTTTTTAATAAAGTAGATTTTTTTGCACTTCTTGAAGAGTGTGTCCATCAGTCAGTACAAGGGGGCTTAGCTCCAGTCGTATAGGGACGAATTCTTGCACACTTTCTTACTTAAACACAGCTGATTCAGCTTCTCGGTTGAAAAACCATGTTTAATTGGTGTAACAAAAAAATCAAACCGTATGTTTCTCAACTCTCAAGCTATCGGAGGAAAGTGTTTCTTGTACATTGGCCATTGAGTGTAATGATGGGCAATATGTTATAGGAATAGTTTGGAAAAATATCAAATTTACACTTATCCAGAAGTAGTCGATTAACAATGAACCTAATGTTGCTAACAAACACTAAAGGGGGCATTTGGATGATGCTCTTATCCAGAGCGACTTACAATCTCTTATCCAGAGCAACTAAGGGTTAAGTGTCTTGCTCAAGGACGCAATGGTAGAAAGTGGGGGTTTGAACCTGCGTCTTTATGGTCACTGGGTACACAGGCATGTGTTTTACCTACTAGGCTTCTACCACCCTAGTAAAAGTAAAGTGTCCTCTTATAGTCAGACTTATATAGTCAGTCTATATGGTTTAGGATGTTGCATGACTTACTGTGAGCTAGAAAAATAAACTTTACAGTGTAGGCAAATGCTGCAGACAGCCTTTTTAGACAAGAGGGTCTCTTTTTTACTATTTATTTTACCACAATAATTATTTTACTGTTTTACTTTATTCCACTTGTGTCAAGTGCTTTTTTAACTGTGCAAACTTGGGGGATCTCAGTCCAAAAATTTAATTACTAGTTATGTTCCACTGTTATCTATATATGATTTCACAAACCTTGGGAGTCTGAATGTTGACCTAGCATCAGTTTCCACGGCAACCACCATCATTAATATTAAGGAATCTAATCCAAGATTAGTAAGGCTTGGAATTGCTTGTACCGTTCATTTCTATAGCTTTCTAAAGGTTGAAAGAAGTTGTAGGAATACATTTGGAGAAACCATTTGGGGGTTCAGGTTAAATTTGTGTAAATTAGAATTTTTGGCAAAGCTATTCCTTTAACCACAAGAATGTCGGTCCTTGGCATATAAAGGAGAGCTCTCTGCTTGAAAAATGAACATTTGACAAGCATTTTGCACCAGATAGCATCTTCATATCAGGCAATCCCATACAGATGGTTCTTGTTACACATACAGACTCTGCTATTCAGCTTAACAGAGCTTAGCACCCTTATAACTCGACAACTGATTAAAGTAGAGATTTGAAGCCCTTAAGATACAAGCTGGATTGTATCAGCAGCTTTTCTTGCAATGCTTGAAATGCATTGTTTGGTATTATGCAGGCTGTGTCTATGTACAGAAAGTCTCGTTTCCAAAGGCATTCAATACCAGAGGGACTTTCATTCAATTACAGAGTGACAGCTACAACATTGTCTTCCAAACTTCACAAAGCTGTGTAATTTTTGCAAAGCAAGGAAAGCACTGACAGGCACAACTTGATAGACCTGCACAACGGATACACAATGTTTCACAATGGAGAAAATAATGTTTTCTAAGTAACTCATTATGCTGGACCAAGCGGAGAGCTTCACTTGTTCTCGCTGTCAGTTAGAAGAAGAAATGGACGATTGCTGCTAGACTGAGAAAGGAACAAACTTTGATTAAAGACTTCCAGCACTACCACTTCAACAGTCCCTCGGCCAGTCCACATCCAAGCAAAGCCATGGGAATGAATCATTACTAAATTTGCATACGGCACAATTTGGAGAAAGTGGCCACTTCAAAAGACCCCAATCTCCTAAATGGCCAAGAGCAAATCCAGGCATATCAATTCAAATTTCATCAATGGCTTCAGCAATGAGAATGTGTGTATTTATATTTTCAGCACGCGTATGGTTTTTTGTTGGCATTGTCTGGACGTCGGCACTTCCAATCCTCTAAACGCTTCGCCGTAGGCCGCGAGCAAAGCGGCTGGGAGAAGGCCATGGTGTAGTTCACTCTGACATTCAGTAGACCAAAAGAAAGTTAAATGAGTTTTGTGGTTTTGAGTGAAGCTTAAATGAGCTCGATTGATCTCAATAAATAAAGTTATTGAATGGAACATTCGGCCCTGGTCGTTTTGTAAATGTCGCTGAGTAGCGGAGTGGAAAAGAAGCCCTCACCTTCTCTCCTTATCCTGACGCCTGCCATGATGTATTGTGTTTGGAGTGAGCAAGATTTGACGGAGGCGGAGAAAAAGTATTGACCAGAAAAGAAACTGACATTCAGAAAGTGTATGTGCACGGAGCTTGACGCCACGCTGATGGAGCTTTCTCTTCAGGTTGTTTCAGCTCAAAACTAATGGGAGCGAAATGGTGTATAAATCACATGGATTACAGGGAGATAGGTCGTTCAGTGTCAAAGCAGATAAGGGTGTTTCAGATTTTATTCAAACATTGCCTATCATGGGTGTGTCTCAAAACCAAGACCTGTAAAATATTTATTTTCAAATCATGTGCTTTCTTATTTTTCAGTTTGTGATATCTTTTTTTTATAGGCCAAAAAATGCCTTATCTGGGAAGCCATATTTGAGCATTCATATCTTGACAAGTACTCTTCCCAGGCTCATCAAACTTTGCTGCATGGACAATTGTTTTCTGTTGTCTGTACTGCAAGCCATTTTATTTTTATATGGGTCTAGATTTGGCATTTTTGCACCAATGTGGCATTATTTTCCCTGCAAATACAACCTTTTATAAATGCTGGGCCAATATTTGTCTTCACCACCAATGGACAAATATATTATGAATAAAACAAATCATGGTAGCATATTTTGGTCATTTTCATAGGACCAAAGTGGCAAGAGGAGTAGTTAGTAGAAACATAAACTGAAAATTACTTGATGTATAGTTTTAAGGGTACAAAGTCCCAACGTCCTTCTGTTTTTCAAAGAGAGAGATATTTTGAGAAATTTTGCAGGAAAATGTGCAATTTAAAATGACACTTTTGCCTCATCATCTTCACCCATATTGAACTCCCATATTATAGGAATTAGCATGTTTATTAGAACAGAGTTTTTCTGAGATGGGAATTGTGTCAGTTAGGGCCTGGATATTGAAAATAAATGATAAATAATTAAAAAAATTTCTGGAATGAGGAGGAATAAGTGGTATCCTTCATGCTCCAGTGAGAGTATCACAAAAAATGTCAGTTTATACATGCAACTTTAGTGTGCAAATTAGAAACCTCTATATGGAACTTCCCATTGTACCAATACATGTTGAAATGCATGTCCAGGCAGTGAAACCATAAGAATATGCCCTTACATGTACTTTGAATCTGGTTTAACTGGTTTGAGTCTTGTTCATTCTTGTCCTAAAAATGTGTTGTACAAGGTGCCATTTTCAGGAATATCCACTATATGGCTAAATGTATGTGGACATCACACCTATATGAGCTTATTGAACATCTCATTTCAAAACAATGGGCATTAATTTATATCATTTATATCAGATGTAATTTCTAGTACTACTCTGTGCATAATTTTCAACAAAAGTATTTGATTTTTTTTTTTATTGTGTATCATATTCTTTTTTTAAATAACCAGATATAACATTCGACCTCTCCATTGACTATAGCATCTATAAGAGTTACTACATGTTCCATAATGAGGCCCCAAAAGTAAAGAATACAGTTTGCATTAATTATGTAGTAAAAAGAGCTAAATTTAAATCCAATCAACATTTCACTGGTTAGGGTAAAAAATAACATAAAAAATAATCCTTCATGGTGGCCTTTTTACCCTAAGTAAAACAGGGCCTTTACATATTTGTCGTTATCTATGAAGGAAACATGGAAGGACAGTGCACACTAAATGACCATACAAGTTATTTTTCAGGACCATACATTTTTTACATTATGCTGTTTTTGACCTATGAAAATGACAAATACTACTATGCCCGTTTTCATTCTTAACTTCATGCCCTTTCAAATGTGTGTCTCAAAATTAATAAACTGCATTTCATCTTCTTCTGGAATGTGCACTAATTTATCTGATGTGAAAGAACTCGTTTTTTGGAAAAAGCTCTGTTGCAGTTTGGGCTTTAATGAGATGTTCTGACAATAATTACAGTATATATGGAACTTGTCTCAAAGCACTCCAAACTCAAGTGTAAAATCAGAGATAATATATCACTATACCTGTCGTGTAAATTTGGTCTGAAAAGTAAGGGTGACCAATGTCTAACTTCACATACCTACTGTTAGAGTTACCATATTCATAATTTTGATATACAGTGACTTGCAAAAGCACTCCAACACCTTAAAGGTCATCAGATTTGTCTGAATTCCAAGTGATGCTGACAGTTCCAGCCACAATTTTTAATTTAACCAGTTTGTTCCTAAAGTACATTTTTATAGTCAAAGTTAATTCTTTGCCTGTGTTATGACCCCAGGAAACAGGACCTTACAAGGGTTTGTTGGAAGAATTTATTATAACCAGAAGTATGAATGCCTTGTCCAGCTTGGTTCTGCTATCTCCTTTCATATAATGCAAGTGTTAAACACAAATTCATCCACACATTGGGGTCTGGGCTTGGAGGAAAAAACTAAGCAGAACAAAACTGTAAACCCAAAACAAACACACATCTGCTCCTTACCCTTACCTCATAGACAGTCTACGTGATACACAATGTAAGAACGCACCCCTCTTCCCTGTCCAGAACCAAAGGAACATCAGTAATGATGTGCTCCCATGCAAAGACCCAGCTAGGGTCATTATAAAGCTCAAAGCACAAAGCTGGTGTCAATATAAAGGTTCACAGTATGAAGCTAGCATAAATACGAAGGCTCATAATATGAAGTTACTGAAAAGCTTGGAAATCTTTGTGTGCTCTCTTTCTCTCTCTCCTCTTGCCTCCATTTGTCTCCCTCAGCAACCTTTGCCAGGCTGCTTTTAAAATCCAGGCTCCTCCTGCAGCTCCCATCAGCTGACTACTGATTGTCAATTACCTTTGGAGACATAACACTGGCTGGTGCCTCAAACAACATGTAAGCTGGAATGATGAACAATATCAAGACCACAGGTACCAGTTCGAAAATTGGTCCTTTATTACAAAGGGAGGGTGGTATTTACACACAAAACAAACTGTCACAAAAGGCGGGTGAACGAAAACGTACCTTGCCGAAAGTGGTGCCCGTGTAGCGTGAAGGAAGAACCCAAGCGCGGATAGAAGCGAGAGGGTTGGATGTT
>JBBJLS010000001.1:4346974-4362932 GCA_037577275.1 Bryconaethiops microstoma
TAGTTTGCTTTCATTTTTGCTTTGGAACACATTCCTGTTGCATGACTCAGTTGTGCTAGCTGAGTCATGCCACAAGCTTTAGACCTCAAACTTCAGACCGGACATTCTCCTGCAAGCTTTTCTGGCAGAGAACAGAAATAAAAGATCAGGTCCCTCAGGCCCAGAGGCAGCAAAGCATCCCCTCACCATCACACTACCACCATCATGTTTAACTGTTGTTTTGATGTTTATATTGTGGAATAATGTGTTCGCTATGAGTAAAATGTTTCTATTTTTGACTCATCATTCTATATAATATTATTCCCAAAGGCTTGAAGGTCATCAAAGGAGTACTTTGGCAGATGTTCCTGTTAGTTTGCTGTCATTTTTGCTTTCTATCTCTCCTATGGATGCTAATCTCTTTCTAGTGCTGAAATCATGAACACTGCCCTTCTTTGATTTTTGTGGCCTGTAGTTACTCACATGTTCTTATGGGTTCTCTGGTGAAGTCCCAGATGAACCGTCACTGTGCTCTTGGACGATTTTCAGTAAGCTGGCCACTTCTTCCAGTTTATCTCAATTCAGGGATAATGACTCTCACTGTGGTTTACTGGAGTCCCAGAGCCACAGCTAGCTTTGTAACCTTTTTCAAGCAGATATAGTTCAATAACTTTCTTTCTCATCTGTTCCAGACTTTCTTTTGATCTTGGAGTAGTGTGCTGCTTGTTGGGACCTTTTAACCTACATTACATTGCTGGAAAGGTTCTATTTAAGTGATGTTTGGATTCAGGAGGATTGGCAGTAATCAAGCCTGGGTGTGTTTAGCCTGACTGATTGCAGTTAATAACTAAAATTGGTTGATTAGTTGGTTGGGAAACAAATACTCTTTTGCACAGCATGCAAACTGGTGAAAGCAGGCGAATGTTAGAAGCCAAAGCTGGATCTGAATAATTTTACTGACTGGAGAGTGGCAGAGAAATGTAAAATGCTACAGAGATCTCTTCACTGTTCAAACCACTACTACTACCACTACTACTATTACTACTACTACTACTACTACTTCTAATAATAATAATAATAATAATAATAATAATAATAATTATTATTATTATTATTATTATTATTATTATTATTATTATTATTATTATCATTAAAGAGTTAACAGACAGAGAACATAAAGCAAAGACAAACAGCAGCATTTCAGTCATGGGAATGGGAAATATAAAGTGGATGATGGGATCAAGAGGTGGGAGAAGAGAAAAAGCACTGATGGATAAGATACGTTTTTTTATCGAGAAAACAGACAGAGAGGATGAATGATGGAGATTTTGATGGAGAGAATTCCAAAATTTAGAGGCTACAACAGTACATGATTTACCTTGTATAATAGGCAACGCAAATTTCTGAACTGCAGTTCCAGAGGAATGTAATGAGCAAGCAGGAGTGTATGGGTGAAATAATTCAGTAAGACAGGGAGGGGGAGATCCATATAAAGCTTTAAAAGTAATGAAAAACAGCCTGTACTGAATATGGTAAGAAATCGTTGGCCAGTGAAGTTTATGGAGAATGAGGGGACGTGTGTTCAGACTTATTAAGTATACGTGAGAACTCTGTACATATTGAAGCCTGGCTAGCTTTTCAGTGGGTGTATGAAAAACAGTAGTCAAGACAAGAGTGTTTCTGCATCCTTCGTGGAAAATGATGTGTGAGTCAAATAAGTGAAAGGTCAAAGATAACACGAGAAGTAAGTAAGTAAAGACGATCATCATCTTAGCAATGAAAACAGTCCGTGACGTCCCATAATGTACCCAAATAAAGAGATCTGAGGGACACCTGAGATCTAGGGATCTGTTGTTACAAATGGAAATGACTCACTGTTTGTCAGCGAGATATTCATTCATCTAATTTCGAAGAAGATTGAGAAGTTCAAACACCTTACAGCTGATTGGGACAGGAATTATGGCGCTTCTGTAGCATCCTTAATGGACCATATCAATTTTTGCTTTCCATCTCTCCCATGGATGCTAATCTCTCTCTAGTGCTGAAATCATGAACACTGCCCTCCACTGGCTCCACAGACCACCACTGGTATTAGATGCTGCAAAGGACAAACTCCACCCAGCAATGGTCCTTTAATTGAGATACGTGCCTTCTTTTGTGGGAAAAAACGAATATCCTTTCCATTTGTGCAATGCTTTGCTTTTCTTAACACTAAAAGAAACACCTGAATACAGCATGTAAATTGAATATCATTGTAATTCACTATGCATTGTAATTCACTATATATCATTGCATAACTCACTATGTTGCCAAATACATGTATTTGGTAACATAGTGAGTTATGCAATGAAATGGTTACATAGCAACCTTTAAGACCACCATGGAAGACAACAATGGATAACCAAATACTTTCTCAGTTGTTATTCAGTCAAAATTCCATTACTTCTACCACACGTATGAGAGTGCTACACCTTAAAGTGTCGCAATATTCATTGTGACCACTATTAATTGGTCACTAAAGGTCTATATTGTATGAACTCATGGAAAGGCGGATTAAACATCCATTCACCGATACACAGCTAGCTGCGACAGAAATGTTCTGGTTGACCAGCTAATGTTAGCTAGCTCTGTTCACCTGTAGTAATAGCAGCAGTTATGTTAATAATAATTGAGAGACTCAGACTCGAAGATTCATTATTATGATTCATAAAAGAATCAGTCACTCCACACTGAGAATATGAAACGGTAATGTGAAAACTGAACAGAAGAAAGACCTGTTTGTGAACGATCCTGTAGCTAACCTGTCCCAGTTAACATGATTGAACTAAATTACTGAATCACATCACTAATGTTTATGAAGGTTCATGTTGACAGAGTGAAGGAATTGGCAATAAGTGTGTCGATGTAAATGAAGACAACAGTAAAAAAAAATGGATACAGAATAGACCAGGCAGCCACAAAAGTAAAACATAGCAAAATGAATGCAAAGAACTTGCGATGAAAGCCAGGGACAAGGAACAATCTGGGGAATTCCAGGAAGAACATGGAAATTTCAATGCACGACAAAGATGAGTTTGAAGAAAGAGGTGTATATACACAGATACAGAGAACCCATGAAATGAGGCCAGGTGAATGGAATGACAGGAGGGCGGAGCAAAGGAGGAGCTACAGAACAAATAAGGCACATGGCAGTGAATCTAAACAAAACGAAGGCAAATGGCAGCACTGGACAAGAGAAGAAATCAAGACAGAGAGAATACTACACTATCTGTGTCACGTGAGATGGAGTAGACAAGAATAAACTTTACCAGTGAGAGAATATTGCCCGTGTAGCGTGAAGGAGAACCCAAGCGCGGATAGAAGAGAGAGGGTTGGATATTCACGCACTTTGATATGTGAACACTCTGCAAATTAGAGTTGAGATTCCCACCGGAATCCGCGTTCACAACACACAAGAGATAAAGAGTGAGTACTCACGTGAAGTTTCTCTGGCATCGACACTCAATGACTGAGCGAGGAGGAAGTCTTCACATCCTGTTTATATAACCCGTGACATGCTTATTTCCGATGTCCCGTGCGTGCCACGTCACTCTTGCATGTGACAGTACCCCCCCTCCAGGACCGTCTCCAGACGGGCCTGTTCGGGAGGATACCCGACGACGGTAGTCCGAGATGAGCGCCGGGTCCAGGATGAACCGACCGGGAACCCAAGACCGTTCCTCCGGACCGTAACCCTCCCAGTCCACCAGGAACTGAGTGCCACGGCCACGGCGTCGCGAGTCGGGGATTCGCCGGATGGTATAGGCCGGACCACCGTCAATAATCCGGGGAGGAGGCGGGTCCGGGAGGGATGGCATCAGGGGAGAGGTGACGAAGTGCTTGAGTTCAGATGAATGGAATACAGGGTGAATCCAGAGACTGGCAGGCAGCTGGAGCCGGAAGGTGACAGGGTTAATCCTGTGAGTGATCCGGTACGGTCCCACAAAGTGGGGTGATAGTTTTTTGCTCTCTGTGCGAAGGTGAAGGTGCTGAGTGGAAAGCCATACCCTGTCACCAACATGGAACAATCGTCCCGGTGGGTGTCGGCGGCGATGTTGCGAGATTGTGGGACAACTCAGCCCAAATGAGGTAGTCGGCCCAGGAGCGCTGACAATCGGCAACAAAGCATCTGAGAAAGCGCTCCAGTTGTTGGTTGGCCCGCTCTGTCTGACTGTTGGTCTGGGGATGGTATCCTGATGACAGACTGCAGGTGGACCCGATCAGACAGCAGAAGGCCTTCCAGAACTTGGCTGTAAACTGGGGCCCTCTGTCCGAGACGATGTCCCGGGGGAACCCATGCAATCGGACTACGTGCTGAAGAAGAATTTCGGCGGTGGTTTTTGCTGTGGGGAGCCCAGTGAGTGCGTCCAGGTGCACGGCCTTGGAGAAGCGGTCGATGATGGTCATGATGGTATCGAATCCCTTAGACTCCGGCAGGCCGGTGACAAAATCCACAGCGATGTGCGACCAGGGCTGATGGGGAACTGGGAGAGGCTGCAGTTCTCCAGAAGCAGGTCGATTAACTGTCTTGGCCCTGGCGCACACCGCACATCCCTGGACGAAATTGTGCATGTCGGTTACCATCTTCGGCCACCAGAAGGCGCGCTTGAGCAGATTGATGGTCCGTTGGATGCCAGGATGTCCTGCGATGGCAGATGAATGCGCCCAATGCTTCTGATTGATGGCAGGTGGGCACGTAGAGTCGTCCAGGGGGAGTGGCTGCCGGAGGGGGCTCCAAGGTCTGCCCCTGGCGCACTCGATCTTCTAACTCCCACCGGAGTGGCGAAACAATTAACTGAGGTGGTATGACAGGCGCGAGGTCCGACCGGGGATTCTCCTTTTGGTACTGCCGAGAGAGGGAGTCAGCCTTGGTGTTTTTAGACCCCGGTCGGTAGGAGATGGTAAACCTATATTGCTCAAAGAAAAGAGCCCACCGCACTTAACGGGGGTTTAATTGCTTCGCCTGCTGAATGCCTATAAGACTTTGGTGGACAGTCCAGACGATGAATGGGTCACTGCCACCCTGGAGCCAGTGACGCCATTCCTCCAGGGCCCACTTGATGGCCAACAGCTCACGGTCCCCTATCCCGTATCGCTGCCAAGTGGGATGAAATTTTCTGGAGAAGAAACAGCATGGACGCAGTTTCTGGTCTGGACCTTGTTGGGAGAGAACAGCTCCTACGCCCACATCGAGGCGTCCACCTCCACAACGAATGGCTTGGCAGAGTCCGGGTGAAGCAGAATAGGTGCCAACGTGAATAACTTACAAAAGTGATGAAAGGCGTGTGTAGCTTTGGGGGTGAGATGAAATGACGTCTTATTAGGTTTGGTTAGGGCAGTGAGAGGGGCTGCGACCGAACAGAAGCCCCAGATGAACCGTCAATAGAAGTTTGCAAACCCCAGGAATCGCTGGAGCTGTTTAAGCAAAGTGGGTAGAGGCCAACTTCGCACAGCATCCAGTTTCTGGGGGTCCATGGCCACACCCTGAGAGGAAATAACAAACCCAAGGAATGTGGTGGAACATTGGTGGAAAGCGCATTTTTCCAACTTACAGAACAGTCGGTGGGCCAGCAGCCTCTTTAACACTGCCTGGACATGCTGGGTGTGTTCTTCTTGGGTCTTCGAGTAGATCAAGATGTCATCCAAGTAGGCGAAGATCCAGAGACCCAACATGTCCCAAAGAATATTGTTAATGAAGTGTTGAAAAGCTGCCAGACTGTTGCACAAGCCAAATGGCATAACCAGTGTTTCATAATGACCGGTGGGAGTAATGAAAGCCATCTTCGACTCATCGCCCTCTCTGATGCGAACGAGATAGTATGCGCTCCTTAAGTCCAGTTTGGTGAATATAGAAGCACCAGAGAGGGCGTCCAAGGCGGTGTTGGTCAGCGGGAGTGGATGACGATTCTTCACCGTAATCTTGTTAAGTCTCCAATAGTCGACGCTGGGATGAAGACCCCCATCTTTCTTTTTAACAAAGAAAAACCCTTTGGCCACAGGAGAAGAGGAAAGGTGAATGGTTCCCTGTCGGAGCCCCTCAGCTACATATTCCTCCATAGCCCTCTGCTCATCTTTAGTTAGGGAATTATAGGTGGCCGCGGGGAGGTATGGTACCGGGTGGAAGGTTAATCTCCAAATCATATGGTCGATGAGGAGGGAGTTGAATAGCCCTGCTTTTACTAAAAACCTCCTTCAAGTCTTGATAGGGTGGTGGGATGGAATCTTCATCGACATCGGTGACAATTTGCTCCCCTGGGCACGTCTCAACTGACGCCGGAAGACAAAGCTCCTCGGGTTGAAACCCAATGTAAGATCGTCTGTTGGGACCAGGAGATGAGGGGTTTGTGAATCAAGAGCCAAGGGTGTCCAAGAATGAGAGGGGGTGAAGTGAGTTGAGTGACAAAAAAGGAGATCTTTTCCTGATGCTGATCGATGACGAGTTGAAGAGGGGGTGTCTGATGAGCGATAGGGCTATGAAGCAGGGGTCGACCGTCGACGACTGTGATTTTGATCGGCTGAGATAACGCCTTTAAACTCACACCCAGCTGTGGACAGCAAGAGAATGGTCAATGAAATTGCCAGCTGCGCCTGAATAAACAAAAACAGTGACTCTGACCTGTTTGTGGCTGAGCTGGATGTGGCCCTGAAGGATGAAACGGGAAACGGTCGGTTGCAAGGAGGTGAAGATGGTAGTACCAGGTGATGACCTCCCCCTGCTCACCTGGTCTGACCGTTTCCCGGATGGAGCAGGCAACCGCATGATGATGTTCAGGGGAGGCACAGTAGGTGCACAGACCTTCGCGGTAGCATCGTGTCCTCTCTACCGTAGTCAGGGAGGCACGCCCTAATTGCACTGACAGAGGTGGAGTATCCGGGGAGCTGCTCGAGACCAGTCGCTGAGTTGTAGGATGCGCCGGTGGCAGGGTACGAGAGGCCATCTTGGGGTCAGAGCTCAGGCACTGGTCTATGCGCATACATAGTTGTATGATACCCTCCAGGGTAACTGAGAACTCACGCCTGACGAGTCGATCCTGCAAACGTGGAGCCAGCCCCTCGTAGAACGCCGTCCGGAGAGCAGAGTCGCCCCAGGCAGTCTGAACTGCAAGGGTGCGATACTCTTAGTGTATTTACTCACTAGACGGTCTCCCTGCCGCAGATGGTAAAGACATGAGGCGACCTCCACCTCACTGTCAGGATGTTGAAAAGCAGCCTTGAGTTGGTTGGTGAAGGTGGGATAGCCGTAGCAGGCGTCTGTATCCGCCTTCAAGACTGCTGCAGCCCACTCCGCTGCCTGCCCCGTGAAGAGGGAGACGAGAAGTGTAATGCGACTCCGGTCAGAGGGGTAGCGCTCTGACTGAAACTCAAAAAGGAGAGACAGAGTTGTTAGAAACACCTCACACTTACCGTCAACCCCATTCTACTTCTCAGGCAGTGACATTTTAGGCAAGACTCGTGCAGATAATGATAAAGTGAGTGAGGGAGTGGGGACGGGCGGCTGGGAAGCAGTTCTTCCCTCTGACGATTTACCAGCTCCACCAGCGCACCAGTCCGCTGGGTTCACAAGAACTGGCCCGTTCATTCTGTCACAATGGTGAAGTAACGAGAACGTACCTGGCCAGGAGTTTGCCCGAATGAACCCAAGCGCGGACAGAAGCAAGAGGGTTGGTTATATCACGCACATTGTTCTGCCAATGTTCTAAGACAGGGTTAGGATTCCCATGGGAACGTTCACACTCACACTCATGTACACAAGAAAGGTGAGTACTCACGTGAATCCTGAGTTGACACGGCTGGGCGAGTTAAGAGGACTCAATTAACGAGCAACTAGGATTTACCCGTATCCTGTTTATATACCTTGTGACGCGCTCATTTCCTGTGACCCCTACGCGTCACGTGACTGGTGCATGTGACAGGAAATCAATAAGATTGAAGAGTCTATAATAATAATATTAATATTAATAATAATAATAATAGTAACAATAATAATCAGAAGACTGAAAAGAGTCGATAATAATAATAATAATAATAATAATAATAATAATAATAATAATAATAGTAATAATAATAGTAATAATAACAATAATAATCAGAAGACTGAAAAGAGTCTATTAGAAAAAGAAGAAGAAAAAGAAGACTGAAAAGAGTCTATAATAAGAATAAGAAGAATAATAATAATAGTAATAATAAGAATAATAATTATACCACTGAAAAGTCTATAATAATAATAATAAAAAAAAATAATTAAAAAAAAAAAAAAATAAATAATAATAATAATAATAATAATAATAATATCCAGAGTCTCTAGTTTCTGTGTTACACTGCTGTGGTTTTCCAGTCAGAAAACTCCTCCCTGAAAGATCTGGACCTGAGAACCAGTGACCTGCAGGATTCAGGAGTGGAGCTGCTCTCTGCTGGACTGAAGAGTTCACACTGTAAATTGGAGACTCTCAGGTCAGATTTCTGTCACTTCATTATTGAATAATACATTTTAGACTGTGATATTCTATACTTTACCTAAAGAAATGTTATTTTAGATAAAAATAAAGTTTGCAGTGAATGTAACTGAATTTACAAAAATTGTCCACACAGTTCAGACAAAGTAAAATTTCTCTTCTGCTGGAGCAGAGAGTTTGTGAATTAATCCTGTTTTAACAATCAATCATGAACTAGAAGCATTACTAGACTCTTGAATCATTTCTGAGGGGGTTGAATTGACTGCAGTGTGCTTCAGAATTTGAGATGATGCTCTTTTATTACCCTGACATGCAGCACATGCTCTTGCTTTCACATGGATGACTGAAACAGCGCCCCCTTTGTTGAGATAGGTTTACATGACAATTTTTCAGTTCCACCTTAAATCGTGCCCCCTCAGCCCTGTATTTGGTGCCTATTTGAGCTGTCTGACTGACAGTAAGTGGAAAGTCTTTACACTTTAAAAGTGTATTAAATGGCACATAAACACAGGTTTATATAAGTTGAGCCTCATCACTTCTTTAACCTTTCACAGTTCTGCTTGTTGTTGAAGATTTTTTTTTTTGTATTTTGTTTGTTTACTCTGGTTGCTTGATTTTATGACACACAGAACACACCTGTCTGACTGCAGATCCACAGAACTGCAATTTCAGAGCAGCATTTTCAGAACAGCGGAGATCTAAACAGGAAATGTTAAACGACTTTGTTGTGATGGTTTGGGACTCTTCAAATTTTTGGTTTAAATAAAGATGTTAATTATCTGAACATCTCCACATCAGTAAGACGATGTTTTGCTAGTGTCACTTACTGGACTTTGACAGTAATTTGTGACTTGTTTAACAGGATGATTGTGTTTGTTGTACAAAACAACTTACATTTACATTTACGGCACTTAGCAGACGCTTTTATCCAAAGCGACTTCCATTCCCTAACTACAGGGGACAGTCTCCCTGGGGCTACTTGGGGTTAAGGGTCTTGCTGAGGAACCCAGTGGTGGTGTGCTGGAGGTAGGATTTGAACCCACGGCCTCTTCGTCCAGAGGCAGGTACCCTGTAAAGTAGTCAGCAACACTTTTGTGCACTAAAGAATCAACAGTCTTGTCAGGCTTATTCCTACTGTTGACACAGCCTTAGCTTAACCTCCCAAATCAAAAGATTGTGTCTTTACTCAGCATCAACCTCAACCTCTTATCTGTACAAGCTGTTTTGAGGTCTGTTCTGTATACATTTCTCATGACGTCTCCCAAAATGATCCAGCGCTGCTGGTAATCTGGGGCTTTTTTCCCGGATGCTCTGCCCTAATGATGCCTGACACAAACGATGTATGAGAGGAGTGGGTTTTATGAGATCATTTGACACCAGAGAGCCACGTTATATGTGTAACGATTTCATCCTTTCCTGTCTACCTCCTTCCTGTCTCTCCCTGTTCTGTTTCCTGCTCCGGCCCATTCTGCCCTGCCAGTCGGTGCCCACACCTGAGCGGTTACTGTCATATGTTTAAGCTGTGCTTGAAATTTTCTTTCAGAAAATTGTATTGATCCCAGAGGCAGTTGCATATATGTGTTACAACTGCACAGACACAGAGCTACACAGAGACAAAACCAATGTAAAAATAGAATTAAAATTGCAGAAGAAATTCTACATGAAATACACTATGTTACTGGGATGGGTATTGACCTCATGATATAATATGAATCATGATGAATTGCATGGGTCACAATACGATTATATCACGATATATTGCAATATTATATAGTGTGATATTCTACAAAGTGTGATATTCTACACTGAAAATGGAACAACAGAGCTGAAATGCAAGGTGCTGTGTGTGATCTGGGTGGTCTTAATGAATCATGTTACAGTAATAATTCAGACAAAACAACATAACTCAGAATTGAATTTTAACTTTACTGTCTTTGCATTATAATACACAGAACTCGTGAACAACAAAAATATTCAGACAAAGTGCATAAGAAATTGTAAGAAAGTGCAAAATTTAAAATAAGAAATTGAAGAGCCCAGTCAATTGTCTGAGGCTGGTGTGGCGCTTGTAGAGGAGCTGAAATGTAAACATATAAAAAATAAAGAGCATATGAAAACTAGAATTAAACAGACTGATGTAGGAGAAAAAACACTGTATATTAGCTGTTATGAAGAAAATAAAATAGTCAGTATGATGTTAATAAACTGTAATCATACTGTAATCCAATTCAAATGATATTGATTTAAAAATAAACATGGATAATAAAATCAACATGGATACAATGGCAGACCTACTTTGACTTCAAATTTTTGTTAAGGAATAGAATTTGATCAAGATGGTTTGATGTAAGTGCTCTCTGAGCTGTGATAAAATCCCCTGCGGTAGAGAAAACTTGCTCAGAGGAGACACTAGTCCCTGGGATACACAGGTATCAGCAGTGTGTGGCAAGAGAGGATTCTGTCTTTGATACACTTTCCATCATTCCAGTGTACTGAGACTGAGAGACAGGGGAGCTTCTTTCTTCTATCTTGCCATTTGTACCTTTCTTACAATTTCTCTGCCGAACCTAGTGCTGTGCGGTTCATATCGAAAACCAATTTTTATTATGATATGTATCTCTTTTATACCACAGTACCGGTTTAAATAGCCTAAAGAACGTTCAGAAAGTAGCGCAGCTGGAAACTGTTTGAGGGGGGACCATTTTCACTGCTGCACTGCTGGGGGAACTGAGCGTTTCATGTGTAAAGATCTGTGTGAGACTCGTGACATGTCAGATAAATAGCGTGTGGATTATAGGGCATAAAATATAGGGAGTACGGTTTTGTGCAGTATCTTATTTTTAGCGTTTTTGTCCATGTAATTTCTCAAAAATACTTTCATATATTCATATACCTGCTGTTTAGTTTGAGGCCGTCTGATTTTGTACATCAACGTAATCAAAGTACGTTTTTATCTCAGCATTACGAAGAAACATGCATGTGTTTAGCCTTTAGCCGTTAGCATTTAGGCAGACAGTGTACATACATTGGCAAAAAATATTTTAGCCAAGTAATAATAACAACAACTACTTTATTTATACAGCAGATACCAGATCAGAGTGCAGCTCAGAGTACTTCACATGGACCGCATTCTAACACAGCAAACCACACAAAAAAAGTTAAAACCAGTGTAAACATTCTAACACTCACTCCTTGGTTCAGCAAAATTGGTCAGGTTTTACCAGAACACAGTAGGAGGGTTAAACTCAACTTAATACATAACATTACCCTTAAAGTAAATGTAAAGGTAAACCCATATCCGTACTGTACAGTTTACACTATTTTAGAATGCAAATACCAATATTACCCCAGTATAGACTGTACCGTAATTCATGCACAGGTTTTTGTTATGCGCTGTCATTTTCTTTGGTATAAGCAGGTAAATACAGTAATAAATTCATTTAATTTACAGTAATAAAAATACAGGACTATAAGAAGAACAAAACGAAAAACACGAGAACACTCAGCAAAACACTCGAGACGCTTCACACAGAAACTGTTCTGATGCTGATTTTTGGACTGCAGCTGCCAGAGATGCATCACAGGGCAGCAGCCAATATACTGTTTGTTTGTGTCTCTTGACAGTACAAAAAAACATATAAAAAGCATTAAAAAAATTATACATTGCCACTAAAAAAAGCAAAAAGAAATTTGGAGGATATTTGCCGTTTCCACAAAGAATTATTAGTTCGGTTCTAAGAAAAAATCCGCGAATGACTGAAGCAGCAAACTCTGAACCGCGACTTCTTTTTTTGAGTAGAACTGGGTATACATCCAGATAAGCATGCAGGCCCCTCAGTACATGGTCCCAGTTCCCCCTGTCCCCTACATACAGAGGCAGCTGGTGGCCTAGTGTTTAGGTCGTATGCCCTGCGAACAAGAAGTCATGGGTTCGATTCCCAAGACTGCTAGTGGCACCACTGAGCTTCCCTTGAGCACACACTGCTCCCTGGTTGCTGTGTTCCTGACTGCCCGCTGCATCATCTGGTGAATGAGTTAAATGGGTTAAATGCGGAAGAAGAATTTCATGCTATTCACACTGTGTGATGTGTTCATGTATGACAGAATGGTCGCTTTCACTTTTTTGCTTTCACATTCGCTAAGGCAGGTGTCCTTGATGGCACCCTTTGAGAATGGGATTACAATCAAGGCCTCAGTGGCTCAGCAACGGGATGAACAATTAAGTCCAGAGACTTTCCACCCCTCGTTCTCCCTATCGATTGGAGCATAAGCAATAGGCCCCTGCACCTAATTAATGTGTGGCCCACAGTAATCCAACATCTGTCTGTCTGTAGCCAACATGTGTCCCGGGCTCAAGCTGAGAAGATAAGGAGTTGTGTCTTCCTCTCGTCATTGAGGCTGACAGATGGAGATCTGCTTTCTGGAGGAAAACCATCACCAGGATTTACACCTGCTGTTACAGTTTTCTCTCTCTCTCTCTCTCTCTCTCGTACAGCAGATGAACTTGTTTACTCCTGAAAGATGGTAGCAAGTGTCGCAGCAAGCATATTGGTCAAAAGATCAAAAGAGAGCAATGCGGGAAGCATAAAGACTCCTTGAAAGGCTTGCAGACATTCGACACCAGCTGTTGCGAGCTGGGAGGATGACAGGATGTGCTGATCAATATCTGCATTCAGTGCCACTTGCGGAGAAGGCGGTTAGCTTTTTTTGTGTGTGGATATTTGGCCCTGCGGATGAAGCACAGCCACTGACCAGGTATCTCAGGTTACCCCATAGTCTCAGCACCTTGTTCTTGCCTGAGAGAAACCATGTGTCTTTGGAGTATTGAAAGAATGGCCTTCACCGGAGCTCCTGGCAGTCCTGGAGTACCCGAGGATCGTCCAAAATAGCCCGGGGCCCTCAGGGATCGGGACGAAGCGCCAGCCTCCACCTTCTGGAAACTCCTCAGGATCCAAATTGTCACTTCGATAAATACCTTTCTTTGCCCAAAATTGTTCAGTCCCTCCCAGATAAAGCGGGTTATTCTTCAGTGGGTACCCCTGGCTGCGCGTGGAACGAAGTGATGACGAGATGTCGCGGCAGCTTGCTTCGCCCCTCAAGGTCAGTCTGGTAGGCTGTCGATCATACACCAGTCCTCCAGCGGCAGCACTATCAGCGATCGAGTGATATCGATTCCCGGTCTTATTTGTCGCTGCACTTTATTTCTTTTACTGCCAGAAAACCACGGGCTCTGGCGGCAGAGTGAGCCGGAGCTAATCTTCCAGCAGGACCCATATTAGATCACACTGCAGCAAAACTGAGCCTCTTGGCTGGAGAAACCACAGAACGGGAAATGCAGTGCCCTGCCTCTCCGACACGTTTAAGGATACTGGGGGAGTTGGATGACATATGTTTTACATCCTGGGTCACTTTAATTTAAATTAATGCTGGGCAACGATTAAAAAAATTTTAAATCGCGATTAATCGCATGATTTTCTGGTATACGGAATCCGTACTGTAAAGTTTACACTGAACTGCTGTCTCCCGCAGTACTAGAATGTACAGTACTGTGCAAAAGTCTTAGGCATCTGAGAAAACGATGCTTAAAAGCTGTGTTAAGTTGGTGTTAAAACACTAACATTACAACAAATACAAACAGCATTAACACAGTAAATGGTGTTTTTTTGTATGGCAAAGTGTTCACGTAACTATTTCTAGACCTCTTTCCTCATGGAAGCCCAGTTTTACTTGCAGCTCCATCAAATACCTGCTCACAACATATTGTCTACTTTTTAGAAAAAATAAATCTTGATACTTTTTCACTGCTTTCTTGTTTGTTTGCGTTTATTCTAATATTCCGCTGTGTTTTTGCTGGCAGAAAGAAGTGCACTGCTGATATAAATGACTTCAAACAATTTGCACAGGTGCCTAAGACTTTTGCACTGTACTGTATACTCGATCATCGCAGTGTGGAACGAGGAGCCAGAGAGTTAAGCTCAAATATCTGGAATCAAGGAATTTGACCACTTTTCATGTGTTCTGAAATGCCTTTAGTAGATTTACACACCAGGTTACATTGGGCGTACTGGGGTAGTTAATGTCTACCCCTGGTTTTAAAATTTCATCCCTGTTTTACAGTCTCACCACTAAGAGCAGCTTGGCATAGTGTATGTTTTATTTAAATTACATGTATGAGATCAATGCCATGTTTCAGAAGTAGATTCATTTATTTCTCTAAAACCATCGCCCTGGTTTCTTGCTATAAGCATTATAAGCAGTTACTTGGGTTCCCTGAGCCACCAGGGGACACCACACATATTTAGTAATTTTAGTTTTATTGAAAAATGTGGCTTTTTAAAACACTGTTAGTGTTATTATTAATAAACAGTATGATTAGGGTGTTATTATTATTAAACAGTATGATTAGGGTGTTATTATTATTGAACAGTATCATTAGCTTCCAGGTAGGAAGCTGCCTCTGATCCCCCAGATGTTCAGAAATGGACCAGGTTTTCAGGGTATTTTGTATGTTATTCCATGTATATATTTTATATGTTATTCCATCCTACACGACGATATGATCCTTCATGTTGGAGAGTCAGACTTGCTCTTGTATGAAGAACTTTCTCCAGGAAGCTCAACAATGTTTTAAGCCCTGAAGCTAAAATGCTAAATGCTTAAAGATCTTCTGACCTACAGATAATTATCCTAACAATCCTAAAGCAAAAGCTCTGTAGTTCCCAGCTCCACTGAAGATCAACACCCAATTAGTGTCCTGAGCAAAACCAGGCTTAATGAGGTTTGAAGCAACGCTGTTGAAAAATGAGCTAAATTGGATTGGAACTTGGTGCAGACACTAATTAGATTTGTAGGTTTTTTTTCTGAAAGTCCTTATGAACATTTGCCTTATTGCTAACCCCCACCCCCGTCCCCTGTAGCTTTATCTACTCAGTGCTGGTGCTGGTAACGGCGGCTCTTTACCTGTCAGGAATCCAGGCTTATGTTAGCGTGATGGTGTTCGCTCTGGTTTTGGGCTGGATGAACATGCTCTACTTCACCAGAGGATTCAAACTGACTGGATCCTACAGCATCATGATACAAAAGGTGAGACATAATCGTTAAATTTGATGCTAAAATGTGAGATTGTTTTTTAATGTGCTGTTGGGTACTGTAATGAAAAACTACACACTAGGGTGGTAGTAGCCCAGTGGGTAAACAAACACTTACCTGTTAACCCGATGACCACAAAGCCGCAGGTTCAAATCCCCCCACTTTCTACCATTGTGTCCTTGAGCAAGACACTTAACCCTCAGTGTCTCCAGGGGGACGGTCCCTGTAACTAGTGACTGTAAGACTATCCCTTTAACTAATGACTGTAAGAGTGTTCATGTAATTAATGACTGTAAGACTGTCCCTGTAACTAGTGACTGTATGACTGTCCCTGTAACTAATGACTGTAAGACTGTCCCTGTAACTAATGACTGTAAGACTGTCCCTGTAACTAATGA
>JBBJLS010000001.1:4363032-4377906 GCA_037577275.1 Bryconaethiops microstoma
GGAGAAAAAGAGTAGAGAGAGAGTGATGGAGAAAAAGAGTAGAGAGAGAGTGATGGAGAAAAAGAGTAGAGAGAGAGTGATGGAGAAAAAGAGTAGAGAGAGAGAGAGGGAGAGAGAAAGAGTAGAGAGAGATTAAAAGGATTTAGCTTAAACTGCTTATTGTGCCAGTGCTCCCCTGAGGCCATTGCCATATGATCCACCATTCCGGTAATATCTGCTCACGGGTGGTCTGGTGACAGCTTTGACCAAACATATGATGCAGATGAACAGATGGGCTCCCTAATAGTCAGCTAAAAAGCACATCTATATGGTAAATCAGAATCAAACAGAATCAGGATACTTTACTGATCCCGGGAAGTGCAGACACAAGGCAGAACTTAATGTACACACAGATTAGTGTTTCAGTTTACTGGTTCAGCAATAATCATTTTTATGTAATATGTTTTACTCCTGAGGGAACAATATGCACTTTTTTAAGCACATTTTCATCATCTTCATTCAAGATGTTTTCATTTGGCTAAACATAGTTTTTTTTTTTGCCTTGAGGGGTCAGAGCTGTGGTTTTTGATTGACACCTGGACAGGGCACAGAAAGTGTGTGTAGAGGCTGGAGAGAAAATAAAGGCTTCAGCTCATGGAATTCTGACTGATAGAGAGATGACAAAGAGTTTGGGCGAGACAACAAGAAATTGGGTGAAATGGACAGCAGTTAAAAAAAAAACGGTTTTCATGCATTTAGGATATTAGTGATGCACAGAGATGCATCACTAATGTAAGTGTTATGATGTTAGTGAGAGAGAGAGAGAGAGAGAGAGAGAGAGAATAGGGAGAGCAAGAAATGAGAGAGTGTGTGGGGAGAAAAGGAGGACTGAGAGAAGCTTTATCTGTAGAAAGAGTGAGAGATAGATGAGAAGAATAAGGAGTAAGAAGCAAAGGGAAGAAGGGTGAAATATGTGGTGTCTGTGTGTGTGTGTGTGTGTGTGAGAGAGAGAGAGAGAGAGAGAGAGAAAGAGAGAGATAGGTGATTAACAAGATTTAGCCCAAACAGTTTATTGTGCCACCGCTCCCCCCGAGGTCATCGCCTTATTCTTTTATTCAAACCATTCCTTTCACTCCACCATATTAAAAAACACCCTTTTAATTGAACTATTTTTCTTGTGTATCTGCGGGGGATACACGAAATGAAAATTATTTCATTTAGAATTCCCGAATGATTAATTCAGAACTCCTTAGAGTGTGTGAGAAATAGAACAACCTCAGGTGTTCACACAGTCAGACAAAATGAGTTTTAATGAACAAATACTGATCTATTTGCAGACTGCAAATGTAATTCAAATTGTCTTTACATTTGAATAACTTTACAACCGTTTGAGATTAGCCTGCTTCACTTTCCACATTAAACAGATCAGTGAAAAGTGTAAACACCTTTCAGACGACTGCTGCTACAGTTTCTAGTGATGTGACGTACTTTTGACCCTTTTACAGAGAGTCAGATATGATGTAAACTGTTGATTATAGATTACTTAACATGGTTTGGAGAAAGTGTACAGAAAACACTTGGTGCAAACTTCACATAACAAGGGATTCCCTCCTGATCAACTGCATTTTGGGGCAGAGGGGGATATTTGTGTGAATTGGAATATTTTGTTTATTGTTTTAACCTTGAGAAGAAAAACTAATGCTTTACACTAGAGAAGCTGATTGCTCTATTCTGTGTTACTGTGTGTGGATCTTCCCTGTGAAACTCATTGACCAAATTACACTACATCTGCACAGTCCTCTGGAGGAACTGGCCCGCAGATCTCGGTGATTATAAACTATATCATTATTTATATTGCATACTATTATAAATATCATTATAAATATTATTATTATAAATATAATTAATAATAATTTTGAATTGAAAATAGGAAACAATTACATTTAACCAGTTCCTTTTGCCAAGATGTTGAAAAATATTTGGTATCTTCTTTAAATGGTTTAATCTCAAATATAGGCACTTATAGGCACTTTTTATAGGCTCTTTATCATATACACCAGCGGTTTCAGCAGAAATAAAAGCAAACTGTAATTTTATAAGAGGTTTTCTGACTCCAAATTCTGGGAAAAGTGCACATTGAAAACTCTCTGCACTGGAACCTCTTTCTGTAAGTCAGGATATAATAGTGCTCTGGCTCAGATCTCAAATATCTATATGTAGGGAAAACATGTATGGTTTTACTCTGTTCTAAAATTTTCATTGAAATACGGAATACTCTGCAGCAGGATCTACCCTGAATCCATAAGAAAGAAACTCCATAACTGACACTGAAAGTTGTATTGCGTGTTTGGATTTCTACTCAGGTCCACTCAATATGATTTGTAGCAGTTGTATAGCACATAGTGGATAACACCACTGTCCTTCACTCAGCAGACTGGGGTTTAACTTCCCGTCTAGACAAGAACACCACACCACAACAATAAGAATGAATGATATTTTCACCAACCTCTTAAATATGGTCAGACTTTTAAATCTCTTAAAAGCTCAAATTAAAATCTCCATGACAACATAACATGCTTCTATATCTAAAAGCATGGATTGATATTGAGTTGACTGACTAAGAATCTAATTGTATAATCTAGATTTCATATAATATAATATAATGTAATATCATAATATAATCCATTTTTATTATCTAGTTTATAACGGTTTGTAATCTAATCTAGTTTAGTATTTTGGTTAGTGCCTGTGTTGAAAATCATCTGACATTTTTTCCTGGTTCTTTGTAGTCTCCTTTAAACCTTTGAAACCTCAAAATGCTTTTGTGGTTTTCTGCTTGTTGTGTTGCTAATTAATAGTCGTTTGAATGAAAGTGGAATCTTTTTAGAGGATAATTTAAGGGGATCTGTGTATGGGATACTGTTTATTGTGATCAAAACATCTTTATTCATTAGTTTATAAACCAATTCAGTGATGTTTTTAACGTTCCAAGAGGCAGATTTTGTTCCCCTTCCCGTCTGGTCTCAGAATATTCAGCTCTTTTATAAAAAACATCAAGAGAGGTTAAAGTTGCAAGTAAATGGCTGAATTCCTGGTGTTTAAACACAGTATTAATCGCAGTAAAATCATCAGGTGTTAAATATTGTGCAGTCCAATACAGTGGAGTCATCATAGTAGTATCAGGGAATTTCTGTGGGTGTTGGTGTTGGAGTGCAAACAACTCTACAAGTGTTAAAGGTCCCAAAGTGTGAATTATGAAAAACACAAGTGTGTGTAATATTAGACACTGCAAGTGTTCCTTTTAAAACTGTTCAGTGTCATATTAACACCATCAAAAGTATGATTCTACTCTCTGAGTGGGACCATGCCCTATGCTCCCAAGTAGTGTTAGAATCAACTCAGTTGTTGATGTAATACTGCTGATTTTACTTTGCGCTGATTATAAAGGCCGGTAATGAAAATGCCGAGGCTGGATAAACACCTACATTCGTTCGCAACCATCCATTAAAAACACTGTTCTTGGCAACATGCAGAATTTGTGTGATGCTGTTTGTTCACCTTCTACAAAATAGGTCACAAGCTTGTGATGTGTGTGCTGTTTGGCGTACAGCTCTTGAAATCTGCTATTATTTTTAATGCAGGAAATGCTCTAAATTGAAACGTTTTGAAAAATCTATGGACAGGTCAGTTTTTAAGGTACAGTCAGATGCAGACGTACTCTTGGTCCATGACATCTTTTGTTAAGTAAGAGTAAGTTTACATTTTCCACAGAGAACACTACAGTATTTGCTGAATGTAATGCACTGGGAAAACATCAAACATAACATATGGCGAAAGTAATAGTTTTCTTTATTTACAATATGGCAAACAAATAAAATATCATTTTCATGGTTGTTTTTGGATATGACTGAATATTTTATGTAAAACAGCACAAGAGAAAACCTTGCCATTTCCACCCCTAGGTAGAAAAGGAGGCATCTTTGTTGTGAGTAGAGCCTTGTTTTGCAGAAAGAAGCAAAAAATGTTAGAAGTGTCTCAAGACTCGCAAAAAAAAACAAAAAACGCTGATGCAGAATGTAAACAAGTAAATGTAATGCACTGCGTAAACTACTGTGTAACAGTACTGTGAACATTACAGCAAAACAAAAGCAAAACTCTGGACTGTAACATCTCTGGGTTAAACCAAAGCTGACAAGGAACGTGGAGAAGGATTGCTTACCTTTTTGTAGGCGATCCAGTCGAAAACCCGGTCGATATCGGTGGCTTCGAAAACTTCTTGCGATATCGGATGAGAGCTGGCCAGTCCGTCTAACAGCATCACCTCATGAAGAACATCTGTCAGGAACCTTTGCTTCTCCTGTAAAATGAGCACAGACACACACACACACACACGCACACACACACACACACACAAACACACACACACGCACACACACACACACACAAACACACAAACACACACAAACACACAGATTAGACTGATGATCCTGTGAACCTGTCTCTTGGTGTCGTGAAATATCTGCTTTCCCTGCATTTTTATTCTGCTCTGTTCTTTCTTCTTGCTGAAAGTGAAAGTTAAAGAGAATACAGTGAAGACTGCTCACAGGAAGAGAAGGATGAAGGAAACTCATCCACAAAACCTCAAAAAACAAAAAAAGACCAAAATGCAGCTCAGAGCACCAATTCATGCAGAGCGTGGAACAGATATATATCCTACCTCCTCAACTCTGAAAAGTGGAACTTATGGAAGCTAGAATTTAGCACAGAGAAGCAATTCAATATGCTGAGAAGTGAAGCAGTTCAATATGGTGTGTCTGAGATAAATGTGTGTGTGTGTGTGTGTGTGTGTGTGTGTGTGTGTGTGTGTGTGTGTGTGTGTGTGTGTGTGTGTGTGTGTGTGTGAGACATACAGAATGCCTGAGGAAGTGTTCTCTCTGCCATATATAGAGTACTGCATGGGATTTCATAAGCATTTACATTAAGCCCTCTCTATGAAAGCTTCATAAAATCTGTTTTTAATGTGCCAACAGCAACCTGAAAGTGTTAAGCCCACTGCTCTATTATCTGGCTGCAAGAATCAGAGAAGTGACATTTGCGAATAAGAATAACAAGCAGGAAAAGTGCCCTCATTGCCAAAACTGGCAGGTGTTCAAAACAAGTTTGTATTTGAGACGTTGATGCTTTATTAAACCTTACTCAAGCTATTATGAATAATTCCTACCCATTAAAGGCTTGGCAGCTTTAGAAAATAAAAAAAGAAAGAAAAAAAGAAACAAAATCCAATTTAAGATGCTAATCCCACGGAGCAGGATGGTAGGTTCACACAGATAACTCAGAAGAAAAAAACCTGGAGACAATAAGAAAAAAAGACACAGTGCAGTTTTTGAAGCCAATGAAAGGAGAGAACCTTTATGACCCTAAAACACATGAGTAATTAACAAACATTGAAAAAGCACAAAATAGTATAAGAAATAATGAATAACTGAAATTAAACACTGAGTTTCTCTCAGACAAAACTACTTTATTAGGAACTCCTCCCTGGAATTTATATTCACTGGACACTTTATTAGAACCCCTTACCTCATACTTCCAATCACTGGACACTTTAATTAGAAGCCAATACCTCATACTTCCAATCACTGGACACTTTAATTAGAAGCCAATACCTCATACTTCCAATCACTAGACACTTTAATTAGAACCCCCTACCTCATACTTCCAATCACTGGACACTTTAATTAGAAGCCAATACCTCATACTTCCGATCACTGGACACTTTAATTAGAAACCCCTACCTCATACTTCCAATCACTGGACACTTTAATTAGAAACCCCTAACTCAATTGATTTTTTCCAGTTGTTGTGATGTAAACAAAATGATTCTAAGGGGTTTGATGTAAAATGGATAATTGTAGGATATTTTAAAAGCTTAAATATCTTTATTATGGTGGTGATAGAAAAGCTTTATCGTATTAATTATATCAGTAATAATGCAATATCTCAGGCATCAGGCAGTGCATTTATAACCATCTCATGCAATTGCCTTTTGTGAAATAGCGCTTAAAGGAATTAAACTCATTGCACATATGGTTTTACCCACTCTGTGAACAATTCTGATTCCCCAGAATGGAGCATTCTACATCAAACTACTGTACATGACAATGCTTACATCTTAACAATTTCATTATGCATAGATGATGAGTGGAACTCCCCTTTAAGTTAAACTCTGTGTGATCCAGTGCTCTGTTTAATCATCTGTATACAGTGACCATCCAGTGCTCAGTACTAAGTGTCTGAATGATCCTTACATCTATATAAGCCTGAAATGGTCTAATTATATGTAACACTAAACTTTAATATCCTTTAATTGTGAATGTTTAAATGCCCTCTGGTGCATTATAGATCAGGTACACATGAAATATCTTTAATGAATGCTGCCTCCTCCCACCACCCATCTTTCTCCACTACACAAAATAAATAACTTAATGAAATTAGATGGGCCACAAAATACTCTGAGTGAATAACGCCGGCACAAGCATGAATCGATATCAAAGCACATTCTTTCGCTGAGATTCATGCATTGATCTGTTTTCGTTGGGTAGCCGCTTGACATATTCCTCTATTCTGTAATGGTAGAAAACATCTCTCAAATGGTGTTAGAATGAATGAACGAGGTGCGTGTTATGAATCATCCACTTTCTATTACTAAAAGAAACAGTCAAGCTAATGTTGGGTGAAATTACTTACAATGGAATTACGTCTACGGTACAATTACCTTTGGATAACGCAGCGATATAATCGAAAATGTGCATCGCTTAATGACCCATTGAGAAATGTAAAAAAAAAAATAATAATTCCCACCGTTTCCCAGCAAGAATATCAGAAAAATAGACCAGAGAGAGTTTGAAGTTTCTAGCCTACATCTGCGCAATTACATTACTTTGTGAATACTAGAAATCTTTAGACTTCACACAGTCAAACCTTCATGCAACTAGTTGCAGGAAATGTAATTTACATGAAGCGTTTTATGGAGCAACTCAAAAGCAAAGCTGCATGCTGCATTGGTGGGTGTATGCTGTTATCATACAGTGCCAGAACAGTCCACAGTTTTCTTCTAATCGTACGTGCTGTGAGCTGGGTTAAAGTTAAAATGTGGACTGGGACGCCCTAAGGACCAGTTTGAGAATCAGTGAACCTAAAAAGCAAACTTTAGACTGCAAACAAGTATCCTGGTTAATTAATTACATTTGGGATAAGAGTTGTACATTTGATTTCTTTTAAATTGGAATTTCATTAGATATTAACATGTTAGGTTTAGTATGAGACTGACTTCTGCAAGATGGAACAGTCCCTGGAGCAGGGAGAGGCAAAATGCTACACTGTAGTAGATCTGCAGCTGTGTGCCTTGTGCTTAAACTGTCAGGACAGGAGGAACTTATTACAAACTTGGGACATGTCTAAAGTCGTTAAACCTGCCTGGTTCAACCTGGGTGGTAAATTGTAGTTTCTTCACTAACCTCAAAAGACTCTCACTCCTTTACCCACTCCATGGCTTCCTGGGCACACACACTGTCAACGCAACCGTGCTGTGCTCATAGAGTCCTAACAGTGATATGTTTATTTACACAAGTTAAGCAGCTTTATTGCTCCAAAGTGGCAGAACAGTCCAAACATCAGGCAATCACAAGTCTGAATCCAGAATCCAAGCTATATCACGGCTCTCCAATGTGAGTCTTATTCAAATACTAGCTGAAGGATGTTAAATATGGGCTCAAATTTCTTGCTCAGGTTTTCAAAGCCCATTTCTCGCCAGATTTTACCCTGTATTTCTCTTTGCTTTAGTTTTTCTTTGATCTTATTTATCCATATCCATGGCACTACTCAATGATGTGTGATCATTTAATAAACACCATCAACTGAAATGCCCCATTTTATTCAGCTCTGGGGGTTTAGGATAGGTTTGAAAAGAATTTTGTTGGGCTCGAGTTAAAACAAGAACACCTTCTTTAATTACTTCAGTTTTAATGCACGTAGGTCCATTATAGGCACTTTTGGCAGTGGACAGGGGTCAGCATGGACATTCTGACAAGTCTACACATTACACAACCCCATATGCAGCAAACTGTGGTGAACTGTGTGTTCTGACTCCTTTCCATCATAGCCAGAATGAACGTTTTCAGCAATTAAGCACTTACTCACTGCACCTTTCAAAACCTGCCATTATGGAGAAGCTCTGACTCAGTCATCTAGCAGTTATAATTTGGCCCTTGCTAAAGTGACTCAGGTTATTACTCTTGCCCACTTCTCCTGCATTCAACACACCAACTTTTAAGAACTCCTTATATAACTTCTTTTCAGTATAAGAACTAATTTATAATGAGTTCTTATGCTATATAGTTATGCACAATTTTAGTTACATAATGAATTACTTTTGAAGAGTTCAGATACAAAAGCTTCTAAAAGTCATCTCCATCAAAAATGAGATAAGGATGTTGAGTAAATGCTCTCCACATGTAGTATATGTAAATCAAATAATTTTGCTTCAAAAAACATTAAATACCACTCTGTGCCTCATCTGAAATATAGATATGTTGGCAAAATCCTTTAAACGCCACTTCCGTTTAGCAGCAAAAGCCTCTATGTTCCAATAACCAATCAGAACGCAAGATCGAATCATGTGACACCACACTAAGGAACCAGCATTTTTGTAAACAAAATTTCTGAGCCGTTTAACATGGAGCATTTTGCCCCATAGCTCGGCCGGGGAAAAACCTACCACCAGGAAATTTTACAGGGACCCTCAGCTCCCTGAGACCTGTTGAACGTAACCTGTCGTGAAGCTCTCTTCGCCGGGCAACCGGAGTAACCGGAACGCAAACCTTACGCCCTCCGAGCGGCACGGGTCAAGCACCCAGACGTACCAAACTCTACAGCCGGATCCACCAGGAACCGAAGAAACTCACATATTCACCTCACCCTGCACTGTTCTCTCATAGAGATTTTATTAACCTAAACCTTTTGAATCTGCTTTTTATGTTTTTATATAATTTTGTATTACACTTTAATATTATTAAACACTTTAATACTTCATGTATTTTGTTTGGTTGAATGTTTTGCTTGTGTATTGTCTGGGGTGTGTATTGTGTATAGGCTGGGATTAGCTCACGAGCACAGGTGCCATCCGAAAATGGGTATGGATGTATGAATAAACCCAACCCCCACCCCACATATCCAACCAAAACACCCCTTTGCTTATGTGTGTCATCATCATTTTCAGTGTTTCCAGTTGTATCTTTGGTGATTCAGCAACTCTTTCCTATGTCTGTGTGGAAGACGCGGATGTAGAGGATTTTGCAAAAACAGGATCTGAGGATTTAGCTGGTTTTGATGCAAACAAAAAAATTATTTGTTTAAAAGCAGTAAATTGGCTAAAGATACATTTCTTAAAAGAATAAATTTTTTTCACCAACTAATAACCTTATCATTGCCTTTATAATTAAGCTGCTGAGCTTGAACATAGGAGCCTGATATATATATATATATATATATATATATATATATATATGTGTGTGTGTGTGTCTTGTCTCCTAGGAGAGTGAAGACATTATGCAGATGAATGACCACTGAGTGACTGAAATCAGTAATGTGAAAATCACAGGAAAAGTGATAGGATTAGATGAATCATTGTTCACCATATTCTACACTAGTGGTCAAGTGCATGTGTAGCATGAACCAAGATAATGTTACTGGCCTAAAGGCTTGACCCCTACAGTGTGGGGGTCCAGTGATCTGTAATGCTGGTATTTGTTATGATGTCAACAACACCCAGACCCGCACCCATTCCACACCCTCTGGTTTGCTAAGTCCCTCAAGGTTGTAAGGATCATCTTTGCTTTCACTATATGTTATCTATTACAGCACATTTGACACAGAACCACAGAATTTACAGTTAAGGGTGGGGTGAATGACCTGTTGGTGGCGCTGTAGTTCATAGAATCAAATCAGTCATTTCCTAACACCAAGTAAAACTACATGAATGCCAGAGGTTACACATTTGACTCCCTTCTTTTATTCATACGAGCTTGCGATATCAAACCAGCTTGCAGTTTAATTGAAGCCTAAACCCAGAAGGAACCAACAGCAGGATCACACACTGAATATCCAGCAGTGAACTTGACTGACGTCTAGCCATCTGCCCAGTGGTCAGGCGCCTCAGGAGCAGCAGTGCGGCTCAGACGAGTGAAAATGAGATTACTCTGCAAGAGAGAGCGAGAGTCAGGCCAACAACAGGAGAGAAACTTTTGAGCCGAAGGCCAGACCCACTTTCAGATGAGCTCTTGCTACCATCATCACAAACCTAATGGAACTTTCAAGCTCACGTGTGGAAAAAAAAAATAGGTAGAGGGCCCTGTGGCATATCCTGTGAGACCGAGAGATACAATATGGGGCGAGAAAAACAAAGAATAGGAGAGGGGTAATAGAAGGCGAATAGAAGTGTTTGTGTGTCGGGGGAGGGGGATGGTGCGATCCGCTCTGGTGGAGATGTATACATTGCACAGACATTACACGGGAAAAGCAATCTGAGGGTGTGAGAGTGTGTCTGGCCAATGCGACAGAGAGGACAATTTGACATGCGCACACACACACACACACACACACACACACACACACACACACACACACACACACAAAATAAAAGTAGAGCCAGTTCACTAAGAGGAGGAACCCTGCAAAGTATGAAGCACATCCACAGTCTTTTTTGGATGACACTGTAATAAAGCTAATGTAACCCCCAAAAAGCAACTCAGTATCGTTCAACTTCAGGCTATTGGAGGGACTGTTGTAAACTTTTAGACCTTGATAGGAGAATTGCTTCATGTCAGTTAAAGGCTGTGAAACACTGAAATCAGTGCAAATACATTCAAAACATTTTTATTAGTTTTGCCATTTTGTTCACAAAGCAAGCAAAAAAGTAAGAAACGGAATTAATTCTTTACATATGTCATTATTTTGTTCTAAAATACTTGCAGCTTTGTGTATATGAGTATAGTTCAACAATTTACAGTGTGGGCTATTGAAATGGAGAATTTACATATTTTAGCAGATGCTCTTATCCAGAGTAACTTAAAGTTTACGGATGTGACAGATGTAGTGTTTGCATACAAACAGATTAATTTCACTGATTCACTGAGCAGTTTTCACAAACAGCTTGGATATCCGTAACCCAGTTTGATTTTCTTTTGGACATGTTAGCAACACTTGTGATGAAGTCAAACCTTCAGAGATCTTTCTACGATCCTTCTGATATTTCTCAAAGGGTTCTGGGCCCTGGCTTCACAGATTTCTTTGGATTTTTCCATTTCCAGTTTGGTATTTCCCTTGTTAATCTCTGTGTTTATTTTGTTTATTCATCAGGGGGTGTTTTTTCCTCTATTCTTGGCCATATTTGACATTATGGCCTGAACTGACCTAGTTCTATCAAGATTTGCCACTGAGACTCATTTATTGAATTTAAATGACTGTTCTGATTGGCTGACCAATCACGAGTGCAGATTTATATCATTTTCATAGTCACCAAACTATTTGGGGAGGTTTTTTTTGGAATCACAGAGGTGCACATTCAATGTTATGTCTGAAAATAATACAAGAACAGTTATTCTTTAGATTGAGAATATCAATGTTGAACATGATCAGATCCATCCACAGCTTCATAGAGAGGTATACTGTTATGGCGCAGCAGTGCATGAACTTTACATTGGTAAAGTATGGTACAGGTTCTTTACATCTTATACTCTCCAAATTGTCCTTCTACGACATAGAATCATTTTTATACATATATATGTGCTGTATCCTAAAAGAACGAAGACATTATGCAGACAAATGACCATTCAGTGATTGAGATCAGTGATGTGAAAATCACAGACTCTAGTCTACTGAGATTAGATGAATCAGTGTTCACCATATTCTCCACAAGTACATGTGTGGCATGAAACAATAGAACAGTACTGGTCTGAATGCTTGACCCCTACAGTGTGGGGGTCCAGTGATCTGTAATGCTGGTATTTGTTATGATGTCTACAAACCCCCTGCCCTGCACCGCCCCACCCTGCCCCGCCACGCCCCACCCCACACAGCAACGCCCCGCCCCACACTGCAACGCCCCGCCCCGCACCGCCCCCACCCAGCCCCACCCCACACCACACCGCCCCGCC
Organism: Bryconaethiops microstoma; assembly: GCA_037577275.1. NCBI lineage: Eukaryota > Metazoa > Chordata > Actinopteri > Characiformes > Alestidae > Bryconaethiops > Bryconaethiops microstoma. Next base: position 4,375,224 of record JBBJLS010000001.1, read on the forward strand.
CCGCACCCATCCTCACCCCCTGGTTTGCTAAGTCCCTCAAGGTTGTAAGGACCATCTTTGCATTCACTATATGTTATCCATTACAGCACATTTGACACAGAACCACAGAATTTACAGTTAAGGATGGGGTGAATGACCTGTTGGTGGCGCTGTAGTTCATAGAATCAAACCAGTGATGTGTAGTGCTGGTATCCTCATGTCAACAAACACAAGATGGCAGCGCCCATGCAGGCTGCGGCTGAGAGACTGTTCATACTGTTCATACTGTTTGCAGAATTCTTAGAATGTACAAAAGAATCTGTACTGTAGCTGCTTACTGGTCATATTGTCTTTACTGTTTACATTTTGCACATATCTGGTCATACATTTTGGTCATACATTTTGCACATATCTTTAACCGTTGCACAATTTATTTTACCTACATTTATATGCCATGCCCAGTGAGCCGTCTACACAATCAGGACAGGTTAATCTCACTCTTACCTCATTTTATACTCCTTATTTGCACTGTTTTGTTTTGTTTCACAATGTCTTATGTCTGTTACACTATATGTACACTGTGGAACCTGAGTTTCGCCATTTCGTCTCTCTGTATACTGCATACGGTTGAGATGACAATAAACTTCACTTTGACTTTGACGAACACCCCACTCTCACACCCTGGTTTGCAAAGGGTGTGCACAAGAGCAGTAAACTAAATAAAGTTTGAAAGACAAAAGAAGAGAATCACTGGGAATTTCAGATTAGCATTTCAGGCCCTCATTAAAGGTTAACAGTCATAGACAGCTTCTAAAAGCTTACACAAACTCCACATGATGGCCGTGTACTCTCTGATCAGCACCAGATCAAACTCTGCATTAAGAGAGAAGGCAGTAGGTGTAAAAATTTCAGGATATGGTGGAAACATTGTTCACTGAACTGTTAACTGTGAAATAATGCAACTTTCAGCAAAGAGTGACTGTAGTTTTCCAAAAGTTCTCATCAAAACTCTTTTTTCTGTCACACATACACATACACGCAATGACATTCTCACACATACAGTGTGTTGTGAATAATTACATGAGGGCTAATTTAATTTAAGCTGTAAGATGCAGATGTCAGGGAGGTTAATATTCAGCATGGCCCCCATGCCCTTATCCTGAGCAAAATTCCCTTAAAGGGATTTGGAGCTTCACTGACTGCTGCTGGCCTTTTAAGCCATTACTGATTTAACCCCTCATCAGTGGTGAGTCAAACTGCCTTTAGCCTGAACCCGACAGCTCTTCCTTAATATAAATACGTTCTAAAAGCTTCAACCGCTTAATCCACACCACCACCACTCCCCCCCCATGCAGCAATTCATCAGAAAAATCCAGAGGGGTCACGCGGCCGGCGGACCCTTCAGTATGATTTAAAGCAGAAGCCGCCCATCGCAGTTTATCAATGTTGAATCATCGTAATCGTGATTGGCAGGCACTTAACTTCTCTTAACCTGTTCTTCTAAGTATCGTCCTATTCCGCCTCTTAATGTCTGCTTGCGGGACGTTCCTGCGGAAGCCTGCTCTCTGAGAAGACGTGATTGAAGCTAAATGAGTGTTACAAGGTCCAGTGCTCCACTTAAAAACGCTTCTCAGTGCACGGCGTGTGGAGCTATGCAAAAGCACTGTTCAGGTTGGATTGATTTGTTTTACCAGAAGTTTCTTAGCCCCAGTTCTTAAGTAGTTTGGCTAGATCTCATGCACAAGATAATGGGCACTGTTCAAAAGTTTGTAGACAACTGTTCATCCAGTGTTTCCTCCAAAATGTAAGGTATAAAGGGAAATTCCATTAATTTTATTAAAAGTTCTGCATAATTCATTATCCGATTGTCCTTGTCTAGGAACGCAGGGGATGCTGAAGCCTATCAAAGTGGTCATAGGGGTGAAAGGCAGAGAAACATTCTGGACAGATCAACAGTCCATTGCAGGGTCGACACGCTCACGCCTAGGATAAAGTAGCATCTCCAATTCACGTGACGGGCATGTTACAAGAGGAAGTGCACATATGGGTGGTGCAATGTTATTAATTCCAGAAGGTTTACATCCTTTTCACAATGTAATTTTGTGCAATATAAATATATGGTGCAATATTATTTATTCTGGAAGGTTTACATACACTTCCCACTTTTATGTTACACTTCTGTATTGTCTACTAACTGTATTGTCTCAGATTCACATCCCATTCACACTGCTGTCACATTGCTGGATTGCCACCCCCTGCACAGTTCGATGCCACTAACTGATTAATAAGCAACTTATCACACTCATAGTGCAACAATGATCATTCTGAAAAAGTTTACATAGCATCCACACAATGCTGTTACATTAAACCACCATAAAAATTGTTGTGTCTATTTATTGTGTTCTCTATTGTCTCTGCTATTGTCTTGCTATTTTTTGTACTGTGGTCCGTGGAGAAACATTTTCCATGTACACACTATGTACGTGTACACAGCTGCTGATGACAACCTCTGCAATAATCAATCATAAACTTGTGAAAGTCATTCAGAATGGTAAGAGCGAGAGTAACAGTGGAACTAGACATACCAAGCTTTTAATGCTGAGGGTCCTTTCTTCATGGGGGGGGGGGGGGGGGGTGATACTTGCCTCTGGACCAGGGCTGGACTGGGAAAAACAACCAGCCCAGGCATTTTGAGCCTAAACCA
>JBBJLS010000001.1:4378006-4399066 GCA_037577275.1 Bryconaethiops microstoma
ATTTGTGAATTACTGCTTTATTTTTTTATTCACATTTTCCACCCTGTCCCAACTTTTTCTGATTTGGGGTTGTAACTTAACCTACACAAACTTCACAAAAACCTGAGAAGGTTCTGGTGGTGCACTAGCTACTTCTCTGGAAGAATCGTAGTCTTTTTGCAGCTCATAATTAAAAGTTTCATTCAAAATAATCAGCCCATGAACGCGACTACACGTTCAACCGTAACCATAAATGGCTTGGTAAGAGCCAGCAAGTTAGCACCCTCTCGGTGGTCCTGCGGTAAGATTCTGGGCACTGAATGAACAGAATAAGAAGTTCGAACCCTGCAAGTAGATTTTGTTTTTTATTTATTTTTTTCAACGAAAACTTTTCTTTAGTTTTTTTTGGCCATAAAACCAATGTTTGGGTGTCTCCAAGATGCATAGTGGGAAATGCATCTAGTTCTAAGTCTGGGTTCACTAGTATGAGGGACGTGTTTTCTTGTGGACTACAAAGCCCAGATGTTGGATAAGAGTGTCTGCCAAACGCTGTAATTGTGACTGTTAATGTAATCTCTGATGGACAGAGCATGTGAAGCAAAACATTGGCTTTAGAGAGTTCAGTTGGAGCATCACTCATGTCAGCACTGACTCTTGTCTCCCTGTTTTCTCTTGGTTTTCCCCGGCAGGGCAGCGGCCTGCGTTCAAACTGCCAGGATACCGTCCGACAGACATGGACAAGAAGATACTCATCTGGGCCGGACGCTTCAAAACCAAGGAGCAGATACCAGATTTTGTGTCGTAAGTGGTTTCTTCCTGTTTACAGGCCGGATTAACTCTCGGACCTCACAGTGCGCCACTGCCCCGTTCTCATTGGCCCGTGCCTTGCATTTACGAAGTTACGTTGCGTGGTGTTTGCTCAACAGGCCGAGCACATGGAGCTTCTGTTCTGAAGTTCAAACAAGGCCCCGTCTCCACACCGTACAGTTAATTGATGTAATTGCTGATATCTGGGGAAAGATCAAAGAATGTCAGGTTTGTGATGGTTAATACAAACCAGATGTGGCACATATACTGTATGCAGCTACATACATTAATAATGGGGATGCAGGCCCTTACACTTTACAGATGGAAGATGTGATTATGACTGCTGTTATACTATTAAAGCATACTAACATAAAAACTCCCATTTTTTTAATACCATATGAAAATGCTAGTTTTGTGAAATTTCATGGAGCAGACCGAATGAAATGGTTAGTACGTTAATAGGAATGTTCTGTTCCAGAAAGGTGCAACATGTAAACATTCCTGTCCAAAACCTCCAGTTTATCATTATTATATGTAATGCTGACAATGGTTAAATAGTGGTAAATATAAAAAAAAAAGGTCTCTGCAGGTACCCCATCTCAATTAATCAACATGAAAAACACATTTTAGGACAAAAGCTTCTCTCAAATCAATCGTTCATCTCAGACACCAGGCAGTGCATTTCTATTCATTTACAGCGAGAAAGTTTACAGTGAGGCATTAAACATTAAAGTTAAGAAGATTTTTCTAATAAACAATAATTGTTGGTTGTTTTTTTTTTTTTACTAGAGTTAAGCACGATACATTTATACAGTCATTTGCTAAAGTTTTGTCAGTTTTCTAGGTGAAAAAATCTCTACAGGGAGGCAACAAATTATAGGTCAGAATTTGTATTTTTTGCTGATTTAACATTTAATAATAATGTTATGTGCCATAACTTTTGCACAGGCCACATTGTGTTGTATGTTAAATTTAGTTTTTGAAAAAACAGTATATATGAATTAAATGTGCAGAAGTGCATTCTCCGTAGAGGACACATTTGTAAAGGATACTTATTTTCACTTAGAAAATCAAGTTAGTTTGATCAGGGGTGGCCAAACATTTGCATGTAGATTTTACTCCCGGCTGCAAAACATGCAGTCACTGCTACTCAGTGATACTCTCTGCAGAAGTAGCTGGCATCGTTCTAGATAAAACTGCTTCATTACTGCAATGATTTCAGTTTATTGGCAGCTGACTAATTAAGACTTGCTAAGTCTGACTGGACTGTGCGGGTTTTTGCTCACTGTTCCTTGTGAAAGGAAGCTCCAGGCTCATTCATTTGACTTGAACTGTTGCCCCCCAGATTTGAGATGATTGACGCAGCCAGGAATAGAGTCCGTGTTAAGGCCTGTTACGTCATGATAGCCGTGACCCTCCTCGCCTGCCTCCTCGTGGTCATCTCTGGAAAAGAGGTAATGACAAATGCAACAAATGACGAATCTTGGATATTTGCAACTATTTGCAACTAAGGATCTGATTTACAGGTTCTTTTAAGTACATTTACATTATGTGATGTTCTTTACACTCACCCATCTCATTTCACAATTCTGGTTCTTAAAGCAACCGTCCACTGAGAGGTTTCTAAGGAACCAAAAGTTGTTCTTTTATGGCAAAGAACCCTTTTTGCCACCTTTTATTTTTGAGTGTAGTTTGTTTTAAAGAAAGCTGGCAGTTGAAACACATTGTAGATAATTTGACTGTCCACTTTAAGGAGCCCCAAACTGCATTTTGTGAAATAGTTTTCTGCAAGATAGCTCTGAAGGCCATTAAAGACTTCGGATGTCTGATTCCTATCAAAACCAGTTTGAAGAAGTCTGACTGACTTACCTTCTCTAGAACGACGAATCAAACTTCAAACCACATCAAATGACTCTGTTTCCAATTTAACCGTTTAATTCCACAGGTCAAAATCATCAGAGATAAGTTTATGTGGGTTTTGTAGTGTTTTTCATTCTGATTTCAAGTCTGTGTTTAGTTTTTCCCACACGTACAGTTTTTGTCATGAAGCTAGTTATATATTGGATTATAGTGGTATAATTAGCATATAATAATCATATACTAAGTGTTTTTGAAGAAACAGTGGTAGCTGACTGACACTGATCATTATATCTATGCCAGTGTGCGCCTGTCTGACTTCACACTGAAAATATTGAAACAGTTACTTTATTGGTGCCTGCAGTTTAATAAAAACCGCATGCAAGTCTATTGTAAATCTAATATTACTCATAATTCAAAAAGTTGATAGGACTGAAATTTTTTTAAAGCAGATCTGAAATCAGCATGAAAAACTGGTTTAGAAAAGTGTGTTGTGGTTTCTGATGATTATAAATTTTTAAAAAATTGTTGACCTGTGTTATACAGATATTTGGGGGAAATAAAATATGTTCTAATGAGGGATGTCCATTAAAATAGTCGGGGACATCCCTCATTAAAACAAACACAATTTGATGTTGCTTGTTTCTAAAATGTTGTTTTGCCAACTCAGGCCGCAAGCCGCAACGATAGCCTGACCCACAGGAACATGGAGAAAAAAGCCCGGTGGAGAGAGCAGGCTCAGCAAGAGCAGAAGGACGCTGCTGCCCTAGAGAAACCCCAGTGAGGACAACCTGTCCCACATGACCCCTGGGACCCCTAAAAAGTGTTTTTCAACTTAGTGCACAGTTTATGCAGTGTGCCATTCAGTATCACTGGCTTCATAGTGAGTATCTGCTAGCATAGATTTATTTGTTCTTCACAGTATCTCAGCTGTCAATCATCAGGTGTTGGGACTGCTGCAAGGGGTACAAGCTTTCCCTTTAGCTTGTGTGAATTTGTTTATATACAGAAGTCTTTTTAAATGTATTAAATGAGTCAACTTGTGATTGGTCTCTTTTTTTTTGTAGGCTCTAAGGTTTGGCTGATGGAGAATCATATTGCTCCTCAGTCATTATCTCTAATCTCTTTTAATAATGGATTTATCCCAATGAAACATTTGAGGGAGTGAGGACTTTTTCTTTGGGACAGTGGACCTAAGTGCAATTACTTTATGTCCTGGGTGATGCAAACATCTGATTGTTGGCCTCGTCATCTGGAGGCTTCAGTGCCTGTTGATGCTGCAGCAGTCCTAGGTCAGGAGTCCAAGAGAGCGTAAATGGTCTCTGGGTGGCTAGGATGGTCTTCCCCCTCCCCCTCCCCCACCCCCACCACTCGACACACTGCTAGACAACACAGTCTATACGATAATGTAACAGAAATCAGTTTTTTGACTTGCAGGCCTGTTGATCTGTACAGTGATGGTGGTGGTGTGTGTTGGAGGAATTACATGCTCACCTCAGCTTGGTAGCATTGTGTGATGCGGTAGACTTCACTATCAGTTGGGAAAAATTGGGGTTAAAACCTCTAAATTGGGGTTCAGTCACTGATTACACATAAGAACATGAAGTCAAGGTCACACAGAGTCCTTGAGCACAAGGAGGTTAACAGGACATCTGCATATGCGACTAAAAAGCTTTCAAGTCAACCTGAATGTGAAATTAGAACTTTTCTTCATTACCATGGTGTATTCCTGTGCGAAACGAAGTATTAGGGAGGGTCTCTAAACTGAGCATTTCTATTGCCGCCAGATCGGGATGGTGAAAGGCAGAAGTGAAACATTATTGGTTAATATTACTTTTTCCTGCTCACTGGTGAACAACGACATATTAAAAACCACAGGATGTTTAAGACGCAAGCAAAAGTTACGCCATTTTGAGGAAAAACCATTTGGTGACATGATGAATTGTAAATAACATGACCAGGGACAGTAACAAAAAGATCAGTTTCAGGTTGACTTGACTATGAAGAGGAACTCCGGTCCAAACCAGGACAAGTCTCACATAAACAACATTGTACAAGATTATGAATTATATCAAAGACGGTAAACAAAGTCTAAAGATTTAAGAAACTGTGCAATTGTCCATTTGTGTTCTGTTGTTAGCGTTCAGTCTGCAATGGGAAGTTTGTATTCCTGAAATCTGTAGTTGTATAAAGGTTCTTGAAGAACTGATATAAAAGATGAACATTTCACTAGATAATTTTGTATATACCTTGGTTCTGTTTGAGAACTGACAAACCTGTTGACAATTTTAAAATGTGGTACCACTCCTTTTGTTTGCTCCAACTTATAAAACCTCAGAAAAATGAAATCTCGTCTTGATATAAAAATATTGTCAAATGGGTGATTTCCCTTTTAAAGCAATGCACTCACCTCAAGTAGACTTTTGTATTTAGCCATTAGGAGTGCTATTGTACGATTTCCACTTTAGTGGGTAAAAATTAGGCTATGATATTGAACACCATTACAATAATATAAATTATAACAAAAAGGGCAACAGTGACCTGCTTATTGCCAAATAATGAGCCAACATTCACTGTTAAAAGGTGTGATTTTGCTGGTTACTGATCTTACTTTGTCTTCTCCATCAGTTCAGCACTGATTACCTGTCAGATTCATCAAATATTCTATTAATAAACGAATAAACTAATTTAAAACCATTCGTAAACCATTAATGAGTTGTCTTATTGTGAAGTTCTATATGAGAATAAGCCCCAAGACTGAAATCTTGCTATACTATATCGGTGTTTGAGAATCATCCACACTCTTATCCTCTTAAGTGACAAAAGCAACGGTTACGCTCTGGATAGTAAAGGCCAAAGTTGAACTAGTGCATCCATTCAGGAAAGGCAAAAATAGAAAAGACCTCGGCCATGGCACTTCATGAAACATGAACATTTATGCAAATGGCTTAACAGAGAACAGTTACACAATATCAATACAACAGCAGTATTGAACATGAAGAGCTGGTCATCTCTGGGAGGATCTGACATAAAAAAAAATTAGTAAACAATCTTGTAGCTTTTGTGCTAACAAAATCACCGCGTTTCAAGTTTAAGTTTAATTCGGATTCAATTAGGTTTTCATCTATTTCATTGTTTGTTTTTTCCTTCTCATCTCAATTTACAATGAGGATTAATTATGGCACCTTCGGTACAGACAGATTCTATCCAAACAAAAATACAATTTAAGAAATGTGCTAAAAGTAATGCAGTCTTTTACTTTTGTTTTTTTTCCACATTTTCATTCTAGCTAATAATTATTAACTAGTTATAATGTGGGGGGTCATCTGAACCTGGGTCTGCAATCAGCATGCTCAGTCAGATTAAAATCTGTGTGTCAAACACATAGGGAAGCCAAGCCTTCAGCTCATTACATGTCCATAGAGTCTGACTGGTAGAGAAAGCTTCAGAAGGGGGGAGGGGTTCTTTTCTCAGTCAGGAACGAGGCAATGAGATTGCACTCAAATATATTTAGTGTGTTTAGTTCTGTAAAGAACATCCTGCTCTTTGGATGCGTGCCGTTTGCACACCATGCCCACCTCAATTACTGAGGAGCGGCGAGCGGATGTGAGCAAAGTACTGCATGGAAAGGAAGATGGTTATAAATTTAAACCAATGCTTTCTGTCCTGAAAATAAAGTGCTGATGGTGATGAAAAATAATAATGTGGAATTGTCCAAAAAGGTCTGATGCGCAGGCTCAAGAAGAAAAAAAAAAGTCTTTGTCCAACAGTCTCAGTGCGCATGTAGGACTCCAAATTCCCCAAATTCTTAAAAGGTGCAAATGCATAATCATAAAGGAGAAGCGAGCTGGAGCCTAGACAGCTGGTTTTCAGTCATTGTAGGAATGCATGAGGCTGAAAGCAAAAGGGTTTTGCCAAGTTGGCGCAGTCAGTCACAAACAGTCTGGGCCCCTCTTCCTTGTGAACAAGAGCTGTCTTTTTAGAAGCTGTCCTGGTCTTATAAGTAAGTAAAAGTGCGTCGCCTTCAGTAGAAGTCCTTTTCAATCTTCAGGGCACACTGGCCACATCATGCCTCTTTTCTGGGAGCGCCTGGAAGGTGCACATACACAGTCAGACGGTCAGTCCAGTGTTTTCTAACAGATGGAAAAGAGTCACATACAGGCCACCCGTCTCAAGAGTCAGTATTGCCATAAGCAGTTTAATCCAAGCTTCCTTCAACTCGTGGCTGGATGCAGAGTTTTCCTGGTTTAGTCTTGATGCTTGCTTGTACAGGATGGGTTTAGGTGTTGATGGGCATTTCTTGGGAATCTTTAGGGGTGGATTAATGCAAGACGCTATGGGCAATGAGAGTAACTACTCAGGGTGGGGGGGGTGTGGGGGTGGCGAGTGAATTCTGGTAGGTTGCAGGGTTGGTTCAGGCTGTGTAGATCTGGTTCCACTTTTCTGCTATTCTTCAGAACTGGATCAATGACAGCAGGGCAGAGGGAAGCGAGAAGGAGTAGAGGGGGTCAACCAGCAACACAGGCTCTTGCAATATCGCACTCTTAATAATCATGATTGTTATTAATCATTCTCTCTGGTGGGACTGGGGGCGTCTGTCCCTCTTGCATGGGTTGTCTGGAGTGGTGAGAGAAGGAAAGAAGAGGTTAGAGCTGGAAGCCCTCCATGGGTGCCTCACACTGCTGGAACAGGAACTGTTGTTGCTGCAGGTCCACTGCAGGTGCCAAAGCTGGGTCTTCGTCCTCTGTGTTGAAGTAGCGTTCGATCAGGTCGAAGGCCTTCTGATATATCTCCTGATTCTCATGGCCCTGAAGAAACTCCAGTTTATCCAGACCTGAAGAAGGGCAGCGAAAAAGATTTGAGTACTGACCCCACAATTTCTAGACTTTCTTGTGTTTTCTGTATTCTGGTATCAATGAGAAAAATGAAAAAATAAAATTCAGACCACAGCTGCTACTTCTGTAATAGTTATTTTTTGTACATGTTATTTGATAAAAATATGTTATACAATGTCATAAACCACATAATGTGAAATTATCATCTCTATTTTGTTGAAGGCATGTGGTTGGCACAAAGCTAATAAGAGACTATAAACGTCCATTACTTCCATTACAATCTACATTGGGTCAAAACTAAGACGTAACCTGTCTTACCAAACACGTCTTGCCTGCTCAGCATCATTTGGTGTATTGCTTTAAGACGTTAGCATGGACATTAGATATTAGAATAAAATATAAAGTGCATGTATACACAGACTGCTGGCAGGACTCTTACCATATGCTTCCTCAATGAGTGCGCAGTAAGGGTTGATTCCACCTCCGCGCTTGGCCTCCAGCTCTCCCAGTCTGAGAATATTTTCCAGACCATTCAGAGCCACCTGCACGATCTTGGAGTCCATCAGGGTCAAAAGATCACAGAGAGGTTTGATGCAACCCAGCTCCACTAGGTGTCTATTTGTACGAGAAAGGTGTAAAACATTGTGTCACATTAATTATTAAGGCCGTGGCTAAATCACACACTTTGCCATTTTTGTTTACTGCATGCGCTAAAAGTGTGAGAGTCTTTAACTAGGGGTGTAATGGTACAGAAAGGTCACGGTTCGGTTCACACTATAGTTCTGACATCACGGTTCGATACGGTTCACGATACAGCAAAGTTAAGCAACAAAAAGTTCTAAAGAATGAGGCTTGGTTTGTTTTCGTTTATTTTAAATAAACAGCAGTGTATTAACCAGTAAACACACACTCTTGCTTATATTTTGATGTATGTGTAAGGCAGCAGAAGTGTAAAGCCAGTAGGTGGCACAATGGCACAACAATACGACCCAGGTTTATGATTTACTTGCGCTTTTTGGTCCCTCTGTGATTCCGTATTACTTCAAATCACGTCTTCTCCGTCGTACCGTATGTTCTCCGTACGACATCATGTACCAAACCGTGACCCATGTACCGTACAAATGCATGTACCGTTACAGCCCTATCTTTAACTCCTGCATCTGCATTCTGGCCAACACATCCAATATTGCAGAAAATAGTCAATCTCTTGTGACATCACAGTGGACATATTTCATTCATGACTGAAAAGACCGGCATATATTTCAGTACATTTTATGCCATCTGTAAAATAAGTTCTATTTTATCAATCCACTAACAAAGTAAATTATGAACAGTCTGGGAGCAGCATAGTGTTGCGAACAGGGCAGTGGGAGGTTCAATGATTTGCATCAATCGGCTTCCAGTTTAACTAGCTCTTGGACTGAACATAACAGTCACCTTTCACACAAACGTAACTTAATAACTGTAGTAATTAGCGAAAAATATATATCTTTTGTTTTGGAAGATATCAAGAGGTACTACAAAACTTCCATAAATAGCACCACTCTCTTCTCTTCCTCACCTGATCTGTTCAGCAGAGCCCCCAGAGGTGGCATTAGTAATGGCCCATGCTGCCTCCTTCCTGGTACGGAACTCAGCCACCTGCAGAATATTGATGAGAGGAGGGAGCAAACCAGCATCCATCACCATCTAGCGAAGGGAAAAAGGGGAGGCTGGGTCAAAAAAACTTGTCTTAGACAAGTACACGCAATTCATGACTCAAATATTCACTAAGCCTAGAGAGAGATGTACCTGTATCTGTGCTCGGTTGCCAGCAGTAATATTCGAGATGGTCCAACAGGCTTCTTTCTTAATGGACTCCTTAGGACTACTGAGCAGGTGAAGGAGACTCTGCAGGGCGGAGCAGTTCAGGATCACCTGCTCAGACAACACACAGCCATCAGTAACCTTGAGCAAGACCAGCCTAAGCTTAGTTCTATATTAAAAAGCTAAAACCCTACTGGTGACCTGCTGAAGTGCTGGCTGAAAGTCTTGTATAACTGAAAGCACATTAAAGCGTAATTGTACTTTCCTTACCTGCGTCTGGAGGTCATCTCCTGTAACAATGTTCCCAACAGCTCGAAGAGCAGGAGAGACTACTTTATAATCTGAGTGTCTGTAAGAAATAAAGGACAGTTAAAAGACTGAAGAAAGGTCAAAACTGTGGATCCCAGAAGTGTTTTTGATGTTTCTGAGTTCCATGTTTTATAAATGTTAAATTTTTTCAATAATGTGCTTTTTTGCAGAAGTCACGTTCCTACAGACACGGGCCCTTTAACTAGACAACTAAAACAACATTCCAAGACAAGAGGAAGCACTGTAACAATCCCACAATCAATATAAAAGTTGTGAGGTTTAAAAGGAGCACCTGTTCCTTTTCTGAATGAACTCACAATGAAATTCATTGTCATTTCTTTTTTGCACCTGCCTGAAGTCATTATTTAAATGTTCTCATTTAATATCCAAAATATATACACACTATACAAACAAATTAACTTATTCACTGTATGTTTTTTACCATAAACATTTTCCCTTTTAGCCTCATGTACAATATCTTACAAGAGCAGTTCCACCAGTCTGCGACACACTCCTGAGTCTATCACGGCCTGGATTTTGTCGTTGGGACCGTCAGACAAGTAGGACAGCGCCCAGCAAGCATCAGCCAGAATATCCGTATCATTTACAAACAGCAGCCAGGACAGAACGCTGAGGCATGGTGACACCTACAAGCACAGAGGACGGACACACGGACACACGCGCACACACACACACACGCACACGCGCACACACACACACACGCACACACACTTTATTTAACCTTCAGTCTATCAGAAAAGCCTCATTAAATAAACATTCCCCAGATTACATGCACACACCTACTGTACAAACTACTCCAATAAAACATCTATTAAAGATGTCTGTAAGTCCTAAAAGTAGCTTAGCTTGGTTTAAATGGTATAGAAAGTAACTTGAAGCTGAAAACACCGCCGCTCTGAAATGACAACAGAAACTATGAAGCTAAGCAATGCAAAGTTTTAGATGATAAAGCAAACCGACTCAATTTAAAAAAATATTATCTGATTAAATATGTCAACTGCATCTTAGGGATATCGTAATATTGAATGATTTCATCGGTTTGCATAGGCTGTCTGAAAAACGTTATGAATAACGTTAGTTTAAAGAGGGAAGCTAGACAGGTACAAAGCCTGGGGTGAAGTAATAACTGAAGGTCACAATTCCGATCTTGAGCCAACTTTTCTTTCAAATCTGGCACCGAAGCACCCCTGTACGCATTAAAAAAGGGGCAAAGTAATGCAGGGATAGTCAATTAAATCACCACACATGGTGATTTAATTGGTTAATTACAAACTGGTTAATTACATACGGTAAGCATTATGACACCAATTAAACTGGTAATGATCTGTAACACTGGTTATGCTGACTCTCACCTTGGAGAAATCTGGGGGTGGGTTCTTCCCTCTGCAAAGATTAGACAGAGCCCACACAGCGTTCCTCATCATAGTCAAGCGGTTCTGTTTGGCTAATAGCCTAAAACCACATTTGAGAGAGTCATTCAACAAAAAAAATGTATACTGACAATATATATTTATATAGAAAAGAGTAATAAAAATAACAGCAACTTACTGTATAAGAGAGGGTAGGATGTTACAATCCAGCACATAGTCTCTGCACTCTGTGCTATCGCCTGCAATGTTTCCTAATGCCCATACAGCCTGCAGCACAACACAGAAGAATATGGGAATGAGTCACACAGAGACGGACATCAGACACAACATACATGAAGTTGTGTCTCTCTCCTGCTGTGTTAATTAGAGGGAAACACTTCAGGCCTTCTAGGCCTTTTATAGAGGCCCTACTAAATAGATAATTGTATTTAATAATCATGCTTTTTTGGTGAAAACAAAAGGGTTAGGATCATTAAAAAATTACAGGAAATGTGAATAGAAGTGGTAGCCTAAATGTGGGGCCATTTCACTTTAATCAATGGGTTTCAGTCAGTTGTTAGATATGGAAATGGAGTTGTATGGCATTGTAGGCTCCTTAATGAGTCACTGTTAAACTGCTACATTCAAGGAAAAATATATGTTTATGTCTTTTACAAGCTTTAAATATCCACGATTAATTAAAAAAAAACTGACATTTTTTATGTTTAGGCCTTCCGAGTTGAAATAATGGTTTAAAATGTATAAATTAAATTAAAAACTAAAAACTTATTTTCTTTTTTGAAAGTTTCAAGGGCAGAAACATATTTCACTGTATGTTGTACAAGTATGACTGCTTGTGACAAACCTCTTGAATCTAGAGTGACCAATGACTAAACTCAATCTCAACAAGCCTTCTTGGATTGTGTCCAACATCACCAGGTAAATACATGTATGTTGTAGGTTGTATTATTACAACCTTCAACTGACTTACGTGGTTGCATCAGTGTTTTATAGTTTAAGGTTACCTGTTCTTGGACATCCTCAAAGTCTGAGCTGAGCATCTCTATGAATATGGGCACAGCGCCAGCTTGAATGACCACGCGTGTCTGGTGGGATGTGCCGGAGGCGATGTTCGTCAGGACCCACGCTGCTTCAAACTGAGGAGACACAACACTCATCACCACACTGCACTGTGCCTTTACTCAGTCTGCATTTACGGGGCAGATAAATGAAGAGGCTGGAAAGATGTGCAACATGCACACATTCCTAAAGCATGAGCTTGTCCTAAGAACATTCTGTCCTGAATGAGTAACTGACTCATGGTTGCTGTGGGTCAGAGTGTTCAGAGGGATTCGGGCTATTCAGCAAGCCACAAAGTTTGGAAAGTTTAACGTCAGTCTGTCGTTACTGTGTGTATTTACCTGTAGTGTGCAATTCTCCCTCCTCTTCAGAAACTCCACAAAGCGCTCCACAACACCAGGAGTGGCAATAACTTCATCAATAGGAGGGTTGGGTTCTAACAAGTAAGACACCCATGATGTTAAACAGCTATGCCTTACAGTATAAGGCTGCAGAATATATTGTTCAATACAATCACAATACAGGCCTTTACAATACTGCTTTTGCTGCAATATACATATTCCAATACTTTACATCCTATAAACATTTTAACCCTTCACAGTTCCAGATGAGCGTTTCAACGTGTGATGATGAGTCCAGGCTCAACATTCATTTTTCCCAACATTAACTTGCCCAATTAGGAAAGTATACTAGTTTTGCCTGGAAAAAAAATGAAAGTTTGTCCTAAACAAAATTTGTCCTAAAATCATTATAAAAAACAAATATAATTCAGCAAATACAAATACAAATCTTTATAGCAACCTATTTATTTATAAATGAATACTAAATAAATTATTTATTATTATTATTATTATTATTATTATTATTATACTACCAGTTTAGTCATTTTCCTGAAAATAAAGGTTTGGATAAGAGCACCAGTTAAGGAACTACACTGTTCACCGAATCAATCGCTCCCAAAAACATCAAAACGTCAGGTTGTCTGGGCAAGTGATGTTCACTGCTGTTGCCCAACCTTAGCAATTAACTTGACCCCACAATTGTTAATGCTGAAAGGTATTCATATAATTCAACAAAAGAAAAATTTTCTTGCAGACCAGTCATTACATAATGAAAGTTTAAAATAAAGTGTATCAACTGCAAGTTGTAGAAACACAATCGCAATACTAGCACTTTATAATCATCATGCAGTCCAACTTTCTGAGGTCGACACTGCATGTACACGTGTGCTCGACTTCTTACCTTTTGACAACAGCTTTCTGAAACGTTGTGTTCCCATAAGCTGCTGTTCTGGAGAACTGGAGAAGATCATCTGGGTCATATCCTCAGATATAACACTTCCCTTTTAAAGAAATGAAAGAATGCATGAATTAATAGTTTAACAGAACAGAAGCCTTTCAGACAGATGAACCAAGGGTCCCAACAAAAGTCTTACTGTTATTTGGTCCATGTTATTAGCCTGGGATTCCAGGTAGCCACTGTCTGACATGCCGTCATCCTCCAGTGTGCATTCTTCCTCCACTGTGGCCACATTCCTCCGTTTGAACAGCTGTAAGACAGACAAATGAGCCTCAGATCACCATGTCTAAACATATTAAGAGTCTCGATCCAGAAATGTCCCTCAACACCTGATTCTGAAATGGAAATTTATTCAATTTTAAGGAACTCTTATTAATTAATAAAAACCAAATTGACTAATATTGATGCTGGAGGAATTGGAATTCATGGAAACACTGCAATTTGGCCTTCATGCTGTCATTGTCTGGCGTACACTCATGCAGAACTTCATGAACTGGAGCTTAGCTGCATTTTAGTCATGTTGATGAAGCTATAAAAGCAGGGGTTTAGCTAGCTGGCTAAGCTAAAGCAGTCTATTCCAACCGGCTAGGCTAATAACTAATTAGCTCATTGCCAAAACGTAAATAAACGAAAGACAGATGACTGGCTTAATGACTAATTTACCTAATACAGGTGGATCTTTAAAACGGTTAGTTACGAATTTATTTTCAGGATATGGACAAGTAATAAACAGAAGAATTACAATGGAAGGTCAAAGCCATTTTTAATCACAAATTGGATAAAAACCTAAAAATATTTCACTCCTACCCATTTCTTTCTCCGTTAACACTGAACAATGCCATTTGTTGCATTCATCTTCAAATGCAATCAGATTGTCCAGATGGTTTAGAAAATCACAGACACAAGCAATTTTGGAAACTCCCACACCAAAATAAACTGTGTCTGAAGAGAATGTTGCAACCCTGAGTAACGAAAATTACATGGTGGGTAAGAAAACTGAAGGGCTGGTCAGGCTGCCGTCTAATCATCTTACCTGTTCATCTTTCTTCTGTTTGCGTAGCTGCAGGCCTTCCTCCTCTCTCCTCCTCCTCATTTCATCTGTGTTGAGTGACTTATTTTTGTAGCTTCTGAGTCGTGCATTGTCCTTTCCTTGACTCATGATGTAGCCTATAGGGAAGAGGGAACATTATGCACTTTTACTGCTGGAGTCACAGTTAAAACCAGACAAGGCAGGAGGTACACGGAATAAGTACATCACCACTGAAAAGAAATATGCATGTCATCAATGGACATCAGAGTAAAACTAAAGTGTTGTGATGTAGTCTGCTGCCCAGAAATGAAATGTGTTGCTTTAATGAGATGGATCTGTATTCCCCAACTCTGTTACCAAGCCACTAATCTCCTTTCAGCCTGATTTCAAAGCTTTCTGGTAGCTGATGTCTTTCACTAATAGCTTGTTCTGTCATACCTGATTTGAGGTAAAAAAGATGAAGGTTATCTTGAAGGGTTTTCACATGTGAAATTCAAGTCCACAGAGTTTTTAGAAACTTAAGGACTGACACAAAAGCAGGATTAACTTAGACCAGGGACTTTTATCTGTAAAGGGCTGCTGTGGTTGCAGGTTTTCGTTCCAACAAACCAAAAACACGCAATCAATTACCTGAAGACTCAGATCAACTGATTAAACAAGCTCAAACAGTGCTCGAGCTTGGTTGGAATGAAAACCTGCAGCTAAATCAGCCCTGGACACCCAGACCGGACACCTCTGACTGCAACCCACGTTTTTTTGCATTTTACATTTTTTGTAGATTGAGGTACCAAACAGCTTCATGAAATTTACAAAGCAGGTACCAAGGCTGAACATTTGTAACAAATAGCTTTGTTTCAGATATCCAGCACCATTTTGTCATCTCTTTTTGGCATTCACACCTAATCCAAAGTCTTTCACAGATCAAGAACAAAATCCAATAAGGCGTTCCACTTTTTGTGAAGAAAAAAAAAGCTGATAAACAAAACCAATTAGTTTGGGGAGCTTGCCAAATGCACAGGGCGAAAAAAAGTATTGCATTTTTGTTTTCTACTTTCTCATGCTCCAAAAGCTTCTTAACTTGTGATTGGCACTGCACGGTGAACAAAAATATATCTGGACAGATTTGTGAGCACAAACAGTAGAGCAAACAACCATATTTCACTTAAAACCATGCTTTCAGGCACTGCATGCACCAGCTGTGAGCTTCTCAAAAAAACTGTAGCATTTTATAAGGTCAGTGTTCTGAATGAGGTGCAGCTGAGTTTCCAGATCAACCTTAATCCTAAACTTAATCCTAAAAGAAAGGATTTTCAACAGTGAATCACCACTGATTTTACAACTTAAGTAGGCTTAAGCTGAGACTGGAAAAAAGTGGTACACGATGGAAATAGTATTAAAGAAGGCAAGAAGTTTTGGTCTTCCAGCTATTAGGTTAATATAGTTTTGACTTACTGACGCACGGCTACTTCGCATAACTCAAACCATGGCACTTTTCTTTGTCACGTCCTCACTTTATACTGTATATATTTTGTGGCAGATCTTCACTTTACACCATATATATTTTGTAGATATGCAAATTGTTAAATCTTTTTTTTCTTTCACTCTTCTCAATAAACACTATATGGACAAAAGTACTGGCATGCACCTGTTTTTCAGGGTTTGAGCTAGGCCTCTTACTTTCAGTGAAGGGCAATCTTAATGTTTCAGCATACCACGACATTTTGGACAGCACCATGCTTCCAACTTTGTGTGGACAGTTTGGTGAAGGCCTTTTTGTATTCCAGCATGACTGTCAGTGTCCTTAAGGCCGGTGTCGGTGCAAAGTCCAGGCATCCCAATACTTGTGTCCATATAGTGTCTGTCACCATACTGTTGCTGCTCTCTGATGCTTTGCACACAAGCATTTCACTCACATGTACTGTACCTGTGTGCCACTGACATATGATGTGACAATAAAAATTATTTGACTTTGACATAAGTTTAAAAGTCAATCTACTGACCCATAAATGTCCTTCTCTACCTTAAATTTCCTGGGAGGTTTTCACATCCCAGCATCTCTCCATCGACTCAGTCCTACCTCAGTTTGTCAAGAGATTCAGGCCTTCTAGCTTATAGCTCTTTAGAAGTCCAGCCTAAGTTCTCCTCTCCTACAGCCAAACAGTCTTTCACATCACAACCATGCACTGAAGGTAGGATCTGAACCAGCAAAAGTTTACTTAAGATGATTAAATTAGTGGCCGGTGAGGCACCTGCTGGCAAGAATTTCCACACTCAAACCTTTAGTCATCCCTAAAACCAGACATGCCGATCATACTACAAATCCTACTACTGAAAAACAGACTTAAAGTCTTGAGTTTCAAAATAGATTTCTGTAATACATTTTTCCCTCATAAACAGAACCACAGGCCCCTCAGAAAGAGATGTTTGGATTCTCTATGTTCATCCTGAGAGTTTACACAACCACACATATCAGCTCCACTTCACTCTAAAGACCCCACAACAATAATAATAATATTACTTTTAAATCCCATACTGTACTACCATGTCTAGAAATTTTTTTCTCTGCTTTCATGGACTCAAAGAAAACCACTTGACAGCAGCAACCTCCACTATAAGGACAAATTGTATTGGGAGGCCTGACCACTACACCAACTGGGAGTTTAATGACACTGCATACACAGACTTTACGGCATTGGTCACCCTTTGCAGCTATAACAGCTTCCACTCTTCTTGGAAGGCTTTCCACAAGATTTTGGAGTTTCTGTGGGAATTTGTGCCCATTCATTCTGTAGAGCATTTATGAGATCAGGCACCGATGTTGGACGGGAAGGCCTTGCACGTAATCTCTGCTCCAGTTCATCGCAAAGGTGCTAGATGGCGTTGAGGTCAGGGCTCTGTGGGGGCCAGTCAAGTTCTTCCACACTGAACACATCCAGACATGTCTTTATGGACCTCGATTTGTGCACTGGGACACAGTCGTGCAGGAATAGAAAAGATTCTTCCCCAAACTGTGTCCACATAGTTGGAAGCATGGTGTTGTCCAAAATGTCTCGGTTTGCTGAAGAATTAAGACAAGTTCACTGGAAGTAAGGGACCACCTAAATTCAATAGGGGTGTGTCCCAATACTTTTGTCCATATAATGTTAGTGCACTAAACGCACGGCATTTTTGTATCACAAATGAGAAAGTTCTAGATAAAAATAATAATACAATAAAAACAAAAACTGACCGTGTCTTTCAAACATTTCGATAATACATTTGAACCCAGGAATGCCCCATGACAGAGAGGATCTTTACTTAAGTAAAAATAAACAAATAAACAACAGCTGCTAAAAGTTAGCTTAGCATAGCTTAGTCTAGGCTAATCTGCACCTCACACTCAACCGGTGACGTCTAAAAGGGCCGATATGATCATATTTCGGAACATATGTTGTATTTCACGTTACAGTTTATGTGATAAAAACATAAAACAAAAATAATCAAATGTGTAATCGCCTAGTTCAGCTCTCTAACTGGGACGGGCGAGCTAAATTAGCTTAGCTTAGCACAGCCCCCTAACGGACTCTTTTTAATAGTTACGAATATTTTAACATATGTGAAAATTGTATTACCGTATTAATATATCTGTAAATAAAATGACAAAGAAAACAACAGTAATATCTCAAAATAGAATAAAAAAAACTGACATTGCTTAATTACTACTTGCCAATATATACTACTTGACACATATATAATTATGTAAATTGGGATGTTTATTAGGCCTTTTATAGGAGGGAAGCCTTTCTGACCAAAAAAATGTAAAAAGGGGCTGATAAAATAAAACAACTTGCAAATCTATAGGAAAATAGACGCTTATTTGAGGTGTCGACTTAGAAAATCTTGCAAGTTTGGAGTGTACATAGTGCTAAAATGAGATGTAAAGCATGATCTAAACACATGTGGTATAAACTGTATGAAAGAGAAGCACATGGACGGGTTTAGTAGTAAAACTGAACTAAAATTAAATAAATCCGCAGAAGTGTGTGTGTGTTTCTCTGCGTCCAGAATTCAGCCCGCTCTGCGCATGCGCGGCAGACCTCTGCGCGGAGCCGCCTTGCCGGGTGATTTTTATCATGTATAACTCGACATTCAGAGCCTGAGTGACCAGTACCGAGTGATACAGGGTTAAACATGAATAACTGTGTTAAAACAGTCCAGTTATGATGGCACTGACCTGTCCAGAAGCTGTCTCCGTTCACTCCGTCGTCGTTTTGGGCCGCTGATCCAGAGAGTCTGACCGGTGTAGGGTTACTGCGCATGCGTGACTGCAGAGGACCGAGGCCAATCTGCGCATGCACTTTCAACGATGCCACTACATATATACACATATATGTACATACATACACAAATACATATGTGGATGCCTATATAAAAGTAAAAACATGTACACAAATGCATGGATACATGTACATAAATACATATACATATTTGTATATGTATAGATAAATATTTAGGTAGAATCTGGTGTGTGGGTGTGTGTGTGCAACACTACACTAGGCTATGGATTAATACATATGAGTGTAAAGTACCCATTTGTCACACATGAACACACCACAGCACAGAACACAGTGTGAACAGTATGAATTTTTTTCTGTGCATTTATCCCATTCACCAACTGAACCAGTGCAGTGTGGGGACAGTATCTTGCTCAAGGGTACCTCAGTGGTGTCACTGGCAGTCCTGGGATTTGAACCCTGGGATTAAAAATGAAAGAGAGAGAGAGAGAGAGAGAGAGAGAGAGAGAGAAGGGAGAATACTAGACACAGGATTTGCCTGAATATGGGTGGGAAAAATTGTCACTGACTAATATAAACATTGCCCAAAACATGATTGATTTATACATGCGCCTTCAACAATGCTATGCTATTTATATCTGTATACATCTGCCACAACATTGAAACCATGGACAGGCGAAGTAAAAAACCTTTTTATCTAATTAGATTGGCACTTGTCAAGAAGTGGGATACGGGGTGGCACGGTGGTGCAGGGGTTAGGGCTGTTGCTGCACAGCAAGAAGGTCCTGGGTTTGACTCCCGGGTTGGGTGCAGGGTCCACACTCTGTGTGGAGTTTGCATGTTCCCCTCATCACTGCGTGGATTTCCTCTGGGAGCTCTGATTTCCTCCCAGCGTGAAAAACATGCATGCATTGGGGATAGGTCAATTGAGCACACTAAATTGCCCTTAGGTGTAACTGTGAATAGTTGTCTGTCTGTGGCCCTGCGACGTGCTGGCAACTGTCCAGGGTGTACCCTGCCTTTTCCCATTGTAGCTGGGATAGGCCCAGTCATCCAGACATCACAGATTGGCCCTTGTCAAAGTCACTCAGATCCACACACTCAACCATTTTTTCCTGCATCCAACACATCAACTTCAAGAACTGACTGCTCACTTACCTCCTAACATATCCCACCCCTTTACAGGTGTCATTATAATGAGAAGTAAATTATTCACTTTACCTATCTGTGTTTTTTAAAACTGTAGTCTATTTGGACTGAGTAAAAGTATTAGTTTTTATAACAACATAAAAACAGTGTATTCAGAACAGGCTTTATGAGCCAGGGGCTGAACGGTACATTCAAAACTTTGACCATGTTTACAAACCACACCAATTTCTTATATTATGAAATGGGGAAAAATACATTATGGTCCCTTTAGTACAGTTGTGTCACGATCCGGTCCTGTCCAGACAGAGATGAAGAGGAGGCACTTCCATGAGAACTGATTTTATTTACAAACAGAGAACAGACACAAACAGAACAGAAACAGGCACGGGGGGGGGGGGAAAGCAAACACGAGAAGCTGGAGTTGAGGAGACAGATGAAGTCAAAGACTGAGGTAAGGTGAGGGTATGCTCCCATAACAAGAGCTAAGGACAGACCAACTTAAATACCACATAAGACAGAACACGGACCAATAAACAGACAGACATAATCAGGAACAAAACTCAGTCAGCTGTGAGCAGGAGGAGTCTAGTTAATAGCCCAACAGCGACCTCTAGCGGTCGCATACAGGAATTGTGACAAGTTGCCCAAGTCCTAAAATCAGTTGATCATAAATGATACAACTCTCAGGGTCAGTTTCCCAGACCTAAATTAAGGCTAACCCAGGACTAAAAAACATTTATTTTGGTGAATCGCCATTGCCACTACTGTTAAGACTAGGCTTCATTATTTTCTGAGAAACCAAGTCTTTCATACAATCAATGTGTGTCAATCTTCTTTATCAGTTTCTGAACCTGATGATCTAATCAATCGATCCTTTCAAGTCAGGCACAGCAGTCACATCTCGTTAAGCAGTCTCACCGCAAGAAAGGTCAATGATCTGCTGCAAGGCACGGGTCAGCAGGGGCAACAACATTTGCTATTTTTATCTGTGATTTTTTTTATTACATTAGTTTAACCTTTCCAAATTTCTCTTTAATTTAATTGAAATTATTTGATCATTTATTGCACAGTCTTACAGGTCGACTCACAGGTTCACTTAACTACTTTTTGTTCTTGTATAACTGTGTATGTGACAAATGAAGAATCTTGAATCTTAAGATATTAATGTACATCAATATAAATCAATATGTATATACATATGTTCACAGTATATATATATATATATATATATATATATATATATATATATGTGTGTGTGTGTGTGT
>JBBJLS010000001.1:4399166-4416742 GCA_037577275.1 Bryconaethiops microstoma
GTGAGCAGGGAAAACACCCCCCCCCCCCCCCCACCCCCACACACACACACACAGTAACATCTCAGGGACCATATTTTAATTAGCTAAACACACTGAGTTGGTCACTGATCTAATGTTTTTGCAAGTTAATGAATAAAACATGCAAATAATTTGCATTGAAAACATTTGGAAAACCTGAACGTCTCAAACTGTTGACGGGTTGTGTGAGAAAAATCACAACGGTGGCTTCAGCACACCCTGCTGTTGTTTACGGACTGAACACATTTCCTGAGCGTGTCAGACTCGTGCGCAAAAGACACAACTCACCATCAGTCGCCACGAACACAGGAACCCAGGCTAATAAAGCATCCACAACCAAATATGGGCAGGGAAGGGTCATGCCTTCATTTCTCCTAACCAGCTGCCGCAGGTCTCTGTCTATGGCATTACGCTATACATATCTGCCTAACCTATTGTGGAATGTCTCGGACTCGCCCGGCCCGTCCAGTCTGAGCGGGGCTATAGATACTCCGGGTCAGGGCCGCCGCTTTGTCCACCTCCACAAATAGGAACTGCTTAAAGAATAGCGCAAACATCCCAGCAAACGAGTCCTGATTAGGGTTCGATATCACACGGACGCGAACGATGTGTAGTGCTGTGAAGATGCACCGCAGTAAATGACGTGCAAGGCTATTTATCTGGTCTGTTTATTTACAATACCAGTCAAAAGTTTCAGAACACCCCAATTTTTCAGTTGTTTTGTATTGAAATTCAAGCGGTTCAATGTCTCATTGTTCATTCTGCAGAAAGTTCTTTCCAAAAACTGCAGAAGTTCCCGTAAGTGTGCGGCACATATAGGTTGCTTTGCTTTCACTCCTCTGTCCAGTTCATCCTAAAGCAGCTCGGTGGGGTTTAAGCCTGAAGACTTCTGGCCACTCCATGTTTTCCAGCTGACCATCTTGTTCTCTTTTCTGAGGTAGTTCTGGCAGAGCTTGGACTTGTGTTTTGAGTCGAACCCGACCAACTCGGCACATACCAGAGGAACTGCATGGAGCTACAGAATTATTTCCCACTTCCGGGTAACCTTACCATTTTTAAACCTCTCGCAGTTCAGCACTGTCCTTTGTACCATTTCATGCTATTCACTGGACTTGAACTGTTTGAATTTCAATTGAAAAAAGCTTGAAACACTGGCGTTTTCTAATATTTTTGACCGGTAGTGTATCTTCTGTATTTTTTTATTTTTTTTTTACATATATCATAGAGCAAATGTAAGTACCCAACATAATACAACAAAATATCCTTTGAAATATTTCAGTCAACAATTGTTATTTTACATATATAATAATGCTGACTGCAATATTTAAAGAATGTCTGATTCTGCAATGTATAATAGCAACAACCTGATTTTTTAAAAAGAAAATATAATCTACTCTAATGTACAGTTAAGTTCATATATATTTAGACACTGACACATGTTTTGTTATTTTACCTGTTAAATCAAACATATTCAAATTTTAGTGCATTACTGGATATAAATGCATAACATGCAGACTCTCAGCTTTAATTTGAGAGTATCCACTTCCAAATTGAATAAAGCGTTTAGGAATTACATCCCTTTAACGTGGGCCATCCTCTTTTTAAAGTAATTGGACAATTGACTCAAAAACTCTTTCATGGACAGGTGTGCGTAATTCCATCATTATGTCATTATCAATTAAGGAGATAAGAAATCTGGAGTTGATTCCAGGTGTGGCATTTGCATTTGGAAGATTTTACTGTGAACATACAACATGTGGTCAAAAGAGCTCTCCATGCAGGTGAACCAGGCCATCCTTAGGCTGAAAACAGAAAAAAACAATTCGGGAAATGGCCAGAATATTAGGAGTGGCAAAATCTATGGTGTGGTACATTCTGAGAAAGAAAGAAAGCACTGGTGAACTCAACAACGCAAAAAGGCCTGGACGTCCACGGAAGACAAAAGAGGTGGATGATCGCAGGATCATTTCCATGGTGAAGAAAAACCCCTTCACAACATGCAGCCAAGTGAAGAACCCTCTCCAGAAGGCGGACCTGTCAATATCCAAGTCTACCATAGACGACTTAATGAAAGCAAATACAGAGGGTTTACTGTAAGGTGCAAGCCACTCATAAGGCTCAAGAATAGAAAGGCTAGATTGGACTTTGCTAAAAAAAAAAAAACATCTTAAAAAGCCAGCACAGCTCTGGACCAACATTCTGTGGACAGATGAAACCAAGATCAACCTCTATCAGAATGATGGCAAGAAAAAAGTATGGAGAAGAACAGCTCATGATCCAAAGCATACTACATGATCTGTAAAACATGGTGGAGGCAGTGTGATGGCTTGGGCATGCCAGAGGCACTGGCACACTAGTGCTTATTGATGATGTGACACAGGACAGAAGCAGCCGGATGAATTCTGAGGTGTTCAGAGACATACTGTCTGCTCAAATCCAGCCAAATGCAGCCAAGCTTCACAGTTCAGATGGACAATGACCCAAAACATATGGCAAAAGCAACCCAGGAGTTTATTAAAGCAAAGAAGTGGAATGTTCTTGAATGGTCAAGTCAGTCACCTGATCTCAACCCAATTGAGCAACATTTCACTTGCTGAAAACTAAACTTCAGACAGAAAGACCCGCAAACAAAAAGCAACTAAAAGCCATTGCAGTCAAGGCCTGGCAGAGCATTAAAAAGGAGGAAACCCACCGACTGGTGATGTCTATGGGTTCCAGACTTCAGGCAGTCATTGCCTGCAAGGGATATTCAACCAGGTATTAGAAATAAACATTTCAAGTATTAATATGTCCAATTACATTTGAGCCCCTGAAATGAGGGTATTATGTATTAAAGTGACTTTAGTTCCTTCCCATTTTATGCAATATTTTTGTTTAACCCGTTGACATAAAGCCGAAAATCTGCACTTCAACAGCATCTGAATTGTTTCATTCAAAATTCATTGTGGTGATATAAAGAATCAAAATGAGAATATTCATGGACCTAACTGTCTAGCATTTGAAATATTGCAAACTTTCTAGAAATTTCTATATTTCTGCAAAATTATGGACTTTGAAGTCCTAAAACTAGATTAAGAGAACCCAGTTAAACAAATGAGAAAATACTTTACCACTTAGGAGTGGCAAAAGTACGTGAACCTTTAGGATGTGTGTGGAAATGCATCATGACACAAAAAAGGAGATTTTTGAGTACCTCAGAGAGAGAGTTCCCAGGAGTGGTCGACCAACAAATTTTAGTAAAAGCTTCCTACTTATAAAACCACAGGTTAATATTAAAAATTCATTCTGAACTGTTCATTCCAAACATGAGCAATGATTCTAAACATTAAAGTGATTAGTCAGAACATATTTTTGTTTTGTCTAGGAACCAGTGTTGATTGACTTGGAGAATGAACCTGAGGAGATTGATGAGAATTTTCTGGCTGCGGGAGAAACTGACATTAAAGAAGTTTTAGAGCGGATGTCTCAGTCTTTTAGACCAGGTACCCCTTTCATGGAAGGACAAATGGCTCTGCCATTTACTCAACTGACAACTCCATTGGTGTGGCCACACAGGCTCCCTCCTCTCACAGCCGCACCAAACAAGGCCTGGAAGAACATCATTGAAGAACCTGAGGCTGAAGAACCTGAGGCTCCTGAGCAGGTGTGTGTTTGTGTGAAATGCTTCTGAATATCTGAGAACTTTCTTTCGCAGCTGTATTAGAATTGCTTATCTCTTAGACACTCATATTAAATTTGAGGACCCTGAAGCGTGTGATGGGAGTGATGCAGGCACACAGGAAGAAGAAGAGAAAGGGAAAGATAAAGTGAAAGAGAAAATGGACAGAACAGGAAAAAGGAAGGAGAGAGAGGCTGATAAAAGCAAACCAGACAAAAAGAGAAAGTGGTGGAGTAGGTGAGGTTCAGACATGAAGTTTTAGGCAGTGCTTTTCAGCTGTAGCCCTCACTGAAGTGAAAAGTGAGGGGGGTCGAGATTTCTGGAACGGGTGTTTGGAAATGAACACAGAGGCGCTTCTCATCTTTAACACTGTTTTCTCTTTCCTTCTGTCTTACAGGCTTCGCCGCTGGCTGCCCTGCTTTTAGGCAGCACCGGGCAAGGAGGAAAATGAGAAATACAGCAAGCTTCCCAGACGTCAAACACCTTGGACAACTTCTTACACCACATTAAACTCCTTTATTGTCAAAATAAAAATAATAAAAACACAAACGTTTCCTCTGATGACATAAAATATTTTACTTTTTTGTAATTATACTAATTATAGATCATCATATCATTGGTCCCCACCCTGGTCTTGGAGCCATCTGTGTCTGCCTTTTAGTGTTTAATCTACTCCATATGACAAAGACAATACATTTTGACATTTTGATATGTTTATTATACTGAGGCTGATGGCTTGATATTTAAATTAGACACACCAAATATTGATTCGAGCAACAACCCCACATTCTGCATGGTGTTCGACAGGATGCTCAGTCAGAAACTGTCAGCAATACTGATGATGAGAATCTGAAAGGATTCCAGAGGGAGAGAGGAAAACAACAGGTTCAGTGTGTTTAGCCTCATGTGTGCTGTAACATCATTGATGTATGGATCTCTCACACACAAAGCAGTTACAAAGCTGTAAATCTGTCATCAATTTATTTTATTCTTTATTGTATATTACTCTGTCACATGAGCAGTGCAGAAAAGACCTGCAAGGCTCCAATCATACAGTTGATACACTGGACAATACAGCTTAAAACAGTAAAACCAAACAGAACAACAACGCAGGACCACAGTAACTGCTGGCAATAAATAGTAACTCACTTTAAGTAATCATGTCTCTCAGATCTTCTGTACAGAGAAAAATGGAACAATAATTACACCAAATGAGCGCAGGAGATCTACAACTACGGATAGAATGATACGAGAGAAAAAAAAATACACTGGAGAAGGAGGCAGTGTGGAGGTCTTTAGGTATGAAAACACAACAAACATCGCACACAAGGTTGTCAGGAATGGGGAGGTCACGACTGCTACATGACAACAAGGGAAAAGCAGAGCAGTGGAATGTGTGGAGAAGAGGGCAGGCAAAGGGACAGGAGGACAGCTGGATTCAGGCGCACTGCTCCAGGGGCCGACTGGACCGAGAAACCGGATTAGTCCTCCAGCGTGCGGAAAGAATTCTGCATGTCCTCATGCAGCTGGGCGTAGTCAGCCTTAATCTTGGCTTCTCCCTCCTTCACAGGGTCCTGAGAGAGAGAGACAGAGACAGAGAGAGACATAGAGACACAGAGAGAGACAAACAGAGAGAGAGTGAGACAAAGAGACAGAGACAGAGAGAGAGCGAGACAAAGAGACAGACAGACAGAGAGAGCGAGACAGAGAGAGAGAGAAATTACTTATTGAGGTGGAGAGGAACAAGAGAACTCAAAACCCTTTAGGGCTGCCCAATATATCATGTGCTAATGGTTATCCCAATATCAGTTTCTGCAGTACTGACATCACAGAAGGCTGCAATATGCAAATGAGTCTTTAACCAATCACAGTGTTTCTGACAGAGTGATCAATCACTGCTCCAGGTGAATTCCTGGATGTTCTGATGAATCGAGGTCTTTATGTAATGCAACAAATGTCCAATAATCATTAAAGGCAAACTGACAAATTAGTGCATTAATGGGAAGCACTAGATTGCTGTAACCAGAACAAGGAGATATATTTAAATGTGTTGTTTTGGGACATCACAAAAACTATGATTTTAAAATGGGCTGTTTGTGTAGCTTAATTTTTTGAGATATGGACTGTATGTATGAGTTTCACTGTATAGGAGTTCCATTTGAAACATTTACAGACTTTAAGCCTTTTTAATTCCAGAAAATTAATGATATGGGCCCTTTAATACCTTGACAGTCATCACAATAGCATTATGTAGCAGTAAAATCCATAATACAAATGTGAAGAGCAAGTGGTTTGAAATCTGACCTGTGCTAAAAAGGGACGAGGAAAGAAACAGATTATGGTGTGTTTGTTGCTACTCAGATGTGCAATTTCTTATTTTGGGTTAAATCATCATCATCGTACGCAATATATTCACTATTATGTGCACTATTATTATGACACTACTACGTGCAAAAACAAACTCCGTATAGAACACAGCATGTTGTGTATACAGTATAGAGTATTTTCTGGACAGCTGTATTTTGACTTTATTCTATATTTGGTACTGTTTTTGTCTCTGTGTATCTGTGCAGTCGTAGCATAACCAACATCCTCGAGAAGTTTTCTGATTCTGAAAGTAAACATGAAGGCACTCAGATACACAAAAGTACCTTAAATTTCATGGAGCTGATCCTGTACAGGATTTCTCCCATGTGCTCGCGGATCATGGCCCAGGTGATCTTGTTATCGCTTTGCGCAGTAGACTCCACTGCATGCCGAGCCATGTCGTAGAAGGCAATCATATTCGACAGGACGCCCACAGTCTTGTAGAACGGACAGAACCTGGAGAGTTTGAAAGAAACAGTCATTTGGGTTGTTTTTTCATATTTACATTTTATGCATTAGAGAAACATAACTTACAGTGATCATGTTACAGTTGAGAAGTTGTAGTTTTAAGAGTCTTGCCCAAGGACTCATTACTGTACTCATTACTGCTTTCCACTATACGATTACATTGGTTACTGAACATGATATTCGTTAAATAGCAGGGTTAAGCAAATAGTCATGTGTAAAAGTTTGAACACCCCAACAAATTAACACATTTTATTTTGTTGATAAAATTGTCCTTAAGTATCAACATGATCCACTACAAGCAACTTAAATATGGCATTTTCTGCTAATAAAAGTGAACATTTTTCATAGTGATTTGCATAGAAAAAATGAAAAAGTGCAGAAGTGTGTTCTCAGTAGAGAATCTGCACATATTTATACATATAAAACTCAATCAAAAAATCATTTGACCCGGGATGCCCAAATGTTTGTACTGCACCCATGGTAATACTGGGCGATTGCTTCAGTTTTGGTTAAGGTGGCATTTGGCAGACGCTTTTATCCAGAGTGACTTACAATCATTAGTTACAGGGACAGTCCCCCTGGAGCAAGTGAGGGTTAAGTGTCTTACTCAAGGACACAATGGTAGAAAGCGGAGGTTCGAATCTGCAACTTTGAGGTCACCGGATTCACAGGCAAGTGTTTAACACACTAGGCTACTGGTGACTTGCTATATAATGATCATTATGGTGTACCTGTTGTAAAAAAAATTATTTCAATTCCAAATTTAAATTAAACTGTGCACTTTATTCATAGTATCCAAAAACCACCCAGTTAACTGCACTGTATGTTTAAACATTTGCTGCTAAAGATTATAAACTGTTGAGTTCTCTTTTTGTAGCTCTAAGAGAAGAACAGTTCAATCAAAATGAGCTGTCAGGTTTGTAACACATTCCTTCAACAGAGTATCAGAACTCTTTGCAAGTGTATTGACTTTATTACCAATAATAAGATAAGATAAAAAGACAAGAAAGAACTTTACTTATCCCGAGGAAAATTCTTTTGTCATAAACATGCTCAATGCAACAAGAGGAATAAAGATGAGACAATAAAGAGTTAAAAAAGAACAAAACAGTAGTAATAGTGCAAACAGAATAACAAAATAACTCCAACAAAGTAACAAATAACTATACAGACATAATAAAATAACAGATTATTAGTGCAAGTGGTTATGAAAAGTGTTTGTGCCATGAATAAAAAGAGATAGCAGCAGGTAACCAGGGCATGAAACAAACATTCAATAACATACAGATGAGTAAATAAAAAGCACATGAGTAATATTGCACAATCCGAATGAGAACCTAATGACAAAGTTCATGACAGGTTTGGAATACTTTATTTTATTACATTTAGTCGGTACTGCCCAACTTAAACACACGGGTGTGCACGTACCTGTCATAAGGTGTGTAACCGTTCTGCTGCAGGAAGTCGTCCTTGATCAGTTTAGCAACTTCCAAGGTAATCTTGTCAGTTTCAGCCAGCGAGGCCTGGCGTAAACATCAAACAAAGAAGCAATATAAAACACTTTCACTTTTAATGACCGCTCAGTCAAGTCAAAGTAACGGTTCCAGTTTGGTTGAAAGTTGTAATGCACTTCCTCACCTTGCCCACAAGCTGTACGATCTCCGCCAGGTCCTCTTCCTCCTGCAGAATCTCCTTGGCTTTGGTGCGCAGCGGCACAAACTCAGGGAAGTGCTTATCATAGTACTCATCTAGTGCTCGCGTGTACTTACTGTAGCTGATCAACCAGTTTACTGAGGGGAAATGCTTCCTCTGAGCCAGTTTCTTATCTAAACCCCAGAACACCTAGAGGGAGAGAGAGAAATGATTTGATATTATTTATTTAGGTGGAGGAGAACAAACAAACTCAAAACCTTCTAGGGCCGCACAATACATCGTCTGCTCATGGCTCTCTCAGTACCAGTTTCTGCATTATTGATATCACAAAAGGCTGCAATATGCAAATGAGCCTCTAACCCATCACACTGTTTCTGACAGGGTGACCAATCACAGCCCCAGGTAAATTTCTGGATGTTCTGATGAATCGAGGCCTTCATGTAATCAAACAAAAGTCTCATTTTTAACAATTAAAGATGTTGGCGAATCAGTGCATGAATGGGCGGGGCTAAACTGCCGTAGCCAGAGTAAAGAAATATATTTAAGTTTTGTGATATCACAAAAACTATGATTTGGAAATAGGCTCTTTTTGTATTTTCCATTTATGGACTGTATGGATGAGGAGAGTAAAACGTACCATTTGGAACAATATTTACAGAGTTTACAGCTTTTTTTTTTTTTTTAATTCCAGAAAAATGATGATCTGAGCTCTTGAAATATCTTAAAATATCCTGAAAGGCATCACAATCGCAATATGTAGCAGTAAAATCACAAACTGATCTCAGGTCACCTCTCGGGGTAGTCCCAGTCTGGTTTATTCTTCTAATAAATACAGTGTTCTATAAATGTGACCAATTCATGTTTTTAATAGCTTTTGGAGTATTTTTCCATGGCCTCAAACTTTGCTCAGAAGATCAAATTACACGTGTAACACGAAAAACACATAATTCAGCTTTAGTTAGATGGGGTCTGAGTTCTAAAGGAGTTGTGGAGTGAAGAGCAAGTGGTTTGAGACCTTATCAGTGCTAAAAAAGGACTGAGGAGGAGAGCGGAGTCACCTTTAATGTTTACTTTCATTGTGAACAAGAAATGAACTAAAGCCATTTGTAATTTTCAGGTTCGTTTTAACAGAACTGAGTTTAGCTCATTTAAACTAAACTACACAAAAACACAAAAAAAAAAACAAAAAAAAAAGAAAAAGAAAAACACGAAATAAGCGTTTTTGGCACAAGCTTATGTTAATGTGTGAGTCAGTACTGGTATGACTGACTGACCTGTACAATGCCAAGAGTAGCAGAAGTCACAGGATCTGAGAAATCTCCACCAGGGGGCGACACACTGCAGAAAAAAAAACAACAACAACAAAACTCATTATGCTTCTCAAAATGAATGAAAACAGAACTTGGATCACCAGGTGTACAGTGTGAAGTGGTGTTCTCCCAACTGTAGGAAGAACAAGGTCGGTACTTATCATTCATCTCAATCAAGTAGTTAAAATCAAATGAATCAAACTTATTATTCAAGAAAGAATGCAAATCTAGAGAGCCAGTACACTTCTGTATCATGGTAAATGCTATTACATTAAATGTTCAATGTTCTTATTCTGAGATGCTGGATAAATCTGGGCCCAGATTCTCAGCAAATTGTGCAGGAATGTTTGTGAAACTGTGATAACAAGAAGAAGGAGATCAACAGCTCCCCCATGTGTGCAAAAGCATCACTCACGCGCCCACTATGCTGACGCTGCCCTCTCTCTCTGGGTTACCAAGGCATTTCACTCGTCCAGCACGCTCATAAAACGACGCCAGACGTGCTCCCAGATAGGCTGGATATCCACTGTCTGTTTAAGACACACACACACACAAATAAATTCAATAGTAATACTATTGCACTCCTTTTGTTATCTTAACTACAAAAGCATGGATTATTTCTTCACCAGCAGGCATCTCAGCCAGACGGCCAGAAATTTCTCTAAGGGCCTCGGCCCATCGAGATGTGGAGTCCGCCATCATGCTCACGTTGTAACCCATGTCCCTGAAGTACTCAGACAGAGTGATTCCTACAGAAAAGATGAATTAAATAAAGACACACATTAATTCCTGATATGCAAAGTACTGTAGTAAACAATGTTCATTTAAGGATAATGCATCGTGACTGGCAAAACGTGCTTTGCAGCGATGTCTGACAGGCTGATACCTGTGTAAATAGACGCCTCTCTAGCTGCCACGGGCATATTGGAGGTGTTAGCGACCAGAGCTGTTCTCTTCATGATGCTCTCCACCTTGCCGTCCACCTCCATAGTTAGCTGTCGGAGAAGTGCATATTTAAACATCACCATCATAATCAATGCAGGGTCGCTGATATTCCATTATTAATCTTAAAAGTTAATAATGTAGATATTATTTAAGAATGTTTTATTACATTAATGTGGTAGTAATTAGAGTGAAGTGGGGGCCCATATGCAGACCCTTAGGATCAGTTTTACAGACAGGGATTACACACCTAAGGGTCGGTTTCTCAGACAGGGATTAAACCTAGTCCTAGATTACGTAGTGCTGTGAATAGAGATTTTCCATTGAAAAGGAAAGGGTAGTCCAAGACTAGGCTTAATCCCTGTCTGGGAAACTGAGCCTTAGAGTTTAAGGGGTTACAGCAGGATTACGGTGTGTCTCTCACCTCAGGAAAATCTCGCAGTACTTCCGACATCTCATTACCGCGCTCGCCACAGCCCACGTAAATGATGACATCACTGTTGGAATATTTGGACAAGGACTGAGAGATCACAGTTTTGCCACATCCAAAAGCCCCTGGGATGGCTGTGGTCCCTCCCTGCACACATCTGTGAATAAGAACGTGCCCAAATTATTGCACAAGACTGAATACATTATTGTAGATTTGGGATAGCATCAGCAGAACAGTAGTGCCAAATTGTTATAATAATATATTAATATATAATACAATAATATAATATGTAACAACACAAAAACAAGATGGGTAAAAACAAAAATAGTGATATTTATTTAGAAAGAGTCATTTAAAGCAAGCCTGTAAATAACCTATTGGGTCTCACTTAAAATTGAAACTGCACAGGAGAAAGTTCTTGACTGCTTGCGAGCTCATGTCAATTTTCTTTATATACGTATGGAATTTTAATATTAATGTACAAAAATGACATAAGGTAGCATCCGATCTTTCATTTTAAGTGAGGCCCAATTGGACTCAATATTTCCAGGAGGTATGTAGTTGTTCATGTTTCATAAATAAAGTAACGTGAACCTGCAATGTGCTTCCGGAAAGCATATTATGATGGAATTTACTGTGATTTACTGATCCACAATAAAAAAAAGAGTACACAGAAACCAAACCCAAGCAAAAGACTCACGGGAAGAGGGCGTCCAGCACTCTCTGTCCAGTCAGAAGGGGGTGATTAGCGGGAAGCTTCTCAGTGACGGGTCGGACTTGACGCACTGGCCACACCTGGACCATGGTAAACTTCTCCTTTACCCCCTCAAACTCCAGCTCCAACACCACATCCTATCACACACACACAGTCAGTCACACCACCACTGCAGGAATATTAAAAGTACTGACGTGTCTGCGTATGATCAACTCTGTGTCAGCTCACCGAGACGTCATAGTTGCCAGGTGGTGCCACGTAGGTGACGGTTCCGCGGTTCCTGGGTGGCAGCATGATTTTGTGCCTAATGAGAGAGTTCTCTAAAACCATACCATAGATGTCACCTCCAGTTATGTGACTTCCAACCTGCCAAATAGGAGGTGAGAGTTAGCATGTCAGGTTCTTTTCCTTTTTTAAAAACGTTCCTCCAATCTTTTCCTTGTTTTAAAAATGTTTGTCCAGTCTTTTCCTTGTTTTTCTTGTATATGTTGTTCTGCTCAGGTGTTTCTAGTCGTCTAGTCAGTGTATGTATACCCCTTGTGTTTCAGTCTGTGTTTGTGATTCTTTGTGAAACTTCTTCTGGATCTATTGTAATTTCTAGTTGTCTTGGTTTTCTTGTGTTTTTGTTAAACCTGTTTCTGCAGCGCTCCTGTTCTTGTTATTTCCTCAGACCATCTTGCGTTTCAGTATTTTCTTACATTTCCGTGTAAACCGGACCCCTCATTTTTGTTTGTATTTGGTCATGTGTTTTGCTTTAAAACTTTTGGATCCTGCGATGACATCCCGCCTGCCTCGACCATTACTCAGCCAATACATAAACACAATTTAGTTACAATTATACTGAAAATGAAGTCTTGAAAATGAAGTGTTTCTCATTACTTAAAATAGTGACTAATATAATTTGGCCGTGTGGACAATAAAGACAGAAGAACCAACACAAATGATCTGCAGGTGCATTATAAGCTAATTATTGTGCTTGATAAAAGCTCAGATGTTTTGAGAAAAGAAAAAAAAAAACAGGTTCCAATCATGTCATAACAGTTTAAGAATGGGATTTTTCATCCTGAGGTTGTGCTTTAACATCATCTTCAGTTTATTTCAGACCTCATTCTCACATACCCGTAAATTCTTGGAGGGAGAGAACTCCCATTTGAGGTCGCGGTTCAGGGCACCGATGTTCACTCCTCGGGGGATGTAGATACTCTTGGTCAGATCATTAATGTCTTTGAGTGGCCGCTGGATACCGTCAAAGATGGAGCCCATGATTCCAGGTCCCAGCTCGACAGAGAGGGGCTTTCCAGTGCGCAGGACCGGGTCACCAACCGAAACACCAGCTGAAAACAGCTCAGGAAACTTAACACAGTTGAGAAGCAGGGTTTTAATAATGCACTGTGAAGGGTCAGGCTGACGATGGTGGTTCAATTGCCTTCATTATGGAACATTAGAATCCATTACGGTTGAAAAGTGGAATATCAGTGATTGAAAAATATATGCAGATTGTAAACAAAGTCTTATAACCAACTCGTTCTTTCTTTATTTAATATGGAAGATATATGTACGTGCACACTTGGAACAGTATTATTGTAATGTTGTGGTTTAATATGCTCTATTACATTTGTATTACCCCGTGGGAACATTGCTACTACGGGCTAACAGCATTTACATGTTACATTGACATGTGACCATTTTTGATTTTTTTTAAAACCTCAGCACCTGCTAGTAAGTGCTGTAGTTGTGCTACAAGGACATGGAAATACATTCCTTAAAAGGTGTAAATCTCAAAACTCAATCAGTTTGATGATAATTCGTTCGCAAATAATTCAAATGTCTTATATCCCCACAACTTGATTCAATTTCAGTAACATTCTGAACTTTTTCAGTCCATGCATTATTAAAAAGGAGTTTTGATGATTTGTCAAAATTCTTGCATTATTTGGTCAATCCGATGTCAACAGTTTTTCAAAGTGTTTTGAAGTGAAATGCTCTGTTCTAGAGCCCTCTAAAAGTTATTCCAGAAAGATACTGCATGAAATGGTTACAAATATGGGCTTTTACAGTAATAAAGGTGGTTTTGGTCTAAAATGTTCTATGTAAACAAGTGCAATGCTGTAAGGCAAAACAGCCCCCCAAAAAAATGTCTTATGTTTTTACTAAATTACCAGCATATCAACACACAACTCAGAAGACACATCATTCACTGGCTGTTCTGGATAATAAATAAAATGTCTAGATTTGTGCTGTAGACACAACATTCACCACCTCCATAAAGAAAATTTGAGTGAAAATTTGAGTGAACCTTTTCACATCAAACCACTCTGAATTATACAGGAGGTTAGAAAAATCACTCTTTAATAAAGTATAGAGACAAAACGTTCTGAAAATGAATCAAGTTGTGGTGATACAAGACATTTCCTGATTAACTGTATCATTTCCAAAAGAATCACAATCAAACTGTATTCAAGATACGAGATTTATACCCCTATAAAGAATGTATAACCGTGACTTACAGCACATCTACAGCAGTTGCTAGAGGGTTTTGAGGTTTAAAAGAATGAAAAGTGGTCATTTGGGACTGATGAAACATGCAAATGCTATTAGCCCATAGTAAGAATTTTACCACAACGTAATACACATGTAATACAGCATATGAAACTACAATTACTACAATTAGAACTATTGCAATTATTACATAATCACCTGATTGTGATTATTTGAGCTGACAGCGATCACTATTGCATAACTGAATCATTTCTATTCATCTCTAGAAACAGAAATGTCATTTTTAAACCCTATTTCATAATTTTTGAACACACAGTGTTTGATTGGTGCTTGTTTAATGATGTATTTTTTTGTGCTGCTTCCGCAAATTGAGAATTAGTATGGTTTATTATCAATCTACTTCTAGTGATGTGAACATCATGAATAAATTACTTGCAAAGCCAAAGACAACAGCACTGCTGTCTGTGCATTTTGGTTTTAACGAAATGAGAAAGGAGAGCCTAATAACTCAAAGGGAGGCAATCTATCAAATGTGTGAAAGGAAGGTGCTGGTCGAAAGCGCTAATATGACAAATCACCAAACCACCGGCAGATCCATCACCCCGCCTAATCTGGGGAATTTGGAAAGACAATCACAGCCACAGTTCCATCCCAGGACCCGGCTATTGCTGAAGCGTCTTGGCTGAGTGACTAAATATAAAAGTGTGACAGTACCAGATGGTGCATGTTAACAGACACTGCAGTGCAATACACAATCACAGAAATTATGTCACTCAATACAGTTGACAAAACAGCATTTAAAAAAAATGCTTCAAAACAAAGCAATATGAATTACCAAGAAAAACATACATGTCCAAAACTGCAATCCCCAACATAAACATGATGAATTTTTTTAATGCATTTTTATTCATATTGTCCAGGGTTCAGTGCAAATGATTATTATTAAACTATGATTAGGCTGAGAGCAGAAAAAAGACAAATCATTAATCGCAATTATTCATATGACAATTAATGGTCATGACTGTCACAGCCCTAACAACAACATTACAATAACATTGCTCTAACTGAGCACGTACATAAACCTTTCACAGCAAAGAAAAGATGGAAGAGTAGGTGGTATGTAGGTGTTAGAGGTCTACTGTGCTAATATGCCAGTGAATGAGTGCAGCTGAAGGATACAGGTTTCCTCGTACACCTGAATGGTGGCCATATCACCCTCCAGCCGGATGATCTCTCCCACCAGCTCACTGTGGCCCACACGCACCAGCTCATACATCGCGGCACCAGCCATACTGGAGGCCGTCACAACTGTGAGAAGACAAACACATAAGATTAGTCTTTTGGAGATACGCATATACTGCACAGAAGCTTTAGACCACCACTCACAATACTGTGAAACAAAACTGCAAGTAGATGAAATTGTTCAAAAAATGATTCATTATGTGCAACCTGAGAGATTTTAAACAATTAATACGAATCATGGACAATGAAGAAATATTAAACTAAACATTCAAAATTAAGTTATTCCCCTCTGTGTTACTGACCGGGTCCAGACACGCCGTGCACGTATCCAAACTGTCCCTCACGGTCCTCATCTCGGATCTTGGCCAGCTTGGAGAAGTCCATGTTAAACGTGTTTGTCTGTAGAGTAGAAAGAGTGTGATATTGGACATTATTAGCCGAATCTACTACTACTACTACTACTACTACTACTACTACTACTACTACTACTACTACTACTACTACTACTACTACTACTACTACGTCTGCAGATTCTACTCAGAACAATGAAAAGTTATAGGTTGGGGCCCCAGAAGGGGATGCAATTTTAATTACATCACCAAGCACCTTGTCTTAAGTTCATGAACTGCCTGTTCAAGTTTGACCACTCAGAAACAAGCAATATGCAATGTCTCTAAGCTGCCATATAACACACTGTGTTGTAGTTCTGTACAATATGGGCAAAATATTAGTATTGCGATTATTCCGCTACGTATTGAGATTACAATTCCTTTCAATATATTAATAGGCAAAAATCATTACGTTTTTGGGGAATAAAAATGGTTTACAATCTGTAAATATGTTTCATTCCCTATTCCACACAGTTCCAGTTGCAAAAACAGCTCATTTTTCAAATGTCACAAAACCCACACATTTATTTATGTTTTCTTATTCAGCCTACACCAGTTTAGCCGCGCCCATTCATACAGGGCAGCCAATCAGAAATCAAAATGGTTACATATATCAGCCTTAAAGGTACAGTAACAAAAACAGCCTGTTTAATTCCATGTTTACAAAATGGTAATGTAAGAATGACCATCAAACATCAGGAGGAAAAAATGAAACTGAAGGAAAATGTGGAATACAGGCTTTTAAAAAACACCTCTGCCAATCCATGTCTTTACTGGTTAAAAACAGAACTTTTGTCGGATCACATGAACACCTTGATTTATCAGAACACCCAGTAACTCAGCTGGAGCTGTGATTGGTCACCCTGTCAGAAACACACTGACTGATAACTCATTTGCATATTGCAGCCTTCTGCGATACCAGTATTGCAGAAACTTATATCACAATAAAGATTAACAGATGATATATTATGCAGCCCCACTGTGTATGGCATTCAAGTCTCGAGCCAGAAAACATGGATCAGCACTATTCAGGCCTGGACCTCAACAGAAAACAACTGCGATTTAAATCACAATTAAAATACTGGTGAGAAAAATCATAATTAAATATTCTGCCCAGTTCAATAATCTCTACAGCCTTTTTAACTGACACTTATTTGTATAAGGAACACTTAGTAAGTGATAAGGGCTGCCTGATCCAGGGTAAATATCTTACATATTATGCTCCTTAAAACTGCATCTGCAGGCTAGAGAGCAGGCTGTATTATTTTCAGTCTTCATCACGACTGTTCAGGATCCTCACAGCACACAGTGGAAGTTTCTGTGATTTATTGCCAGGATAATTTGGATATCACAGCCTTTCACAATGTGAGTACTGCAGAAGCCAATATGAGGACAGTGATTAACAGATTATATCTTGAGAAGTCCTACTTAAAACACCAGATTACACTTTTAGGACAAAACTGTGAGTATGCTCTAGCTTTATGCCTTAAACAACCATGACCCTGCATGGTCCTAAAGGTACTAGAGGTCCTCCTTCATGTATTTCCTCAAAATGAGATCAGAACTAGACAATATTTATCATTATTGCAATAAATGACATCACAGCATGGGTCAGTACGCACTTCTGAGCAGATTATAATCGCGTAAGTACTGAGAGAACTCAGCGCAAGGTTTCACTACAGAGCGGAATTTAAGTAATGCTTAAAGGAGTTTCTAAATTTTGACACCAAGCTTTTAATCATTATTGCA
Source organism: Bryconaethiops microstoma (assembly GCA_037577275.1). NCBI lineage: Eukaryota > Metazoa > Chordata > Actinopteri > Characiformes > Alestidae > Bryconaethiops > Bryconaethiops microstoma. The sequence continues at coordinate 4,416,607 of JBBJLS010000001.1, forward strand.
AATGTATATCAGCTCCTTGTCAATAATAACCAGTAATCCAGGGGGGAAAAAAACATGTGTATCTTTAATGTGGTTCTACTGGTTCTCTGCTGTCCAAAAAAATAAATATTGTAACAGTGTGTTTTAATTTTTTATA
>JBBJLS010000001.1:4416842-4428954 GCA_037577275.1 Bryconaethiops microstoma
ACACACATATATACATATATATACATATATAAATATATATACATATATACAGGATTATGCTTACCATGGTCGCGGGTACCTGGAGCCTATCCCAGGGTCTACGGGCGCGAGGCAGTGACTCACCCAGGGCGAGGCACCAGCCCACCGCAAGGCACACACACACCATTCACTCACAAACCATTCACTCACACACTTACACCTACGGTCAATTTAGAATTCTTAATTCACCTGACGTGCATGTCTTTGGACTGTGGGATAAACCAGAGACCCTGGAGGAAACCCACACCACCACTAGGAGAACATGTGAACCCCACACACACACACAGGACCTGGATTCAAACCCCTAACCCTGGAGGTATATGTACATACTGTTTACTGTGTACTTTTTATATCATGTTGTTATATTGTATAGCTTTTATTCTATTGACTATGCTGCCTCTACTTTCTTCTTTTGTTCTGTCCACATGCTGCTGTAACAATGCAAATTTGCCACTTATAGGACTAAAAAATGTTATCTTATTCATCACTACCTTTAATGGTTAAAAAATAGACTTTTTTTGGATTACATGAAGAACCCAATTTATCAGAACACCCAGTTACTCACCTGACGCTGTGATTGGTCACTCTATCAGACACACTGTGATTGATTAGAGGTTCATTTGCATATTCCAGCTTTCTGTGATTTCAGTATTGCAGAAACGGATACTTTAATAACGATTAGCAGATAAAGTATTGTGCTGCCCTAATCTCACAGACACAGTGAAATATTGTTCTTGACATTTTATGAGAAACTATAAACCTACACTATATGGACAAAAGTATTGGGACGCCTGACCATTATAGCAACGGGGACTTTAATTATATTGCATTCAAATACATAGGCTTTAATAATATGGAGTTGGTTTCTGTGGGAATTCGTGCCCATTCATTCTGTAGAGTGTTTATGAGATCAGGCACTGATGTTAAACAATAAGTCCTGGCTCGCAATCTCCGTTCCAGTTCATCCCAAAGGTGCTGGATGGGGTTGAGGTCAGGACCCTGTGCGGGTCAGTTAAGTTCTTTCACACCGAACTCATCCAGCCAAGTCTTAATGGACCTTGCTTTGTTCACTAGGACACAATCATGCTGGAATAAAAAATTTAGTTCCACAAACTGGGTCCACAAATTTGGAAGCATGGCGTTGTCCAAAATGTATTGGTATGCTGAAGTAATAAGACTGTCCCTCTGAGTTCAATAATTAAGAGTTGTCTTACAACACTTTTGTCTGTGTAGTGTGTGAATGGGAAAAGTTCTGCTCGTGTGAATCGGTTCGATCGATTCGATTGAAAAGAGCCGGTTCGATAGAAGTGACTCGTTCACCAGTGACAGTAGCTGCTAGTCCTTTAGCCAGGATACATGTGGAGGGTCCGGAGAGAGTGGAGGTCTCGACAAAGTTAGGACGGGTCCTCTCCGGGTTGAAAAACATACTATCGACGTCCTTCGTCTCTTTCACCTCGGGCGAGTTCTGTGAAACATGAAAGGGTGAGAGAAACTCTTTGCGTTTGTCCAAAAGTTTGTTTTTTTCCTCCTCTCCTCTTTCAACAGGGGGAGGGGAGGAGAGGAGGGGAGAGCTAGCCGCCTCTCAGCGCGGGGTGAGTGGAGAACCTTCTACCACAGACACCGCCACATATTTCACTAAATAAACTTCCTCGACTAAAGGTCAAGACATTTAACTAAAGTTTTAGTGTAAATAAACTCACCACAGTCCCTGCAAAAAACAACTAGGGGCCTTAAAACTCCGTATGATGCTCGTTAGCTTAGCTTAGCTTAGCCTGAGCTTGAGTCTGAAAATGTTGAGTCAGACTGGGGAAAGCTAGCTGATTGCTAACTTGCTAAGTCTTCAATAAAATACACTAATACTTTTTGTACTTCTTATACTTCTTAAGTTTATTTCTCTAGTTAAGGTACAATTCAGTGCTATAATGTGCTCCTTTGAGTCCTAGAACACCTCGTGTGTGCTAACCATGCCCTTCTCTTCAATAAAATACACTTATACGTAGTTTATTGTTCTAATTAAGTGCTGTAATGAGCTCTTGTGATTTTCCGAGTCCTAAAACATCTATGTGTAAAGAAGTGGCCCATAATGTAGTCTAGATGCCCACCTGCTTCCAGAAATTCTTAGTTAAACACTGGTTAACTGGGAAGATACAGTGTCCTAAGTAAAACTACTTTAAAGTGACTTAAAATAGCTATTAGTAACCTTAGCTGTATAGTTAAAAGGTAAGTTAAGAGGACAGGTAAGTTACTTTGAGAAGCACATCAAACTCCCCTCTGCCTGATGTGAGTAGGGGTTGTGAAATCTTATGCACACTTTGTGTGTATTTTCCAGATTACTGTAGCATGTCATTGATAGTTGTGACTTTTTTCCACAGGTCTAAACTTGCCAGAAAATGTAAAAAAACCCAAAAAACATTTCCGATATATATCCTTCTTATTACAGCAAAGAAAAAGCAGGATACCACTTCTCCAGATCGCCAGGCATTCTTATTTCTATATGGTGGGCCGGCACTGAACAAGCTTCTGAATTAAGTGAACTCGGATTTATTACCTGGCAAGTACAACCTGCCTCAGAGCTCCCAAACACTTGAGTGTTTCAGTACAGGCTGCTTTCTGAATAAGGCATGATGTAGACCATTGAATCAGAACAGAGGTCATTTCCATATCTCAATCTTAAAGGCACAGCCTGTTTAATTCTGGAGGATAAGGCAAGGCTGTAACATGGTTGCATAAAAATGTTATGAGTGATTTTGGAACAAACCTATTTAAATCTGATAAGTTGGCATCAGGGAGGAAAAATAATCTCCAGGGTAGATTCTTACTTCGTTATTCAGTGGTAAAATCCTTACTGTACAGTAATGACAGTCGGTTTTCAACTAGATGGATTTAGAAACCACTTGCTGTCCATATAACTGGTGTTGAGGCATTTTCTGTCTGCTTTGTCAGTGTTTGTGCTAAACGAGTGAAGTGCAGTGTGTTTAAACAGATACTGTATACCACCCAGTATCTCTGTAAACTCTGCAAACTCTGCTCAGTAAGTGCTGTTCTTCTGCCTTGCTTAAAAAGCCCATATCCCGTTTTTCTAGAGCTCATATTCCTCCCTGATGCCATCTTATCAGATTCAAAAAGGTATCTTTCAAAATCAGACATTCATTTTTATGCAACAATTTTCCAGCCTCTCTTTATCCTCCAAAATTAAAACAGGCTGTGTCTTTAACATTGAGATATGGAAATGACCTCTGTTCTGATTACATGGCCTGTATTGTGCCTCATTTAAAAAGCTGAAATACTTTTTATAATGTGTTTTTGAGATCTGAGGCAGTTTGTACGTGCCAGGTGTTGATAAATCCAACTTCTTTTGGAAGATTTTAATGTTGTGCCCTCCGTATATGAATAAGAATAGAAGGAGGTCTGGAGAATGTATGTTCTGCCTTTTCCTTTGCTGTATTAAAAAGCATGTACATTCGACATGTATTTATTTATTTTTTTATATTTTTACATTCGCTCACAAATTGAGCCTTTCATTTTTACTTGTGGAAAAGGTGAAAGTTGCATAATTTGAAACATCTTGTTCACACCTCTATAATCCTGCGTTTCTCTACTTGGCTATGTCAGTCGTTTGAGTGAAATTTGCAAGTGAGGATATTGGTAATCCCTGGTTTCCATCATGGGCGGAGCAGAATAAGTGGGTTTTGTGACTTGAACTCAGTGTTGAATTAGCTCAGTTTCTATATGTTAACTGGGAAGTGAAGCGTACTTTCTGAAACAATGTTTACTCACCACATCAAACTCTTAACAAGAAGTTGTTCTCTTAGTCATATGGGCCTTTTTAATAGCCTGCCATTCTGGTTTAAAAAGGCGGATGTTTTAATAAACTGAACTTGTCGCCATGTCATTAACTTATCCTGCCACTGGCTGTTGGAGTGCCAACCTAAAAACGTGACCTGCAGCTGTTGTCGTCGTAGAGGATTAGCATGCAGTCGCCCTATAAATACCTCTGTAGTTCTGGTATCAAGTGGAGGCAATACAAACTCCTGGTGAGCGCTTTAACTATAGTTGTGGTGATTTGGTGAACAGTGGGGTCCAGTTGCCTGAAGAAAGCCCATTGGCTTATATTACAAACTTTATTCAAATAAGTCTGAATTACTGTTGCACAACGTACACAAACTATTAGTATTATGATTATACTGCTACACATTGCAATTGTAATGCTTTTCAGAATATTCATGGCTCTATATCATCACTTTTTTGCAGTTGCGAAGATTCTGAATATATGAATATTGATCGGTCTAAATTAGAGCTGCATTATATGGACAAATTATTAGTATTGTGATTAGATTGCTACATATTGTGATTGTGATGCTTTTTAAAATGTTAATTGGTCCGTATCATCACTTTTTTGTAGTTACACATTCTGAATGTATAAATATTGATAGTTTCAAAATGTACTTCCATTCATACAGTCCAGATATGGAAAATAATTTTTGAAATAGGTTGTAATGTCACAAAACTAACATGTATTTTTTTTATTTAGCATACAGCAGTTTAGACCTACACATTTATCCTGAAGTTTTAATGATGAATGCTGCCTTTAGAATTGGCTGCTGTGCAGGGCATTCAATCAGAAAAGAGATTAAACAGCATGTTTAAAACTTTTCTGGGCCAGAGGTTGGAAAATGGTCATTAAACAGTAAATAATGATGAATTGTGGTTTAGATTTTAGGCACACAAACTAAAGGAAAATTAAAGGACCCAAAATCTAAAGGACCCTTTAAAAACAAAAGTGTCTTGAATGGTTAAAGACTCTCCAAAATCATTTTACTTTGTTGCATTACATGAATGCATTCTGTAATATCAGTATTGCAAAGACTGATATTGCCATAAATCTTTAACAGATGATATATTTAGTCCTGGTCTGAATCCACAAGAGAACTTGAGCTAAGACCAGATTAGGGACTGTATAGGTGCATGTTGGTTTTATGAACAGAGTGATGATACCAGCAGTTTTGTAACCACTTAAATGTACTTTCTGCTATGTTGAGTGTTCCCTGCTTTCACTGTAATTTTCTGAACCAGTGCACCGCCAGTTGACCATTCTGCTTTTGTTCCAGTAGCCGGATCGAGCTGGGGGATGTGACCCCCCACAACATTAAACAGCTGAAGCGTCTGAATCAAGTCATCTTTCCCGTCAGCTACAACGATAAGTTCTACAAAGATGTACTGGAAGTAGGAGAGCTTGCGAAGTTAGGTAAGATACTGAGTGAACTGTATGTTATTACTGCACTAACATAGGTTTGTACAGCCATTAAGACTGAAATATATTTGAGTTGTCAGATATGATATACAAAAGTGAAAATGACTGTTCTGTCATACATGAACACACCACAGCACACAGCGTGAACAGTGGGCAGCCAGGAACACAGCACCCGGGGAGCAGTATGGGGGGACGGTACCTTGCTGAAGGGTACCTCAGTGGTGCTTAGCAGTCTTGGGAATTGAACCCACAATTTCCTTATTGCAGGGCGAACGTCCTAACCAGTAAGCTACCAGCTGTCAAGTGGGAAGAATAAGGCAAAATGTCCCATGATAATGGAAGCAAAAACTAGTTTTTGTTGGCAAAAATAAACTATTTTAAGATTCAAGTTTTGTCTTATGTACAAAGTACAGTTAAATTCTTACTTGACTGCTTTTCCACAGACTACAGACAACTAACAGTAGACAATTAACATTACAATACAATACATACTAAGTACACTGAGACATTAGTCAGTGCCACAGTTACAACGCAATAAATACTAAGTACACTGAGAAATTAAATAGTGGAACAGTTAAAATACAATATATATTAAGTACACAGACCTTAGTGAAACAGAATACAATACTATGTACACAGACATTAGACAGTGCAACAGTTACAATACAGATGACAACATATAATAAACATTTAACATGAAGTAGTAAGTGATATGTGACAGAGCACAGTAGCAGTATAAAGTATTGCAGTGGGTAAAGTTTAGGGATTGGAATACGAAGAGTGCTTCAGCAATTTACAGAATTTGTTAAATAACTAAGTGACAGCGCAGAGAGATGAGGACGGGAGAGATTTTGATGTAATTTATTGCAGTAATGGAAACACATTGTCCTCTTGTCCATGCCTGTAAGTTGTACCTCTTGTTTTGCAGCGTACTTCAATGACATTGCCGTAGGCGCAGTGTGCTGTCGAGTGGACCACTCACAGAACCAGAAGAGATTGTACATCATGACGCTGGGGTGCCTAGCACCCTACCGCAGACTGGGCATAGGTAGGGTTATTTTCTTAGAAATCATCATCACATAAAAATAGTTGATTTCACGTACTAATAGCAAATCCTTATGGAATTGGATCTTTATAAAATTTATTGAATTAGGAATATAATTTCAGTATTTAGCCCTTTTAACCTGACCTCCCTAAACTGCCAGTGCATCCAAACTTCTGTCCCTCAATTCTATCATTTTTAACTCTGTTTTTTGCTTTGCTTTCTATGTCGTTGGAGTGTTTACAGTGTTGCTGAATCTTTGTTAAATCTTTTCTGGATTGACAAACTTTAAATGTTTTTAACACTCAGTAATGTAGTAGATGTTTAGAGTTCAAGCTTATTAATGTCTGTATTTTCCTATTGAAGGAACAAAGATGCTGAACCATGTTTTGAACATTTGTGAGAAGGATGGCACTTTTGACAACATTTACCTGTAAGTTGAAAGTGATTTGTCTTATTTTGGTGAAACCAGAGCAAACAAGCAATGATAAAGCCAACAAAACTACTAAAGCAGACTCTGTGAATAAGTTGTGATATTGAAGCTAATTACATGTGAATAATTGAAAGATGAGAACTCCTTAGTTTTTCGTATGTAACTCTTTGAATTGTTTCTTTTTTCTCTTTAGTCACGTGCAGATAAGCAATGAGTCTGCAATCGACTTCTACCAGAAGTTCGGCTTTGAGATCATCGAAACAAAAAAGAACTATTACAAGAGGATAGAGCCTGCGGACGCCCACGTTCTCCAGAAGAGCCTGCGTAGCCCATGTGCACCACCAGTGGGAGAGCTGCAGAAAGCTGAGTAGGGGGGCCCAAGCACGCTGGAGAGATTGGTCTCGGCCCGTACTCCCAAAACGGAACTGTGACAGATGCCCTGGGGTCTATAGATACACCACTTTTCAGAGGGCAATTTAAAGAGAAAAACGAGTCCATGAAAAATTGCTGCATTTTATTTTGCAAAAACAAAACTTAAGTCCCCATCAGTTTGCGGTTTCCTTTTTTTTTTTTTTTTTTTCCTTTCTTCGTTTAGAGATTTGAAATTTAACGTGAGGTTTTTTTTTCCAGACAGAATACATAAGTGCTCCAAAAAAGCTGCTTACTTGTTACAGAGTAGACACGGTGAAGGTTAACTATGTAAGCAACCTGTTTGCATTTTGTTTTAAATTGTTTAAAGGCAAGGGGACACGACTGTTGTTCGGACAAGACGATAGAACTAAAGAGGGCAAATCTTTTTAAATGGGACTATTGTTCAAAAGAGATGGTCCTAGCTGGCAGCCTTGGAGTCATGCTACGGACGGTACCGGTGACTTTCGGAACTAGTCACCTCGCCACCTGGGCCCAAGGACATATGGGAAGGAAATGCTCGCAGTGGTTGAGACATGTTTCATTTTACAGGCAGTATGCAGTGGAGGACCATTGCATATGATTCAGTGTCTCCTGGTAATGTCAGCCTCTCCAACCAGCCTTGAAGCAAGCCCAGAGAGGAATAGGATCTGATAGCCCCCCTGCAAACCAGGGGGTTCTTGGTTGGTAAAACGGTTTGAGTGTGAGAGAATATGGGAATAGACTCCACTCTCGTTTCTGAATGTTTGTTTTTCTTTATACAGCCCATTATTTAATAATCCCCTTATTTTATTTTATTTTTGCATAATTGCTGATTAGTTCATGGCTTTTCCTGGGGTGCTGTTAAGGCTTCAGACTGGAGAAAGGATTACGAGTGCCAATTATGGAGGAGAGGTTTGCTGTTGGTACAGGTACCCCGGAATCTGAGACCCTTTCCTCATGTAGGGCCCAGCAATGAAGCATGTGCCTTGCTGTCAGCTCACATTCCACATAAAAATCAGATTGACCCTTTTATGAGGTAATAGTCTGGCATTTTTCAGTCTAATTTGCTGCTTGTGTAGAGGTTGATTACCACAGACAATAGTTTTGATACAGTTGTTTGAAAGAATCCCTATTGACAAACTTATAATAAAAGCCAATCAGCACATGCTGAATTAGCTTCTATTATAAGTTACTTCTGAGTGCATTTCCAATCAGTGGGTTTTCAATTCTTTTCGAAGTACAGGGTTATGGATATCAGTTGCTACAGATGCAGCAGGTAAAGAGTAAATCAGAAAATGCTGGGTTACTACTTTAACTTTTTGGTCTCATCCTTCTCTATTCCTGTTTTTCCTTCATATTTTAGAAAGAAATGTGCACTTAATGTTTCTGTAGTCCAGCATTTTCGAATTCTGTTGTGTTTTTCCAACATATTATTGAGTATTGCACCATTTCAAGTTGGTGGCAGTGTTTATTGGCAACATTTCAGATTTATCATTATTTATTCGAGGATGCCTGATGATTTTTTTTTTTTTTCCCCAAAAAGCAAATTAATTGTATAGGAGGATACAGATGGCTATGACCAACAGTCTGATTTAATAAAGCATATAAACATAAATTCACTCTGAATGTATACTTAAGGCAAGGTGATTAATTCCTGGACCCTACTTGATGATTATTCGTGTGGTACAGAGTATTCGCCTCGCATTCTGGGGTAGTTTGCAAAACAAATTTTTAAAAATCCTACAAGGATTGTGATCAGGTTTGTCGACAGTGGCTTCAGCCCAAGTTTTGGTTCTTCAGGGCTCCCTGCGTGATGAACAAGTTTCATAATTTGCATTGGGGCAGATTTAAACCATAATAGTCTCCTTTTTGGCATGCTAGCAGCTAAAACACTTCCCACAATGTGTTGCAATCATTTCAGTGATGTTCACTGACAACCAACTGTTTCCTAAGTGCATTGTGGGACTGTTGCAGTTTGGTTATATTGGTTCTTTATGCAGAACTTGGATTCGAGAGTGGGACCCCAGGAGAAGCCTTGACGCTGCATGCCAGGAGGGCTATGCTCTCTTCATTGTCAAGCATGTTTTCTTTCTTTTACTGGAGAATTTTGTCTTTTTTCTGGAGCTCTATATTGTAAAACTTTTAAACCTCTAAATAAAAAGTACTATTTGCATTATTTGCTGGAACATGCTGCTGAAAGTGTAAGTGCAAAGATAACTGGGTGACTGATGTAAGGCTTTTAAAAAATCCTAAATTTGATTTAAGGGCTATTGAAGCTATATCTTTAATGCAGCCTTTTTCAAGTCTTATTGGCCCAGTGTGCACAAAATACTAAGATTATGATTGGATAATCCAGGAACATCATTGTACAAGATGCCATACAAAATGATTTAGTGGAGGGGAATCATGGTTGTACAACACGTCCAAAAGTATCCAAAGACCCCGTCTGATGAATGAGCTCAGCTAGTGCATCCGTTGCTGAAACAGGCAACTACACAGCTTAAATAATCTTCATAGAAAAGCATTGACCAATAGTATGGACTGGGAGTAGCCAAATATGGGGCTATGGTTGCCATTTCCTTACAGAGATGTAAATCTCTTAAGTTATAAAACTCTGGCGGAATGGAGCTCCAACGCTTTACAATACAGGGGGTCCCCGAGTTACGCCACAGATCCGTTCCATTCGAAAGTGATGTAACTCAATTTTGGTGTAAGTTGAAACACACCCTAGTCTAAGTCACTCACTTATTCTAACACGGTTGTAAAATCATAAAAACACAACTAAGTCACAGAAAAAGGTAAACTCCCTCACTCATATGCCACGTTACTGCACATTCTTCCGCCACGCGCAACCAAACTAGTTCGCCCACGTAGTCCATAAGTACGAGGTTAATGGTGGGAGTGAGCGTCTTAAACTCGAAATGTGTATCAAGACGGTTGTAACATGAGGACCCCCTGTACTGCATAATTCTTACATTCAATAAAGGGAAAATTTATTGGGCTCTGTTTCCCAGACCCAGATTAACCCTCACCATTGAGTCTGGACTTTAGTTCAATACTAGGCTTAATCTGGGATACATTTATGCACAAGTCATATGTATGTGTGTATATTTATCAGAATCAGAAAACTTAATTTATTCTAGAGGAAATTGCTGATGTTATGACTTCACAGACACAAAGACAGTAACAATATATGAAGTCTAAATAAATCCAATAAAAATTTGCTGAAAAAACAATATGAAAAACACCATGATATATAAACAAATACTGGGGTAAAGATACTATAGATAAGTAACTTAGTTAAATGAATTACTATTAACAGATAGTGGTTAGGAGTATGTAAGAAATTACACAACAAAGTAGCATCAGGCTTTTGCACTGATTATTGTGTGGATGTGTGACAGGGAGGAGTTGTAGAGTCTGACTGCGGTGGAAGGGAGGATTTCCTGTGGCGTTTGATGGAACACTTTACGCTGGGGTCTCTGTGGCTAAAAGTACTTCTCAGTTCAGCCACCACACTGTGGAGTGGCTGATCAGCACTGACCATGATGGACTGAAGTCTAGACAATGTTCTTCTTTCAGCCATGGTTTCCATGCTGTCAAGTTCCTCACCTACCACTAAGCCCACTTTCTTCCTGACACCCCAGCATACCACAGTGTGGAAAATGGTGCTGCCACTACAGACTCATAGAACATCCACAGCATGGTGACACTACGCAGGAAGTCTACATAGGAAGTACAGGCTACTACATGGAGTCTACGTAGGAAGTACAGGCTACTTTGACACCTCTTGTAAGTGGCCAGAGAGTGCTTTGGCCAGTCCATCTTGTTCTTAGTGTACACACCAGGATATTTGTAGTCCTGATCAATCTCTACATGCACCCCCTAAAGGACAGGGAGAAACAGGATACCTTCTCTGATCTCTGGTCCACCACCAGTGCTTTGGTCTTTTGGATGTTGAGCTGCAGCTGATTCAGCTCACACCAGTCAACAAAACTGTCCACAGCCATCCTTTATTCCGAGGCATCCCCACTCCTGATACATCTGACTATTGCTGAGTCATCTGAGAATTTCTGCAGATGGCAGCCCTCCGTGTTGTACTGGAAGTCAGATGTGTACAGGATGAAGAGGAACGCTCCCTGTTCCCTGTGAAGCTCCAGTACTATAGTGTTAGACATACATCCCTGTAGCTGCACGTACTGTGGCCTATCAGTCAGGTAATCCATAATCCACGTAACTAAGGAAGCATGAACGTGCATAGCAGACAGCTTGCTCCCCAGCCTGGCCGGTTGAATGGTGTTGTAGGCAAGTTCAAGTGATTTATTTGTCACATGCAGTCCTACTTAGTGCAACATACAGTTAAAGGCTTTTCTGGCAATACCCCCCCAGCTGTGCTACACGAATTGACAACACAATAATTGATGACGATTTCTAACAAGACAATGCAATCTAACTAAATAGAAATATATTTTTTTTGAAAAGATAGAAATATTTTTCTACATTTATAAAAAGCACTGGAGAAGTCAAAGAACATGAGCCTCAGGGATCCACTTGGCTTGTCTAAGTGGCTGTAGGCCCAGCGCAGCAGGTAGATGATGGTATCGTCCACTCCAGTTTTGGCCTAGTTGGTGAACTGAAGGGGCTGTTGCGATGACCTAACCAGGGGGTGGAGAGTGTTTAGGACCAGTCTCTCCAAGACCTTCATGCTGTGTAAGGTGAGTGGCCTGCAGTCCATATATATAACCGCACACACATTTAATGTGTATGAATGTGTATAAATATATATTTAGATTTAAAAAAATATATATGTGTATAGATAGATTGTTATTTAGATATACATTTATTTTTTATTTGATATATATATATATATATATATATATATATATATATAGATATAGATATATATATATACAGAATAAAAACTGATATATATATATTGAATGCACGTGGATATATA
>JBBJLS010000001.1:4429054-4446264 GCA_037577275.1 Bryconaethiops microstoma
GATATAGATATAGATATAGATATATAGATAGATAGATATACAAAGATTAATACATATAGATCTTAGAAATACGTTTTACTTCCAGAGATATATATAAACACAAATCATGTATGTGTATAAATTCTTCCAAAACACTATCTATCTATATATATATATATATATATAGTTTTGGTTCTTTCTTGGTTTATTCTTGGTTCTCATTGGTCAATCTTCTCAGTCCTCGTCCTGATTGGTCGACTGTCTTATTCTGCCAGCCCACCTGATTTGTGAGGCTTTGGTGAAATGAAAAAGATCAGTAAAGTTTTATTCGGGGGAGATTTTATTTTATCTGGCTCGGAATGCAGCAGCTGTTCTTGAGCTTCACACGTCGTGAATTGTGATGGTCTCGCCACGCCGAGGTAATCATCCAGCGGGTCGGTCTGGCTGGTAAAGGTCCAGAGTGGAACAAAATAAGCTAACGCTAGTTGTTTTTAGCTTAACAGCTAACTAGCCTCGGTAGCTTCGAGTGGCCATTCATAAAAGTAAAAAAGGGATGTCACTGTTATTTTCTACCTTTAAACTCTGTTAGTATTGTATTTATTAACTGCACCTGGTGGTCTTTTGCACAGAACCTGTATTTTTGGTTTTTAGGAGGCTAGCTAGACAAGCTAAGCTAAATTGTGCTGTCAGTGTCAAAATGCATTAAAGTCCCTTTGTGAAATGACACTAACTAACATTGAAGAGGTGTCTCATCTGGTGACAGATTTTCTTGCTCGAAATTTTCGTTCAAACGGTGTAAAATTAACCCTTGTTGAACAGGTTTCACCTGTAATGATGGCTAATAGCTTTAGCAATAGCAAGCTAAATGAGTAAGACTAGATGTGATCTTCCACTTTCAATTTTTCCTAAAACGTTCATTTGACCGGTGGTCCTTTTTTATAGACTTCATTTAGTCCCGTTAACAGGAGACGCCTCTTTCCCACCCTGTAGTGCTACTGTGGTTTGGGTTTGAATCTGTTATCATGAAGTTTTCTCACACTCACCAAGATCCTAGCGGAGTAGTGGTGAACACTCTGAGTAGTCAATAGACATTAAGTTTGTGAGGTGATGCATGAAGTGAGTGACAAGATGTAGCAGTTGCATTCATGATGTGAACTGTCACCTTTTTGTGCCACAGTAAGGCCAAGTTTAGGAGTTAGATCTTGCACCCATGAAGGTAAGCATGAAGGTGGATGTTGGGAGAAGGATGTTGAGGATGGGGCTGCCAGGGAAGAGGAAGCCCTAGTAGGAGGTTTATGGATGTGGTGAGGGAGGATATGCAGGCAGTTGGTGTGAGAGGGAAAGATGCAGAGGACAGAAGAATATAGAGACTGTTGATCCGCTGTGGTGACCCCTAATCGGGAGAACCCGAAGGTAGAAGGTGGTGGTAGATGTTAAGAATTAAATCACCTTGCGTTTCTGCATTGTGTCCTAAAAGAGTAAGCACTTTTTTACTTTATTAGTTCAAAAAGTGAGCACTCTTTATATTGTTCCACGTCAAAACACTGGTAGACGCCTGCTAATACAATGTTAAGAAAATTAAGGGGTTTAAGTAAGAGTTTTTATTGTCATTATACTTTCGTACAACGAAATTCTTGTGACATCTTTCCTAACCTTTGACTAATGAACGTCTGCTCGAAAGCATCCCATTCTAGTGGCAGTTTTATTCTGTGGAGCTCTGAGTGCAGTTGGATGTTGTGTCAGCCGTGGGTGACCCATAAGGTTGCAGTTTTCTTATTGGATGCTAAATCATTTCATTATGTGCAATATCTTATTATTATGTGCAGTAGTCTTACCATGTGCAAGATCATGTGCAGTTTTCTTAGTGGGTGCTAAATCATTTCATTATTATGTGCAGTGTCGTATTACTATGAGCAATAGTCTTACCATGTCAGTATTACATGCAGTAATTGTTGTAGAAACAACTTCTGGTTATCTGGTGGTTAGGGAATTGCTCTTGCGATCAGAAAACAGGGTTTGAATACCAGGCCTGCTAGTGAGACCACTGAGGTACTCTTGAGCAATGTACCCTGCTTGAGCCCACACAGGTCCTGTGTTGATGGCTGTCCGGTGCTTCACTTGGTGAATGGATTAAGTGCAGAGAACAATTTAGTGCTGTTCACATTGTGTGCTGTGGTGTGTTTACTTTACGTTACCATTATTTGTGTTACTAGTAAATCAATTAACTGTAAGTTACATATCTACAGTATTTATATCCCAGCATGTGTGTTTATAGTTCTTTATCCAGAGAATTTTTAGACTTTATATTTATAAGCATAGACTGTATAACATAAGCAGTTTCCTCCGGGATCTGATTCTGATTCTGATAAAGAAAAGGCCTGTCCAGTTCTGGATGTATAGTTCAACTACTGCACTGGGAACCGGGTATGACTAAACATTGGTAGACACTGGGAAAACAGGAAGAAGTCATTAATTAGGCCCTCAGGATTGATTATGGTAGCAAACATAGTCCAACCTGTTGTCTGTCATGAATTTTGATAATAAGTTATTCCTTTATTGTATTTTTGCACATATTCCCGTTTATCTACTCCACAGTGAATGGTTTCGTGAAAAACTCCGAACTGGGATTCCTGAGACTTTTAAGCTGGGGCACGTAATACTCTTTTGCCCACTGCTCGAAGGTATGATGTGCTTTTATTACCATTAGGTTCCTGCCATTCATGTAGAAAGTATTTTTGTGTGCTTTGAGCTTCTTTCCCTATTTCAAACGGATTTTTTTCTTTCAATATATTTTTGACCATACAGGCTGCAGTGTGTGCCACAATGCCAGAGATAATACAGAATCAGCCTACTACTCAAAAACCAACACGGTACTTTTGTTTCACCTTTTTACATAACTTCCTAGTCATAAAATTCCAGATAAGCTGCTGAAATGGTAGTTATGGTCCCATTTTTGCTTTCTTGTCAGGAGGAAGAAAAACAAGGAGACACACAATGCAGGTAAAAAAAAAAAAAAACAGCATTAGATACCTACTTCAACCAAACCGTATTCAGGTGTAGGTTAATATCATTATGCATAATGTCATAACATTAACAATGCAATGTCATAATTATTAAATGCTGTAGTTTGTGTGTAATAGTAATGTAATATCACTACTTATGTTACTATTATGTGATATCACTACTTATGTTATTATTATAACTTACACACTGTGTCTGGAGTACAAACTAAGCATTTTCAGAGTATTTTATTTTGAGTATTTTTCAGGTTTTTTTTTCATATTTCATATTTATTATATTTTATATTATAGTCGTTGTGTCTCTGTGTGTCGGTACAGTAGTTGCATAAGCAATTTTTTCTGGGATCAGTAAAGTTTTCTGATTCTGATTAATGCCTCTGGTTTACAACTTGCACTATAATAGAGACTGGTAGTTACAGACAGGAATCCAAATTGTTGCACTACTGACTGATTTATTTAAAACTACATTAGCTATGGTTTTGTTATAATATGATTATTGATGTTTAGGCCTATTTTTAAATGCTTTATGGTTAAAAAGTTATTTTATTTGATGCTTAGACTATAGGCATCTATAGGTAAAAGTGTCAGTATCTGTTGTAAATGCTTCCATCTGTTCAACACTATTTCTTCTGTTTAATTGTGTAGCTTTCAGTGTGTATGAACTTTGCTGTACCTAAGTATATTTGAAATTACTGGATTAAACATTTCATTGTCAGGGATATAGTTTTCATCTAGGACTGTAAGTGCAGGTTAGATTGACTTATTGTACATAAATATTATTTTAGTGTAGAGATGCACTGTTCAGATCCACCTAGATTTTTTTCCTGTTCTTTGTTCATGTTTTCTAACTTCACTGAAAACCCCTTTTTGTTATTCAGTGGAGAGACATCGCAAAGAGAAGATCAATGCTGGTATCAAACGAATTGGAGACCTCTTGCCCTGCTCTCAGACCTTAAAACAGGTATCACAAAAATTAGGTTGACTGTTAAGAATGGTGCAAGGTATTTGGACTGATTATAATGCAATATGTTTGCATTGTTAACTTTCATTTTTTCCCTACAGAGTAAAAATATGATTCTGGGGGAAGCGTTTCGATACATCACCGAGTTAAAGCAACAAAATGATGAAATGCTACTCAATGGGGGAGACAAAGTACAAGGTAAGACTTGACTTTAGCTCTAGTGGGTGGGATCCTTATTGCACCTGTAAGGTCTAGCAGCCAGATGTCGATTTTTCAAAAGGGACAATGCTTGTGTTTTATGGAATGTTGTTAAAAGAAATGCTCAATATGAAGTCTCCAGCTTATGTTGAGAACTATATTGATCATATCTCTGCAGCTGAAGAGATAAAACGCTTACGACAGCAACTGGAAGACTTAAGAAAGGAAAGTGCCCATTACATCGAGCTCCTCAAAGCTAATGGCATCAACTTTCTGGATGATCCCACTATACATTGGAAAGGCAAGCAGCGGTGTGCTAAAATAGCCAAAATAACACCAACTCACTTGATGTCAAAGGGGATAATTGTATACCCTGATGGGAATTCAATGGCTTGTTCTACAGCCAAAATATCTATTCCTTCAAATCCTGTTTCTCACCTCGAAAAGCAGCCAGTAAATGCTATATCCATCCAGCCGTCTTGTGAGGTCCAGATGGGTGCAGGTCAAACAGTTGGTGTGCCAAATGGAACACAAATAAATGAAATAATAGTGTCTTCTGCTGCAGCTTCACACATTCCACTGGCAACTCTGATTCCTGCTGCACCTAAACCCTGCCTTGCTGTTGTAGAACAGTACACTGCTGTGGCACCTGTTGCTCCAAAATTGCCCCCGCCAGTGAATTATATTACTCTTCAAGGCTTATGTCCCAAACTAGCAGTCACAGCTCCACTTCAACAAACTCAGCCAGCCAACACTGCATCAAGTCTTGCGTCTTCCACCAGTCTTGCAATGCCTCTCCGACTTCAGCCTGTAATTAGTCTTACCTCCTTTCCTCAAACTGTGGTCAATAACCCCCCTGCTTCTGATGCTTGTTCAGTATTTCAACAAGATGAAATCAGATCTCTTTCACATACATTACCAACCAACTCAACCCATCACAGGACCAGTGCAGCTAGCAGTACACAGACTACATGGACAACACTACAACTTACTGGTAACACGGTACAGCCTGTTTGTCAAGCTCTGGCCACAGAATCCAGTAACTCTGGGTCGAATGTTCAGCAGTTGTCTGTATGTCCGGTTGTGGCAAATCCCCCAGTGCATCCCACTCATCTTCAAGTACAAACACAAGTTTCTATGCAACTACAAACTCCTACACCAACACCCATCCCTGTTCAGCCGAAACCTCCCCACTTGTATCCAGCCTTGCTTCCCTGTCCTCAGACCGCTGTAGTGACTCAGTCATCGGTGTTGTCGCAGGCAACTGTGACTTCTCAACCTGCGGTACTTCATCAGCCGTCTGTTGTACCCCAGACAGCATTATTGACTCAACCACAAGCAGCTGTTGTCTCTCATCCCACAATATTACCAAAAGCTGCTGCTCCAACTCAATCTCACTCTTACCCTGCCATACAACCGAAGCCTCAAATTCATCATGGAATACCACCTCCACCTGAAACCCAGCCTGCAATGCCATCCCAGCCTCAACCCCATCCAGCTGTGATACCCCAGGCCCAGTCTGCCATTGTGCCTCCACTTCAGCACACTGTTGTGCCCCAGCCTCAAGCTGCCACACTGCCAGTACTTCAGGCCATGCAGGTTCTGCAAATGAACACTGATGGGACACCGGTTATTGGGACCTCTCCCCCTCAAAATAATCCAAATGTTGTTATCCTGCAGCAGGCAGGTCCATGTCCAGCTCCACAAGTAATTAGAGAGGATGTGACCAATCAGACGCCATGCCAGCACATTGTCATAATCCAGACACCAACTGTGACACCTTCTCCAAAGAATCATCAAACTAGTATTGTGCCAACCACAACTCCTGCTTTGCCTAATCAAATAACCACTTCCAGCTCCTCCTGCAACACAGCTGTCCAAGCAAATGTAACAAAACAGTTGGTTCATATCCTTCCTCGCCCCTCGGCACAGGCTCAGGCACCGGCACCGGCACCCCAGACTATCACTATGAATGGGCAGGTCTATGTTTTACAATCAGTGAAGTCAGCAGAGAAGGGGAGCTCTCAGGTTAGTCAAAGTGCTACACAAATCATTCAGCCCACCAGTGAGGAATCTAGCACCAATGTTGCGTTAAATTGTTTAGGTGCTCTTACTAGCCTTAGCCACAGCATTCCACAGGTCTCAAGTCAAAGCAATTTACAACTACACACCATTGCTCCACCTACAGTGCAGTCTTCTCTAGCCAAGCCTGTCTCAGGAGTCAGTGCCTCTGCTGAGACTTTTCTGTCCCCTACTGTCCCTGTTTCCTCCGCATCAGTCAGTTGTGGGGTTAACATCCTTCCAAAGAAGAGTAGTGAAGTCCTTGTAAAACAACCAAAACTGATATCCGCTAGAAGGACCAGACCAACCAGGAGAAAGGAGCCAAAACAGAAAAGAGGCTTGGGCCGAATTGCTGCAAACGCAGGACACAGAAAGACTTCTGAGGGAAATGTTAAACAAGGACCTTCATCTGCTACAAAAGATGTTAAATTAAAAAGTTCCACTGGTGAAGATATGAACGGTGACACTAACACACAGGGTGAAACCATTGTCATCAGTGTTGCTTCAACATGCAGTCAATCAGCTGTCTCTGTTAGTTCAAGTAGTGAAATAAGTTCAGTCTGTTCTGCAGCAAATAGATCTAATGTGACATCCCTAGTTAATGGAGTACAAGCATCAAAGAGTACAGAAAAATCTTCGGATATCATAACATCATCCAGTGATTTAGTGCTTACTACTGTTAATACAGCTGTAAGCTTGCCTCAGGATAGTTTAGTAGGGCATACCAGTAGTGGTGCTGTTTTAACCCCAGATATCGGCCTTCAACGAAATGAGTCAACAGTAAGTGTTGTTCTGTCTTCTCAGACTAGCACATTAAACACTAGTTTTCAAGAGTCAAAATCAGTGATGAATGATGACAAAACAACCAGTGCACCAACTGAAACAGTTTCTCCAAATAAGTTGAGCATCAGTAGTTCTACAAGCTGCAGACCAACAGATTCAAGTGCCAGTTTATCCCAGAATGACGTCCCATTGACCATTGTCAGTTCTACCGGAAATAAAGCCGTTGTTTCATCTGTTGATTCTACAGTGCCCCAATCCCAGAGTGTACATTCAGGCACCAGTGTTGATCCAACAAAGAATGGGTCATCAGTTTCCCTTTTACAGAACATTCCACAAGTTCAAACTAAGCCTGCAAGAGAGGATAACTATAAATCAGTGGACTCTCCACAGATGCCACAGACACGCTTTCAGTTGCCTTCAACATCATCTTGTTCAGGGCCCTCTACTTCAGTACCTTCTAACTCAACACCTCCTATTCTGCCTCAAGAATCCAGGAATTTGAATACTTTTGGCAAACCACTGAAACAACAAGAAATTAATATGTCTGTACCACCCACTAGTCACATTGATTCTATGACTATCAAACTTGCGGGATCAAATACAAACAAAGAACCTGTCAGTGGTGCACATTCAAGTGAAACCTCCGAGGATGTAACAGAGGCAGATACATTTGCAGAAAAAGAAACTGTCCTTTCACAAGAGGTATCTACTTTGGAAAATGAATCTTTTGAGTCCCCACTAGTGACAAATAGACAGAGTGATTCACCAGTAGCTGGAGGTTCAGGTAGCAGGGGGTTTTCAGTTGCATCATTGCTTCCAGCAGGGCATAATATTACTGCCTGTACTAATACATATGGAGCTTTTAGCTTCACTTCTGAACAGGCCGAAATATTAGCAATGGCTGCCGGAGCCATACTTGAGCAAGAGAGCCCAGGAAGGCGAAGCGGTAGTTGTAGTGGTGAACACTCATCAAATACAACTCCCTCAGGATGGGATCTCCCAAAAACATCGCAAATCCCTAACATCAAAGAAAGGGTTACAAGTCAACAGGTGAAACAAACAAAACAGTCTGACTTAACTGTGTCAAAGACACCATCCCAAGTTTCTGTTCGAGGTCCTCTGGTTGAAGTTTCAGGGGGTGGTACAACTGGGGTCCGGCTTCCACTAAGCATGGCTTATTCCCAGTCGCAACCTATTACCCTCACTAGTCTTAATGTCAATAACCTCATCAGGCCAACCTCTATCCAGCCTTATCCTGGTTCTCCTAACCTTGGTCAGCAGGTATCTGTTCCATCACCAGGGGGAGCAGCAAGTCTGGTGCCTCAGTCATCATCTCAGGTTACCCCAAGTTGCTCTGGCCCAGGGCAGGTTAATGAATATACATCTTTGAAAAGTGCCCTAATGAGAACACATGTAGGTGCTGGGATATCTGAACGACATCAGAAAGATATGCCAAAACGCTCAGCACAAGAGGACCTTGTTCTTCCTATTAACAAGCGCTCAAAGCCGTGCCCAGCTGCCAGTGTTGGTAGGATAGATGTTAAGGCAACAGAACATGTCCAAGTGATGTCTGGACAAATGCCCTCAAGCTCTTCAACAGTCATGGTAAGGAATCACTCTGATGGGGCAGGGCCCCTGTTTTCTAGTAACAGTTTCATGAATACTGTGCTTCGGCCATCTGAAGGACACTGCACTACTCAGCTCACACCACATGAACAAAATCAGTCTAGTGTTCTGCACCTTCAACAAGGTCATGCACAGCATGGCGCTCCACAGCCTGGCCCGAATGTGGGAGGCAACCCTTACCTCAAACATCAGCAACAACAGGAGCAACAGAGACAGCTGTACCAACTTCATCATCACCTTGCACAACCAGACACACAGATTCACAGCATTCAGCAAAGGACTCTACTACAAGATCAGCATGTCCACAAAAAGAGGGTAGTGCGTGGTGGCCAGACAGGGCCCCCTGTTGGTTTGCAGAAACAGCATCACTTGGAAAAGAATGGTGTGCAGCAGCAACCCCAGCATCAACAGCAGCATCAACAACAGCAGCAGTCTCAGCAGCACCAACAGCAAGCTCAGCAGCACCAACAGCAGCAGCAACAGCAGTCCCAGCAGCACCAACAGCATCAGCAGCAACCACAGCAGCACCAACCACAGCAAAAACCACAACAGCTTCCACAGCAGCAACAGTCACACCAGCAGCAGCAGCAGCAACAGCAAATACAGCAACAAAGTTCACATACACGCCATCAGCATCTTCAGCAGCAGATTCAGCAGCAGCAACACTTTGGTAGTAGACAGGAAAAGAATTGTGAGGGCCAACAGGCTGGTCCCAGGGCTCATCAGAGCAGCCATTTGAGTCAGCAAGATCGTCAGCCTGGGCAGGATCATGGGGCTATGCAAAGACTCATGGGCTCACGCACTTTAGAGCAGCAGTTGACCTCACAGGCCAACAATCCTGTTTCTCGTTCATCCGATCTTGCCTGTACTCCATCGCGTCAGGAGCGTAATCGCCTCTCTAGTTATTCTGCTGAGGCGCTTATTGGTAAGACTTCATCTGCTGGTGACCAGCGCCTGGGGCTTCATTTGCAAGCCTCTCGTGGAAGTTCACAGGATCAATCAGAATTGCAAGGCTATGTTGACTCCTCACGTGGTAAAGGAAACATTGCTCACAATCCTCAAAGTAGGCTACCCCCAGATCATCCAGGAACTGCGGACATCCAAAGAATATCAGAGTGCTTGCCTTTCAAAACTCTTGGCGGGCATCAGCTAAGCAATTTTGAAGTGCAGGTGTCTCGCAGTGGTGACATGACCAGTAAATCGGTGGCACCAGTTCAGAGGGGTCCTCAAGGACAAGCAGGGTTCAGAATAGGTGCTGGTCCTTCTGGTGATGGACGTTCCCGTGGTTCTTATGGGGCACATCCTTCGGCACAAGGAGTGCAGTCTGGAGCAGGGCTCCCACGCGAACAAGATGCATGCCACCAGAGTTTTATGCAAAGTCTCTTGGCTCCACACCTTCCTGAACAAAGTGGACACCAGAGGGCCACACAGGGGTGCCCACCAGTTGGCGTGGAGTATAACTGTGTTCCTGGCGTTTCCTCTGGAGACCTACAGGCAAAATCCTCAAGTCCCAACTTGCATCTTACACAGACTGCTCCTCCCATGCACCTTGGGGACAACACTAAAGGACATATTTCTCATGTTAGTGGGAATTTGCATGGCTCTGCTGTGAGATCAGTTTTAGCCCATCCTCCTTCAGCACCACACAGTAACTCAGATACAGGGCGTGCACAAGGTTCCACCAGGTCACTTTCGGCTGTCAGCCAGCGAACCCACCATATTGGACCAGATCAGCAAGGCACAAAGATTCGCCCAGGAGATCGTCCTAGATCGGGCAACTTGAGACCGGTAAATACATTTGAACCTGAGGGTTCCTTGACCCTTCCATCAGGTGGAGGAGTACTGCTTGGACGTCCACAGACAGGTGGTGAAACTCGACGCAGGAGTATCGTGCGTTTCATGGCAGAAGGTGCACAGGTCAGCAGCGAGAACAACTTGGTTTCAGATCAGCATCTTACTCAGAACTTTGGCTTTTCCTTCATTGCAGAGGGAAGCATGAATCCTCCGCCTCCAATTAACGCAAATGCTTCTTTTATTCCACCTGTCACCCAGTCCAGTGCCTCACGTACACCTGCTCTCCTTCCAGTTGAACCTCAGAACACTCTCCCTTCTTTCTACCCTTCATATTCACCTGCTGCACATCCAAGCCTTCCCAGTGAGATTCCTTTACAGTATTTCTCCAACCAGATGTTTACAAGTCCAAGTTCTGACAAGAGTAGCACTGCCCCCCTGAACAATCGCTTTGGCTCAATTCTCTCTCCACCTCGTCCAGTGGGCTTTGCGCAGGCGAGTTACCCACTACTTACAGACATCACACCAATGCCTATTGCAAACTCCTCAGGCATTACTCCTCATTTATCCAATTTCAACCTGACTTCTCTGTTCCCTGAAATAGCCACAGCGATGCCCCCTGATGGCTCCTCTATGCCAATGTCCCCTTTACTGTCACTGGCCAATACTTCCTCATCTGACTCCAGCAAACAGTCTAATCGTCCAGCCCACAATATCAGTCACATTCTTGGGCATGATGGGACGTCTACTGTTTAAAACTGCAGTTGCACGGTTATATTTCATAACCCTATATTGGCCCTATGTGAACTACCTAAATTTAAACATTGTGTTTTTCTGTTAAATTAAGTGACATTTTGATCACCCTAAAAGTCTGGCTGTTGGAAAGGTGGTCTCATCTGTTCATCTTTCAGCCAAATTAATTATAAACACTGTCTGGTTTTAAGGCTTAATTTATAGTTGACACAGAAAGCAAAGTTATTGAGGCTTGTCACAATTTAAATCTAGTGCTGAGCTAAATTTAATGGAATTTGATCTGAATAGAAGCTTATGGTACAGAGTTCTTACTTTTAATCATGGTAGCTTTTGTGTTATCCAGTACTATAATTATTGACTAAGGTTTCACATGCCTGACTAAAGCGGCTATCACCTGGCATATGATGCCTTAAGAAATATACTTTTTTGTTTTTTTAAAAAAATTTTTTAGCACAGCCTTGGCTGTTCTTGCAGTGACTGGGTGATGGACTATCAAAGGACATGATTTACACAAGTTCTTTATAAAGCTTTTTCCATCTCGTTAAAGAGAATGTGATTTTTCATTGACTTCTGCAATTTCAACGAGTTAAAATACTTTTACCTATTTATGGAAAAATGTTTGTGTTGTGTAGATATTGTAAATACACAAAGGTGATTATTAAAATGTTTTTGTTTTGTAATTAAAACTGTGGTTTGTGTTACTGACTCCGATTAACTCAAACATAAGATCAGAGCCTGTTCTGATGCAGAGAACTACATTTTTTATTCAGATACTGATGTGAACAATGTTGAAGTGAAGATCTGGTTTTCTGTATGACTGGTTGCTGGAATGTGATATATACAAACATATTTAGATTTTAGTAAGAGTG
The DNA here is from genome assembly GCA_037577275.1 of Bryconaethiops microstoma. NCBI lineage: Eukaryota > Metazoa > Chordata > Actinopteri > Characiformes > Alestidae > Bryconaethiops > Bryconaethiops microstoma. The sequence goes on from JBBJLS010000001.1 coordinate 4,441,096, forward strand.
GTTCCAGGAGCACAAAAAGCAACAAACTTTAAAAATTAAAGGATTAAAAAAAAAAAAAAAACGTGTTAAAGTGCGATAAAATTGTTATTGGCACTAAGTAAACAATGTGTTAACACATTAATGTGCCCAGCCCTTCCTTCGAGAGAGATATATATATATATATAAAATTATTATTGAAACTACCCAAAACTGTAATTAAAACTGATTCTTCTGTCCTTATCTTGTTAGAAGTGTTTGGACAGAAGTAGTAGTGGCCTACAAAGAAGTCTAATTGTCTCAGCCCTGGTCCAGGTAGCCTCCAGCTTTGCAGAGTGAGGTGTTTTCACTGCTCCCACCACACTTGACCCACTAATAAGCCCATTCTGTGCTGAAGTGATTTCTTAAAGAAGCGAAAGAACTTAAACATGCAGGGCAGGATGGCCTCCAGGACCAAGGTCTGAAATACTGGAATATCTTAATCTTCTCAGTCTTATTCCTGGAGCGCTGCTGCCCTCCAGATTGTGGTGCTTCCTTCTCTAACCTGGTTTCCTAATCCTAATCCTTACCCTACTTATTTAAATGCTTTCCCTTATTTAAGAACAAACTGAACACATTAACACCTCAGTGGGCAAAGCTGGAGGCCACCTGGACCAGGGCTGAGACAATTAGACTTCTTTGTAGGCCACTACTACTTCTGTCCAAACACTTCTAACAAAATAAGGACTGCTGTTAAAAAGTTCATTTGTTTAAAGTGTTTGCAAACCAGACGTTATTGCACTTCTCTTCATATAGCAGTACTTAATAAAAAATAGAAGTATGCAATACAATCCTCTTGAATTAATTATTTCATTTTGTGTATGAAAAATGCGATTATTCGCAGAAAACCATGCAAATAATCGGGATTGAAATTTTTAATCACCACCCAGCATTAATATATATGTATAATTGAAGTGTTCTAACATGAAAATTAAACAAAATTTCAAAATTATTGACAACAGACATGAAGGTAAGGCTATAGCCTTATATATTTTAGCATTTATTGCACAAAAACACAAGGTGATTTTTACACTAAATTTAAATGTAAAGGGCCTCTATAGACTGCGCTGTGACATTAGAGTTGTTCTATAAGGTGTAAGTTAAGGTAATGTAATGTGTGAGTAGTAATTTCGGAACAACAGTGAAAGTTGTTTTTCAGAAGAATGTACAATATACTGGAATTACTACCCAATGTGAAAGACATTTTATAACTGATTTAATTGTCCTTGCATGAAAAGTTGACCATTATCAAAATGGTCAAAAATGCACATGAAGGTAAGGCTATAGCCTTATATATTTTAACAATTTTGAGTAAAAACACAAGGTGCTTTTTACACTGAATTTAGATGTAAAGGGCCTCTATAGACTGTGGCATTTTCCCATAGTTTGGAACAGTTCTGTAAGGTATAAGGTAAGTTTCGCTTCCTCCCCCCACTCCAACAAACTGTTTATACTGAACTTATATCCAATATACACAGACTGAAAGTCACACACAAACCTTTAAGAATCCATACTTAGGCTTCTATTTATACTTGGTTATACTGTTATACTGTCTATACTGTTTAAATTGTTTGCACAATTCTTTAAGAATGCACAAACCTTTAAGAATGCATGCTTAATCTGCTGTTTATACTTGTTTTATACTGTTTATATTGGCAACACTGTCTATACTGTTTATACCGGTTATACTGTCTATACTGATTATACTGGTTATACTGTCTATACTGCCAATACTGTTTAGACTGTCTATACTGATTATACCGGTTATACTGTCTATACTGATTATACTGGTTATACTGTCTATACTGTTTATACTGGTTATACTGTCTATACTGGTTATACTGGTTGTACTGTCTATACTGTCTATACTTATTATACTGGCTATACTGTCTATACTGATTATACCGGTTATACCGTCTATACTGATTATACCGGTTATACTGTCTATACTGATTATACCGGTTATACTGTCTATACTGTTTATACTGGTTATACTGTCTATACTGGTTATACTGTCTATACTGTTTATACTGGCTATACTGTCTATACTTATTATACTGGCTATACTGTCTATACTGTTTATACTGGTTATACTGTCAATACTGTTTTTACTGGTTATAATGTTTATACTGTCTATACTGATTATACTGGTTATACTGTCTATATTGTTTATACTGTCAATACTGCCAATACTGTTTATACTGTCTATACTGTCAATACTGTTTATACTGGTTATACTGTCCATACTGTTTATACTGTTTATACAGGTTATACTGTCCATACTGTTTATACTGTTTATACAGGTTATAGTCTATACTGTTTATACTGGTTATACTGTCTATACTGATTATACTGGTTATACTGTCAATACTGTTTATACCGGTTATACCGTCTATACTGATTATACCGGTTATACCGTCTATACTGATTATACCGGTTATACCGTCTATACTGATTATACCGGTTATACTGTCTATACTGATTATACAGGTTATACTGTCTATACTGGTTATACTGGTTATACTGTCTATACTGATTATACCGGCTATACTGTCTATACTTATTTTACTGGTTATACTGTCTATACTGTTTATACCGGTTATACTGTCTATACTGTTTATACCGGTTATACTGTCTATACTTATTATACCGGTTATACTGTCTATACTGTTTATACCGGTTATACTGTCTATACTTATTATACTGGTTATACTGTCTATTCTGTTTATACCGGTTATACTCTCTATACTGTTTATACCGGTTATACTGTCTATACTGTTTATACCGGCTATACTGTCTATACTGATTATACCGGTTATACTGTCTATACTGTTCATACCGGCTTTACTGTCTATACTGATTATACTGGTTATACTGTCTATACTGTTTATACCGGTTATATTGTCTATACTGATTATACCGGTTATACTGTCTATACTGTTTATACCGGTTATACTGTCTATACTGTTTATACTGGCTATACTGTCTATACTTATTATACTGATTATACTGGCTATACTGTCTATACTGGTTATACTGTCTATTCTGTTTATACCGGTTATACTCTCTATACTGTTTATACCGGTTATACTCTCTATACTGTTTATACCGGCTATACCTTAAGTGTTCTTGCATCAAAATGGAGCATGTTTCAAAATGCCCAAAATTGCACATGAATGTAAGGCTCTATGTATTTGAGTAAAAATACAAGGTGATTTTACACTTAATTTGGGGCTTTAAGAGCTCCTATAGACTTTCCTGTGATGTTTTCCAATCATTTGAAGGAACATTAAGCTGCATTTTTAAAATGGTGAGCCTCAAGGTCCTCAGATGGTGAGGCTTTTAGTGCAATAATTAAAGTTTGAGACATTTTAATATATTACATATTTATACATGAAACACATTGTGGAGACATGCCTCAATTCACTGAAGTGTTCAAACATGAAAATTATGCACACTTAAAAACTGCTGATAACGCACATGAAGGTAAGGCCTTATATATTTTGACAATTTTGAGTAAAAATACAAGGTGATTTTTTTTAGACTGAATTTAGATTTGAAGGGCTTTTATAGACTGTCCTGTGACATTTCCCAACCATTTAAAGGACAATAAACATATATTTGCCACTCCAGGATCCAAAATCTTGACAGGTTTGTATTTCACTTTTTATAAAAACAGTTAAAAATGTGGTAAAAGCTATTGTGAGTACCAGATGAATGTCTCCAGGTGTACAGATTTTCTGTTATTCCTATCAGTGTGAGGACTTTTGGTCCCTCCCCACACCAAAACACACACACACACACACACACATTATACCTTGCGTGAGGCGAGGAACTCCATGCCTCTGGCCACCTGAAAGCTGTAGGAGATCAGATCCTCCAGGAGCAGAGGCGTGTTGGAGCTGGACCGAGAGCCTAAGAGGGAGAAATTGGTGTTATAATTACAAGGAGGACAAGAAAAGCTTTCTTACATGATTTAAGGACAGCAGTGCTTTTATTATTTTTTTTAATCTAATACCTCATATAACTAGTAACTAAAATACTCTTACCACTGTCTTCTTCAGAGCCCTCTCCTTTCTCCTTACAGCCAGGGTCCCTCTGGCTACTGCACTCCTCCTCCTTCCCACTGTCCTCTCCTCCTTTCCCCTGAGACAGACCACCACACCATTCAGGAGAACCTGCTACTACCCTTTAGCACAAAGCTATCAATAACACGATTTCATTTCAAAAGAAAAACATGTAAGTTAATGTAAAAAGATGGTTTGGCACCATTTCTATTTGTACACTTGTTGGAGTGTTTGTTCAAACAGTGTGGAAACATCTCAAAGTCTGCTAGGAAACAATAGTTGATGCTGGCTGTCTGAATTTGACAGAACTTGACCGTACTTTAAGCAGAGATCTGGTCATTTTACAGGGGGAGACAGAGAGAGAAAGAAGGGGCCTCCTTTCAGGGAGGCCTTGTGGGTGAGGAGATAAGAACAGACCAGAAGTGAAAGAATGTCAGCCTGGAAACAGAGGTGTTTGTGGTAAACACAGAGCGAGACATTTCAGAGGGAAATGAGAACAGGATGTAAAGACTAACCTGACGTCAGACCCCGATAGGTCCCTCTGCTTAATAAGCACACTGTCACTGCCTGGCTAAATCAAGCACTGATAAAGAAAGGATGTGAGGCATGAGGCAGAAAGTGGCCCATGTGGGGCGAAACGAGAGCAAAGAAGACGCTGTGTGATGGTCATTAAATGTAGAACTGACCTTGTTCAACACAAAAACGTCCCGCTTGATCTTCAGGTATGCAGAGAGGTTGCCATACTTGCAGTATTCCACTATGACCATCAGAGGCCCTGATAGATAATCCACATAAAACCCACCATGATGTTCCCAACATTAGTGGACATTATACAGTCCTGTGCAAAAGTCTTCAGCACCTATGTACGTTTTTACTGGCTTTTTTCCCAATTTTCTGTGATAAAGTGTCTTTCTGCTAGCAAAGTTAATATTTAGAATAAATACAAACAAACAATAAAGCATTAAAAAGTACCAAGATTTGTTTTGTTTGTAAAAAAGTAGTTGATATTATATGAGCTGGTGAGGAGAACACAGGTTCGGTTCCAGATTCCTCCTCGGTTCCTCCAGCCGTTGTTTGGATTGTGAAA
>JBBJLS010000001.1:4501946-4515315 GCA_037577275.1 Bryconaethiops microstoma
TATATACCGGCCCGCTGTTAGATGTCATACGGCCCGCAGCTTCGGTCTTATAATGTGTTATTTGTAGCTCGCTAGCTCTGCAAGAATAAATGAATCATAAAACTTTAAAAATGTAATTCCTCCTTTCACCACACACGTTCTACTGTTATCTGGCTCTGCAACCGTGAAATCCAGGTCTCAGTATCACCCTTCTCATTAGTGTCAGGAAGTTATCTGTTCCTTGATCAATCTGAAATTTAGTGTTTTGAACGGTAACATTTACCGTTACAGTGAAAAGCCTAAAGAGCACTAATGAACTTGGACTTATTGCACTTATTTTATTGAACTCTTAAAAAAGATTTGGTTATAACTGTTGATGTTATGTACCTGTAGAAGTGACACAAACTATTGCTTTCTGAAAGATCCTCTGAAAGATCTTGTAAAAGACCGGGGCAAAATTGACTTGTTTTAAACTTTAATGATAACAGACCACTTTGCATTACTTATAACTCCTGTTTATAATGTTCATGAGGCAAAGATATTTATCAAACTCATGGAAAATTTAAGGTATTCTACAGCTTGATCAATGTGATCTGACTCTCCAGATATGAAATGGCAGAATTGTGTTTTCAGAGTTGTTCACGTCTACCTGAGTAGATTATATTTGGTTACATTGCCATTTGAAAAATAAAGGTAATTGTGACAATGAAAATTGTTTTATAACAGATGGCATCTTCACTTTACCCAATTTGGCCCTCTTTGCAAAAAGTTTGGACACCCCTGGAGTAAATCAACAATGTTGCTACAATTAGCTTCTTCACCACTAGAGGGCAGAATAACACTGAACACGTTACCCCATTATAAAGTTAATGCAGAATTCCTTTACCTTCCACAAGTAAATTACTATTATTATATCATACGGACCAGTATGCAATGTTAATGTGAAGCAGGAAGATTTCAGTGTATGAAAATTTACTGGTTGTCTTTGATAACAATGACTGTTTGCGACCCCTGTTTCCAAACCGCCACCATAAAGAAATGTAAGTTTCTCTACAATCAGAATCAGAATCAAAATCTGAAAACTATTGATCCTGGAGGACAATCACACAGAGATACAAAACAAGAACAATATAAAACATGCACGCATAAACAATCTAGAATATAAACATAAAGTCAAAATAAAAATCATTTCAAAAACATAATTTCAGATCAAACCACCCTGAATGACTGTGACTGTTTATTAAATTGTGCAGATATCTTGAATAATCAACTGAATTTCTCATTAAGATACATATATTGTTCAAGATATCTGCATTATATATGTATAATATACATATATAATGCAGATATCTTGAACAATATATTACATGTATATATATATATATATATATTTGTATAAAAGCTGAGTACTGTACATGTGTCTGCTGAAAAACTTAGTTTTGCTCTAGTACAACAAGCCCCGCCTTCCTGCTCTATGATTGGCTGTCCGCCATTCTAGAACGTTAAAGCCGCCGCGCTATCATTGGCTACAAGTTCATGCGCTTTTACGATACAGTTCTTGGAAACGAGCCAATAAGAGTGTTGAGAGGCGTGGCTTTTCTTATTAGGGGTGTGTTAAAAAAGAGCTTTTTATTTCCCACCTCTTTTCAGTCCGTGTAGACATGCCCAGGTCCACCACGCGGAGGCTCCTGCACTGCAGCAGACACGCTGTGTAAAGTAATGACACTTGCTGGTTAGTGCTGGCAAACGGGTCAGAGAGTAGAAAAAAAGCCCAAAAGAAAAAAAAAGTTTATAAAAGGGGGGTAAAGCAGTTGGCTACTGCGCAGGCGCCTCAGAATGAGTAGTTTAAGATCTCCTGGAGCTGGCAGAAGATGTCAGACATGCCCTCTTTAGTGAAGGAGGAGTGGGGAAGATCTCCAGCAGATGATACTTGAGGGCTCCTGTGACTCTGTGACTTCTGTGGATGGAGGAACTTTTGGAGAGGTGAACAAGTGAATGACATGGATTAGAGAGAGAGAGAGGGGGGAAAATAACAGAAGAAGGAAAAACTCAACTTGCTTGTCTGGGGGTTTCGTGAGAAGCAGTGAAAGGGATGGATTACACTGGTTTCTCTGGGGAAGATATTTGAGAAGTGGGGGCTATTTTTCAGCAGACATGGACTTGATGCGCTTCGCCTGGGGTTCCTCAACTTTCTAATAGATGGTGGCAGTTTTTGTTCCTCCACTGATCTGCTGGATCGGATCTCTGCGCTTCTTCTCGGAGGGTTGGGGCTCCTGCGAGTGTCTGAACTTTTCTGCCCAATGACATTTTTAACGCTGTGCCACTCAGCAGCCCCTCCGCCTCCTCTTTATTCTCTAAATTAGCCCCTCGGTTGGGGTGAAGGGGGTGTTTTCTTGGGCACGGTCCCTCCGAGTGCCAGCAGCATGCAGGGCAGGGACTTCCCCGTGGCCCTGGCCGTGGCTTGGGCACTTCTGACCAGCCTGAACGTGAAGGCCAGTGGGGAGTACTGCCACGGCTGGAGAGACCCCCAGGGCGCGTGGAGGGACGGCTTCCCCTGCCCAGAGCGCTTCGATGGCGCAGAGGCCATCATCTGCTGCGGACAGTGCGAGCTGCGCTACTGCTGCTCCAGCACCGAGGCCCGGCTGGACCAGGGCAGCTGCGAGGACGAGCAGCAGCCCGGCCAGGGAGCCGGACCAGGGGGCAAGGAGGACAAGAACACAGGCGCAGGTAAACACCGGGAGTCAATACTGCTCATACGCAAAAAGGGAAACACCGCCAGGTAGAGATGGGCATAAAAGTGTGCCATGTTACAGGAGGCATGTTATAAAGCAGTGATGTGTTCCATCAGTGTCACACGCAGCTGTGCCATACTATAACAGGGATATGTGGTCGTACAGTGTCTATTATAGCAGTGTTATATACAGCTGTGCCATGTCGTAACAGGGACATGCAGTCTTACAGTATCTGTTATAATAAAGACATGCAGTCTTACAGTGTCTGTTATAATAAAGACATGTAGTCTTACAGTGTCTGTTATAACAGTGTCGTACAGTAGTACCATGTTATAACAGGGACACAGAGTCTTAAAGTGTCTGTTATAGCAGTGTTGTACAGTAATGCCATGTTATAACAGGGGCACGGAGTCTTAAAGTATCTGTTATAGCAGTGTTGTACAGTAGTGCCATGTATAACTGGGACATGCAGTCTTAAAGTATCTGTTATAGCAGTGTTGTACAGTAGTGCCATATTATAACAGGGACACGGAGTCTTAAAGTGTCTGTTATAGCAGTGTTGTACAGTAGTGCCATGTTATAACAGGTATGTGTAGTCTTACAAGTGTGTTATAGCAGTGTTATATACAGCTGTGCCATGTTATAACAGGGACATGTAGTCTTACAAAGTCTGTTCTAGCAGTGTTGTACAGTAGTGCCATGTTGTAACAGGCACATGGAGTCTTACAGTGTTTGTTATAGCTGTGGCCTATAAAGCAGTGCATTATAGTGTTATAAACGTTAGGGCTCTACACAGCAGTGGCTCGTTATAGCAGTGTTATTCAGTAGTGCCATATGTTAATAGTGCCACTTTTTAGCACTGTTACATACAGTAGTGCCATGTTATGGCAGTGTTATACAACCATGCCATGTTATAATAGGGACATGTAGTCTTATAATTTACCAGAGTGTTATAGCTGTGCCCTATAAAGCAGTGAATTATAGTGTTACAAACTTTAGGACACAGCAGTGCCACATTATAGCAATGCCAACTTTTAATAGTGCCATACAGAGCCATGCCCGATTATAGCAATGTTATATACAGCAGTACCATGACATGCCACACTAAAGAACAAATTGGATACATTGTTACTAGTACTGGTAATATTCTGGTGTGTTTCTAAGCCGTGCACAGTGTGAACTGTGAGTTAAACATGACAGCTAATATTAATCGGCCTAAAAAGTTGGTCATTAGCCATTTTGGAAAGAATCAGACTCAAGACAGACTTTAAACAATTATAATTAGTGGATTCACTGCTCAACAGTTTAACGTTCAATTCAGTTCAATTGAAAGTTCAGTTCAGGCTTTTAAATAGAAGAGAAAGCAGTCCGATATGGAGTTTCAATAGAGATCAGTTCTTGTACTTTTCTTTAAAACTTTTTTGTAGTCTTTAAGTAGTAGTGTGCAATTGGATTCACAGGTACCTTGTAAAGCAAAGCAGGCCACTCTGCTCACAAATGGCAGATTGTTCCTGTGTGGGGTTATAAATAGCCCTGCTTGTTCTCGCAGTAACGTGCACGCTACCCTGACTGCCGCTGCTACTGCACTCGTGCAGAAATCTCACCACCACCCCCACCACCGCCACCACCTGAGGATCAGGTTTGGACATGACCAGATCCCCACATCCCTAATGCTAGAGCCTCCGGAGTACAGCGGTCTCCCACTCCCCTTTGTGTTACGCATCATTTCTTAAGTCCCAAAAACACATTTTCATTGCAGTCCTTTAAACAGCAGGAGCCCCAGCAAAGAAAAAACGTTGCTCTCCATGTGATCACCGTAAAAAAACGTCTGTCTGGTCTAGTGGTGTTGTGTTGAGTGCTTATCGCTATCTGGACCAATTCTGGCAACCAAGAGGGTTCACAAAAGACCTTGTATTCCTAAAAGCAGAGGAAAAAGAGACTTTTTTTTTTTGTGTGCCGTGAACCGTGCTGCAAAGCACACGGTTCACCTTTATGTCCTCAAACAGAGGGATTAGACTGTTACTAAGTCAGATATAATTCGTAAGAAAAGAAAGAAGTCTATAAAAGCACACTGGACACGTTTAGTTTCTTATAAGGCTTTGGAAGAACTGGGCGAAACAAAAACCTGACCCCCAATATTCAAGACCAGATAAAACAGCCTTGAGAAATCTGAGCCAGCAGGCCATATAGGAATATAAGCAAGAGGAAACAGAAGACAGCTGCAGTCTGGCTTGGGACAAACCCTTGTTCTAGACGGTTGGTCCCGTGGAACAGGTGGGCACTCACGTTAGGAGACTATACCTTTTAAGGAGATGCAAGTAAGCTTAGAATGGCAAAGCTAACATCCTCCTTTACCAGGGGACACAAAGAAAAACCCTGCTTTTCAGTGGGATCACTGTTTAAGGTTACTTTCTCTGCGACTTAAACCAAAACCGGCTTTATAAAGTGCATATCCTGGGGAGTGCAGGCTTTAGCATCAACAACCAGTGATGTATCCCCTGTCTCTCATTGTTATGGCCAGGCTTTACCTTAATACAGCACAGATTACGCTGACTGGAAAATGAGTAGTTTCACTTGGGACCAATAAATCTACGGAGATCTCTTTTTTTTTCTCTTTAACAAGTCGCTTATTGTTGTTGTTCACATTTATCATGTATATGTCTACAAATATATATATATATATATATGTATACACACACACTCATATATATGTATCCCCACTTTCTCACTGTTATGACCAGGCTTTGTCTTAATACACCACAACTGGAAAATGAGTAGTCTCTACATAAATCTGTAGAGATCTCTTTAACAAGTCACCTATTGTCACAATCCCCATTTGCCAGCACACACCATGTGCACCACTCTGGAGTCAAATGTCCCTGCTTTACCAAATATCCCACTGCTTTAGCAATAAGCAGTAAGGGATGAACTCCATTCCCTCGGCATGTTCCAGTGGAACACATGGACAGTGAGTATGTCCTTAAGATTGCATATCTATTGTCAATCCCATTAAACTGTTTACTGTACAATTAGAATGGGAGATACAGTCATATGCCAAAAAATATTTTTGGATGTTCTAATTGAAAAACTTAATGCACAATTTTTGGTTATGTCATGAAGTTAAGAAATTGGGCTTGGAGAGGGCATAAAGTGTGGCCTGTGCAAAAGTTATGGCACATTTAAGGCACAAAATGCTGCAACATTTTGGCATATTTATGCGTGTTCTCTGGAGAGGATCTGTAATTATTTTCCATTTTATGAACCACAATATGTGATTTTAATGGGTGTTCAAACTTATATGTTTGCATACGTCTTTATGCGTCTACTGAATATACATTTGGGTTGTGGTAACACCTCAACCCATTATTCATTTTATGCTAATTTTCCATTGCATGATCTCTTAGAGGTCTTTGGGTCTGTTTGGGGTCTAAATTTGCTTCATGGAACTATGAGGCTAGTGTAGCGAAGCAGTAGAAGCTTTAAGCACGAATTAATATTGCGCAATACCTAACTTATCACACTCTTGCCATAAACTGTGTTGAGAGTCTTCAACAGACGCACTTATGTGGTTTCTGACACTATACGACACACTGTGATCTATAAAAAATGGACAAAAGTACTGTTTCTAGCTATTTGACGTGTCAGCAGATATCAGTTTGTCCCAAATAATACTCAGTTTTCCAAAATATCACATTACACATAATTGTCTTGCTGCCGCAAAAGATGCTTGGGGTTACTTTAGTCTGAAAGGGCCAGCACAACAACACACACACATACACACTCAGGGAGTAAGGGCAGAGAGGTCACAGCTGGTGGTGTTGGATTAGGGCTGATCAAAACACTGTTAATAACTGCTAATGAGGGTCCGAGGTCCCCTGGGGCCGCATCAGCAGCACATCTCTTCACCCTCCTGCTTTTTCAATTCGGGTCATGTTGACCAGTGTGCATTATGTTCAACTGATTTGAAGATCCAGCCCAACTTCAAAGGTGAGAATGTGTCACCGAATACCCCCGTCTCTGTCCTCAGCGGGGTGGGACTGAACTCTCCTTTCACACCTTCGCAGTGCTGCGTTGTTTCAGATTAGCAAAGTTTCAGGCTACACACCACACACTTCTTGTCTCTACGGTTGTGAAGGCAGCACCAGTGCTCAGTAATGCAGCTTATATTTCAGTATTATTTACACAGCGACAATTAAGGGACAATTGCAACAGGTGTACAGTGACAATAAAAACATAACTGCAGCTAATGTGCTGGCACAGAGCACTGCAGTGACTTTCCCAGGATGCTCTGATGAGTTCACCAATAAATCATAGACACACACACACGCACACACACACACACACACACACACACACTGTCCCCTTAAAGGAACAGTTTGTTCCCAAAATGTTCACTCCCTGGTAAATACAGTCCACTAAGATGCCAAAACTGCTTGCTCTCAATTCATCATGGTTGTGATGTCATAACATACCATTCAGATCATATACATATATGGGTCCTAAACCCATAACCACCTGTTAAAAGGCCTACATATTACATTAAATCTGACACTTTATAGTAGTTAAGACCCAATTTATAAAAGTCACTGACTAATAAGTCAATTTTTAAATCTTTGTTTTCTTGTTTTAAAACGGCTAACTGTAGTACATCTAGGCAAAATCAGTCTGTTTAAGAGATAAAAAGGCTGGGAAATGTATTTTGAACACTCAAATCACCATTTTTGTCTCTCTCTCTCTGTCCACAGTGCCCATCTATGTTCCTTTCCTGATCGTGGGCTCAGTCTTTGTGGCGTTTGTGCTGATTGGTTCGGTGATTGCCGTGTGCTGCTGTCGCTGCCTGCGGCCCAAACATGAGCCATCTTCTGGCTCTGGAGGTTCAGGGGGCGGGTCTGGGGGGCGTCTCCTAGAGACCATACCAATGATGTCCAGTACGTCCCGTGGATCTTCCTCCCGCCAGTCCAGCACGGCTACATCTTCCAGCTCCTCGGCTCCGCCCGCTGGCTCCATGGTCCCGCCAGCCGGCCCCCGGCCTGTTCCCGCCCCACTGCTCCGGGCACAGGCCTCCTGCTGCCTGCCCCCGGACGCCAGCGTCTACGTTAACATGCCCACCAACTTCTCTGTGCTCAACTGCCAGCAAGCCACCCAAATCCTGCCCCATCAAGGGCAGTTCCTGCATCCGCAGTACATCGGCTACGCTCATCCAGTTTCTCCACCCCCGGCCTTTCTGGACCCAACACAGGGGGCTTACAGGCCACTACAGTCCCCCTTCCCTCCTCCCACCAGTATGGCCAGCGTGACCAGTGTGACCAGCGAACAAAAGCAGCCACCCGTGACTGTGTGAAAGCCGCCTGTGGGCCGAGTGCGTCTGTATGGGACTCTTGTCCATTTGTACGTTTTCAGACAATGGAAGCCATGCATTGGGGTCAAACCGAAGTCATATGAGGGACACACAAACAAGCACGAGTCTATTAGAGGCCCAACCATGGAGTGTTACGTGTGTGCGGCAAATGGAGGTCAATTTGTGTGTATTTGCGTGTGTGTGTGTGTGTGTGTGTGTGTGCTTATGTTTCTATGACAACACAGTAGCCCTGAGGCCTGGACACTGAATGTATCATATTGCAAGGAGAAAGTTTAAATCAGTGGAGGTCAACTGGGTGTTTATCTGTATGGACGTGTGTCCCAGGGCTCCTTATCACTATACAGAGCACACTAAGGGGAAAAACAAGATAAATGGAGGTCATTTGGACCATGTGGCTACGTCTCCCAGGGATTCTATGACAACACAGAAGCCCTCAAGCCTAGATACTGACTGGACTCGTATCACTGCACAACACCATGGAGAAAACTGTAATTAATGGATGCCTTTTGGTGTGCGAATCTGTGTGTTGCAGCATTTCCACGACAACACAAAAAAGCCAGGACACTATATGCACTCAGATTACACACGTCTGAATAAATGGGGGTTAATTGGTGTGCGGCTCTGGATTCCACCGTTTCTATGACACCCAGACGCCCTCAAGCATGGACAGTGAATGCACCTCATATCACTATACAGCACACAAGAAGGATGTGTGTGTGTGTGTGTGTGTGTGGGTGTGGGTGTGGGTGTGTGCCAGGGTTTTCACTTTGCAACACCAGAAAGAAAGTTGTAATGAATGGATGTCAGTTGATGTATTCATGCTCCGCCCACAAATAATCAACATATTGGTAGCATTATATATTTGTAATATTTATTTTTATGTTTTTGTAACATCCCACTGTGAACATAGATCTGGTGTATTTCAGCAGCATTTTATACCAGAGACTTGACATTGTGTTAATGATTAAATAATTAGTAAAACATTTGCGGATTTGCGGGCGGGGCAGGGACAGGTCAATTGGTCTGTGCTGATAATTGTTCACCCCTTAAAGGGGAATTCCACAGATTTTTCAATTTTGTTTCACATGAATTAACAGTTAAGATGATAGTTCAGAGTGGTTTGATGTGAAATACAACATTCTAGAGAAATTTACAGACTCTGAATACTTTACTGTGGTTGTTAATGGTCAAATGTGAAAAAATACGTTTTCTGTTTTTCTGTTTTGCCTTGCATGTATCCCTCCACCATTAAAAGTAAAATTTAGGTCACAACCTTCATGGCATAGGGTGATATGCGTAAGGCATATCCATCACGGTTTTATGTGATAACTTGATCAGGGGGGCTTTTAGGGACATTAAAGACCCCAGAGGTTTGGTTCCATTCACCACTGTACACAATTCTTTTTCTCGAGAAGGGAACATTTCACAACAAACTGCTCTGAATGAATTTGTGGACATCTCAACAATTTAATTACATAGAATTTTTTTAAAAATCAGTGGAATTTACCTTATTTACAATACACCATATAGTGCACTATTCTTCTAGAGAGCGATGTCCATGGTTCCCACTACAGTACGACCCTTAAAATGGACCTAAATGTTCTCAAATCACTACACAGCAGGAGAAAGTTCTAATAAACTGTTAAAGATCACGGCCTCTACGTTTCTGTTCGACATACATTACAGACAGATGTTTGCAGACATGTGTGTGCCATCATGTTGGTACGAACTGTGAATGTGTGAGCCTGCAAAGGATTTGCATTGTAGTAGATGTAGTCTGTTTGTGTGTGTGTGTGTGTGTGTGTGCACATCTGGAGTGTGTTCCATCTCCATGTATGAAGAACATTGTATGCAGTGGTGTGAGTTTGTGTCAGTGTGTGTTGAGCAGTATATGTAGTGTGTAATGGGAATCACAGGTGGTGTGTGTGATGTGGGTGATGTGAAAAGCAGCACAAGCTCCCTGTTGGACGCTTAAACTCTAATGAAGTGAGCACAACACACAGACTGTGACGCTCCACCCCCCCACCCCCCTCGAGCATTAGCTTCAACGGAAAACACACAAGCACGCACACACACACACACACACTCTCATGCCAAGCAGCTCACTCAAAGGAAACACACTAAACACACTCTCGGCCAGTGCCAAGGAGCCCTCTTAACAGAAAATATACAGAAAGGAATGGGCATGAGAAGGGGCGTGAGTCAGAGTGCACATGCGTGTGTGTGTGTGTGTGTGTGTGTGTGTGTGTGTGTTAAATGGCCTCAATGTAGCTGCAAATGGCGGTCTTCAGAAGGCAGCCGAATTCATTATGCAGTAAAAACTGTCTGCCAACTGTTCCCCCTCACTAAATTTCTCTCGTGTGAAAGAGGTGTGTGTGTGTGTGTGTGTGTGTGTGTGCTCTAAGCATAAGGTACACTGGAGTGGTACCAGAAGGTTCCAGGGTATTACATTTGGAGTGGCTTTCTTTCAGCACACTAAGAGGATGGTGGTGTGGCAATGAGGGCCATGAGAGACGAACGAACATAAAACATCCCTCAAACTTAAAACACCAGTCCTTTACCTGCAAAGAAGCTCTCAGAAAGAAATCCACATTTTTCTGTTCTGGATGGTTTGGCTAGAACAAATATTTTCAAAGTTTCTTTCACTTCCCCCAAAATGTAGTCGATCAGTCAGGTTCGCTTCTTTAGTTTTTCACTGGAGCCACAAGGTTAACGTAACTATCTAGCAATGGAATCTTTTACCACAACAATTAGCATAATTAGTATTGTGGAAACTGGCTGCTTAAATCATGACACGCTTCCCCCAGACCACATCAAGTGGTCTCAAGTAATCTCAAACACACTCGCTCATGTGTTTTATGAATGCTTGACGCACTATTAGGCAAAAATGAGGAAAATTATGGAGGCAGTAGTATAAATAAAACATTGCAATAGTGTTCGATGTGTTCATATTTAATGTTTTTGTAATGTATTTTGCAAATAATAAGGTTTAGTATAATAATATTGTATAATTTAAGTGATAAATATGAACACATGTTAATCACAGGTCAAAACCACTACATTTGGCTAAATAATAAAAGGCTAAACTGATCAAATGAAGAGGCATTTGGGAAGCAAAATAGTCGGCTCCCAAACACAATGTAATATGGTATTACGGACATTATGGGGTTTAGTATAATTACATTGAACGATTTACTGATATATGTGCACACATTCTAATCGCAGGTCAAAACAGTGCTAAACTTAGCGGAATTATAAAAGGCAGAAGTGGGAAAAATGAAGAGCCGTTTGGGAGCTGAAAGAGCCAAATTATCTTGATCTCTAAAAAGAGCCAGAATTCCCATCACTACTACTTTTGAAAGGCTGTGACCAGTACATCACGCAGTGTCAGAAACCACATGGCCTCTCTCTGGGCCTCGCTCTCCCAAAACTCATCGTGATGATAGTGCTGTCAGTTATCTCACATAACAGAACTGGAGTTGGGCTGAGATTAGAGGAAGGCTCTTTGTCAGGAGCTGAATTTAAGAAGGACGAAAAAATGGTCAAAATCTTACACTGATGTTCAACTGAGCTCAACTGAGCTCAATTATGTCTAGGAGAAATAGGCCAGACAAAGAACAGATCTTATCTTGATTATTTCTTTCTTCTGGACTGGTACCATTTCGAATAGTGACTCACAAAATTCGGTAAACTATGTGCAGGACGGTTTAATTCAGAATTGAGTCCGAGTACACTCCAGAGAGCCTGGAGGTGTGAATCAAAACAAAAAAATTATAAAAAAGAAAAACAAAAACAGTCTATTTCTGATTACTCTGATGATTTAACCTGGTATGAGCCAAACAACCTGTTTTACAGTACTGTGCAAAAGTCTAAAGCCACCACTTTATGTTTTGTTAGCACAATGAGACACTAAGTAGGTACAGTGATTTATTGCAACATGTGCAAACATACATATAAATACATTACAGAACACAAAGAGAGTTTGTATTATTCTAACGAGCTTTAAAGTCAGTAATTGGTAAGAACACTGTATCGACCACCATTTACACTCTGAACTCTCTTAGGCAAGCTTTCTTGTAAGTACTCCAGGCTTCTTAAAGGACGTTCCAAAGCTTCTTTGGATGTTGGCAGCCTTTTGTTCCGTGGGATCAAGATGATCCCACACTTCTTCAATAATGTTGAGATCTGGACTTTGGGGAGGCCAATCCATGACTGATAGTGTTCCATTAGGTTTTTTTCTATTGGTTTGCTTTGAGTGTGTCGGCTGTGTGTTTGGGATGGTTGTCGTGCTGAAAAATGAGGTCGCTGCCAATCAGATGCTTTCCAGATGGTATTACTGGGTGGCTCAAGACTTTTGCACGCTACTGTACGTCTGCAGTTTGCGTGATGCTAAATGGTGAAGGCTAAGCTTCTGCTACTTCTTAGCTATAATAGATTTGAAGACTCTTCTTAAAGACTCTTAAAGATATGCTAGCATGAGTGAAACAGTGTTTATTTTGCACTGCTGCCCATGTTTCCTTTTTTCATTTGAAATATACGAATTATAATAAATATCCCAGCGTGTGTGAGGTGTCAGCGAGTTGTTTATGTGCTGTGCTGATTCCCCTGTCAGCAACATGTGCTCCAGTTCCACATGAAGACATTCGAGGTGTGTTTAAGTTACGGCCCTAGCTAAATTAAACTGGAGGGCCTCGGTGACGCACACACAGTCCGCAACTGACTGCAGATCAGTTTTCATACATAGCAGTGCAATATGTTACCGGTATATTGGTGGCATGTCCACACCAGCACATACACACCTTCTAAAATGACCAAATTGAGAGCTTGAAGTGTAGAAATAACACTTGGAGGTGTTGGAATACAAACGGCTCTTTGGAGTTTGAAACTGTGATGTACTGAGGTGTTTTCAGGTTTAGGTAGAGGGAAACAAACCACGAGAAAATACGGCCAATAACTACAGCTAAGCCCTACGTTTGCTTAATTGGCCAGTATTAAGTTTCCACAAGTTACTGGCGTCAGTTGAAATAAAGCACTGAGAGTGTCTCTTTATATATAAGAGAACCACATTCAGGAAGTGATGCTATATTAAATACAGCAATACCAAATAGTGAGATTATTTATAAGCAGCTTTAGTTTTAATTGAAGAAAAGTAAGAAAATATTGATGTAACGATATTGCTGGACATCAGCATTTTAAGCCACTTGTCGGTGTGTACACCTACACACACACTCCCACACACACACACACACACACACACACACACACACACACACACACACACACACACACACACACACAC
>JBBJLS010000001.1:4567108-4580710 GCA_037577275.1 Bryconaethiops microstoma
CACACACACACACACACACACACACACACACACACACACACACACACACACACACACACACACACACACACTAATATAAGGATATTCCACTACACCTGGAAACAAAATGTTAAGAAAACTTCACTGACTTTTCCTAATGTTTCCTTTAAATAAGACACTGAAGTCTAACTGAAAATGAAAGCTTTCATTGTTGAAAAATGTACCAATTCAACCTTAAGATGAAATGAGATAAAAGGAGAATTCTACTGTTTTGTCAAATTTTCTGCATAATCAAGTTGTTCAAATGTACAAAAAAATAATAATTCCAAGTGGTCTGATTTAAAACTAGTTATTCATGAGAAACTTTGGGAATTGTTCACAGTGGTGGCGATGGGAAGCAGACATCTAAAGCGTATGCCTCTAAAGCTGACCCACAAAGTTATTACACAAGTTAGCTACAAATACACTGTCTGATGCCTGTTTTATGATCTTTCGAGATATTTTGACCTACGTTGTATTTTCAAAATACATGCACAGCAGAGAGGTACATGCAGGGCGTTGTATAGGAAAATATTACCCAGTTATTTTGAGCTTTATGACTATTTTATCAGTATCAACATTATAAAAACTTCAGAAGACATGTAGATTCACATATACTGCAAAACAATGGCTATACTTGCTTGGTAAAGACATTGCGACCTCTGGTTCCCATCACCACTACTGTAAACAAAAGGGCAGTACATTCATTTCACTACAACGCACATGCAGGCAAAGGTGTTCATTTCAGCCTGAACACATTTGCCCACATCTCTGTGACTGAATTACACAGCAATTATGGGAGAAAAAAAGTGGAATTCCCCTTCAATGCTTTACCATCTGGCTGTTCACTAAATGGCCCAAGTCATGAACAAGTAGAATTGAACATAACCAAATTCCTCCAGGATAAGAACAAAGAAGTCACACTGACCACCATCATTCTGACCAAATTCAAATGCTTTTAAAGCTTTTTGTATCAGTATTACAACCACAAAGATTCACATTTTTCATCTTCATTACGAAAAAATGTTTGTAGGCGGGTTTAAATGCACCACTCTGTTAAAGGAGAACCCCAGGGTTTTTCAACTCAGTCTGCCACCTCAGTGGCATTATTAGACCAGCGATCAATCCAGTTAACTAACAGTTTATTAACATGAACAATGGCACCATGAACCACTCAGAACATCCCTGGAACAATAACCTATAGGAAGGCGCAAGGGGGAGGATGGAGAGTAGGTCAAAAAACACTGGCCTATTTCTTTGCTTCTCAATATAAATGGTTGAAATTGGATACAGCTGGACCTGTCATTGTGTACAGTCATTGTATTCTCAGTAATGGGGAAAAAAACAAAACCAGAAAAACAAATGAAGGGCCCTTCTTATAAGAAAAAAAGGGTCCTGGAAGACACGGCCATTAAACTGAAAAACTGCACTGAAAACACCACTAAACTGCAAGGACCAGGCAAAGAGCTAAACCATGTGATATGCAGAGAGCAAAAATACATACTGGATAAACCAGTAAAAGAAAAAAAACAGGGTTACTAAAAAATTAAACACCTTCACTTTCAAATCATTCAATACATTTCCACTCATTTTCAAATCATTGCACAACCTGTTTAGAGGTTTGGCCTGTAACAGGCAGACACTGTCACCCTATAGGGCCGCTCCTACAAGTGCTTCAGGGGGAAAGAAGATGAATTGATTATCACTCACCATTAAAGTACCATGAGCTGTGTTCTGGGTGTTACAGCACTTTATCTTGTTCATACAATAAGAAAAATGAAGACAAATCAAGCATGCACTCAATGGGACAGACAACACAACAGTTAAATAATCTGATCTGCGTGTGTGAACCACTTCTTTGCACCAGAAATGTAAATAACCAAAAACCAGAGTCCAGTCTAGGCCAGTTTCATCACTAGATGCATGTAGTGTTTGATAAGTGGCTCGATATTATTTCAAATGATGAAAAACATGAATTTACATAAAAGACGATGGCTAAGTGGCTAAAAACTTATCACCAAATTAGAGCAGAGATCAATCACCAGGTTAATTGTTACACTTGGATGGAAAACGCACTTAAAAAAAAAAAATTAAAAAAAAAAAAAAAAAAAGCGTTCTCCCAATATTAAGAGCTTTAAAATGGAAGATTTTGTCATAAGAGCTTTAACACGAAGGATTCAGCTGCAAGCACTTAAAACTAAAGGTTGCTGTTTAAAACAAATTTACATAGGAGCTTATGTATCGGTCTACACCGTGTCTCATTGACAAACCTCAAAAACTCAGGCATTCATTTATTTACATGTCCTCGGATTCTTAAGTTTAGAGGTCAATCTGTAAAATCCACTTTTGTGAAGCCACAGAAATCCAAATAAAAATTCAAAGTGAGATTGATTAGCTCTTGCTAACACTGATTCATCACAGTTAAATGTCTGTTAACATGACCCTGAAGCACAATGCGGGGAGGTCACGGAGAGGAGACTACATGGACTGAAGAAAAGAAAATTGCTGAGAAAAAAAAAAAAAAAAAAAGGTCTAAAAAAATAAAGCTTTGTTAATTCTCTGTGTTGTTTCTCTTTCATTTTTTTGGTTCTACCTTCAGCTGAATACAGTGGGTCTCAATGAATGAAAACATTGAAGCGCTATGTACAGGTGCCACCAATGACGGAGAATAGAGTCAGTCAGTCAGTAAAAGGGTTACTGTAAAGGGGCAGGGTCTGAGGGCCTCCCGTCGTCAGTCCTGATGTAAGGACAGAATGGGCTGCCTACAGATGGGGCAGGTGTTGTTCTCTGAGAGCCAGCGGTCAATGCAGTGGATGTGGAACTCATGGGCGCAGGGCAGGCTGCGCAGCTTGTTGCCTTGGGCATATTCATTGATGCAGACACTACAGGCCCGTCCTTGTTCGCCCTCTAGACTGGCCTGGCCATAGGTACGCGTGGCCAGATTGTCGATTTGCTCTTTGGTGAGGCCTCGTGGGTGTTCATCGTCCTCCTCGTCATTTAGCAGGAAGAAGTGGGCCAGCCTCAGGATAGGCAGCGTGCCATTTTCTACAAGATTGTTGGTGTCTCGTCCACTGGGGCGAACGTCCAGCCCGTTTGATCTCTGTCCAGCCTCTCCTGGGGCTCCACCTTCTCTTTCTGACTCCACCCCCTGATGGATTGGCACTCCTTCACTCCCTTGGGGACGAAGGACCTGGGATCCAGGGGTGTGACCACCATTCTGTCCAGGGGCAGAGCTTTCCGAATCCGCTTCAGTCTCCATGAGCGAGCTCAACTCTCCAAAACCGGTCATAATCTGTCTCAAGATGGATCGCAGCGCGGTGGAGCTGGGCTCCCCCAGGCCAGTCTCAGATATACGGCGCAAAGGAATGCGAATGGTGCTGACGTAAGTGCGAATGCCGGCCCGCTCTGAGCGGGATATGGTACGGCGGAAACCACCACTGTCGCTCTCAAAGGTAACCGTGTTCTCAGCCGCACGGGCCCGCGAGCGTGTGCGACTGGCTATGCTGTCCCGGTCCCGGTTCTCACCAGGTCGGATGCGCCGGACTTGCAGGTCTAGCATGATAGTGGGGTGGCGTCTGGCCCCACTTCCTGCCGCAGCGCCTCCTGCTGCTGCTCCTTGAGCAGTCGCCTCGCCCTCCTCCACAGCCTGGACATCTGGAACAGGGTCTGCAGGGGCTGTTGTTTCTGTGGTTGCCTCTCCCGTCTCCATGGGTACCGTCGTGCTTCCGCCAGACTCTAGTGCAACAGTTGTGCCGCTGCTGGGGACAGGGCTTGAACTTGGGGTGGGGTTTCTGTCCAAGGGAGAGCGGCTACGCCGCGAGGAGCGAGAAAGGGCAGTGGAACCAGTTGTCCGTCGAACACGGCCACGTGAACGAGTCCTACTGGCACGACTAGTGACTGCCCCCTGCAGGGCAGACTGAGACACTGTGTCCGGACAATCTGGGACTTCATTAGCACTCTGCCCTTCACTGTTAGTAAGCGAGGGACCTGGGGTCTGTGCCTGACCTAAAAGATTACCAACATTACCACTATCCTGGCCTTGGTGTTGAGAACTAGGCATTGCCTGTGGAGGAGGGGGAGTGGCTGACTGAGGGAGAGCAAGATTTCTCCTTAAAGCCGTATATGGAACCTGGGAGATAAGAGGAGGTGTTATGGGCGGGGTGGTGCTGCTGCGAGTGCGTCGTGCCTGAGCCCTCCTCCCCAGCGTGGGCCGGGCTGCAGAATAAGGGGCTGGGTGCTGGGTCGAATAGGGCACAGGCCTCTGGGGCACACGTAAAGATGCAGAAGCTCGTGGAGGAGGGGGAACAGGAAGCTCAGCGGGGTCAGGCGTGTCGCTGTGCTCCCCTGGCTCAGGCTGCTCGTGATTGATGTTGATTTCTAGGCTGAAGCGGAACTCGCCACTGTTGGGGTTAGTGCGGCTGACGGCGCGCCACGTCTGGTTGCCACTCTGACCGCTCCGCGTGGCGTTCCCTGTGCGCCGGAACGTGTTCAACCACTCCAGCAGTGAATCGCCATTAGTGCTCTCTGCACCTGGCTCAGCAGCACCTGCAATGCAAAGGGTGAGGAGAATTCTTTTTTTTGCCTCAAATAATCACAATAAAAGCTAGTGAAACACTGTCAATTGCTTAAACTTAAGTATTTTTATACAAAATAAAAAGCTATCATTCTTTATTTGATCAAACAACTACTTGGACCATTACGTCTTCTGCCGTTTCCGTACACCTTGCCCCACCACAGAACAGTCATCACTCAGATGTCTTTGCGACAAATAATTTAAAGGGATTCATGGTGTAACAAAAAAAGCCATACGCAGCCATTCATTCCAACCTTGTCCCTGCAGATCTATCACCCTGCCAAGTTCAGCTCCAATCTTAATCTAAGACATCTGATGCAGCTAATGAAGGCTTTTAGATGTGTCTGAATTTTACAGCCAGATGTGCTGTATCTGAACTTTGCAGGGTGGCAGATCTCCAGCACCAGGATTGAGAACTCCTCAACGTATTTTCAACTGTACAAATGAAATTCCCACACGTGGGCAATTCACGGGGTTCAGCAAAACCTGAGCACAATGACTCATCCTTGTTCTGGGTGAATCGCCTTTTCGATCATGGTATTACAGGCCATATTGTTTTGAAGTATGGTGCATTTAACTTTTGTGGCTTTTCCAACGCATAGTACCAGCTCAATTCCACTCTACTTGACTCAGCACGCTTTTAAGTACCTGGTACCTTACTCGTTTTCCACAGCTGTTACTACCCCTCCATTGTAGCTGATGGCATCACAAGAAAATCTCGAGACATCATCCTCAACATTAAATATCCAAATGATAAAAAGCTTGATGCATCCCTTTCTGAGTGCTCACTCACCACTGCTGCCCTCCTGTCCCGTCTCACTGCTCTGTGGACGTGATTCAGGGCGGGGCTGAGAAGACACACGCTCCTTTGCTCCGTCAAGACGCTGCCTCAGCTCCTCAGCTGTGACTTCACCTAAAAATAAGGGAACACAGGAAAAAATCCATGACTTCAAATGTTATATCTTTATGTTTTTGGGATAAAGAGCATCAATCAGCTATAACCACTTAAAGCAGCCTGTCACTCACTGGTATTAATTCAGTGCTGTAGCTTGCTGAAGTGAAGAATTGGAATAATCTACTTCTAAATCAGGGTCATGTGGTCAGAAAGGCCTCTTCCCAACAATCTCTGTGCCAGTGTGTGTGTGTGTGTATGTGTATGAAATTACCAGGTGTGCCCAGGAGGTTGCTGTCTCTCATCAGCCGATACTCCTCCTCACTCAGCTCGTTGATGAAGTGATAGTACGCCTCCTCCCGCCGAAGACGCTCTGCCTGACGACGACGCTCATCTCGCCCGCCGGGAGGGTCCATCACCATGGAAACCGCTGTTTATTTTGGTGGTCCCACAAACAGAGAGGCAAAACATTAGTCCTGCAAGATAAGCGCTCCTGCTAAATGCTGTAAAGGAAAACACCTAATGACAAGCTTGATTTGGTGTGGCTTTTGGGGTGCAGAATTAATACCAACCTGCAAAATGACTGAAACACAAACTCAGAGAAGCGCAAGACAAACGATCACAGAATAAGGTCTGGCATCATGATAAGTCATTAGTATTTTAAACCTTAATGCAAAATGAACAGTTTAACATAAATGAGATGATGCTTAAAAACAAGGAGGAGAAGAAGCAGGCTGTGAATGACATGCTCAACATGCAGGCCTGAGAAACCAGGCAAAAGCATGGAGATGAGACAGCGTAATATAGAGTGCTGCTCCAAAAAGCAATGTGTCAGATTGATTCAGGCCTCAGTGTGTCACACAGACTCCACTGGAGAGGAGCTGCACCACGAAATGTACGCCAATCCATCTGGACTTGCTCTAAATAACAAGCCTTTAAGGCTTTGTTTGTAGCAAAAAAAAGAAAGACATTGACAACAGCACCAAAAGAAATAAACACTAAACTAAATTCACTCCTATCCTTTACAGAGCAGCTTTGTTGTCCATGTCTAATCCAACATACAGTCTAGGCCAGGGTGAAGAATGCAAAGCAAACGCCGACGTTGCCATGCCGGGAGCCAATCAAAGTGTGCGTAAGCATGATTGACAGCCCGGTGGACCAATCAGGACCGGGGGAGGCGGGCCGTGATGAAGAAAAGTCGAGCACCGTGTGAGAGCGTTTCTGACAGACACAATGAAGAAGAGCCGTGTTCAGTTTAAAACGTGATTAAAATGATGTTGTAACCCTGTCGAAAAAATGCTGCTTCATTACAGCAGGCGGAGTGTAGCTGAGGTCGAAAAGCGAGCTGTCATTTTGTCTACGCAGCGCGTTTTGTTGGTGTCGACAGTTAGCCCCCGTGCTAACCGAATGCTAACGAAAAAGAGGTTTAGAGAAGAGCTCGGCTGAGAAAAGGAGCCCCTTACGTAAAAACAGCACACTTATCAACAACAACGAGGCTATTGTCCGTGAGAACAGGCCGGGATGATGAAAAGCAGACGGTTATTTCGGTACCTGAAACAGCAGTGATGATAATATGGACGGGTCTTCTCCTCCTCGCTCTGATTACAATGTAGCTAAGATGGGACCAACGGAGCCACACCAACTCCCGTCCGGGCTGCAACCTCCCCCAACACAACACGCGTTCCTCCTCACAGCACTCTCACATTGCATCATCTGTGAAATCATCACTCCTCATATTTCACACCAAATTATTACACATATTCTCCCTTTAGAAGCTTACATTATTATATAAGCTTATTATTCTACAAAATCCGTTGTGGTCATTTCGTACACAACCCCCCCCCCCCGTGTTTAAGCTTAAACATGCATCATTGCAAGTTGTGCTAGGTTCTAACACAGATTCCACCTTTTTAAGCTCGCAAAAATATTATTTTAAAAACAAAAAACATTATTACACGTTGTGGTAAGAAGAAATTGACCACAGTTTATTGTGTGTAATTATTATACCTCTAAGAAATTATCCATCCTTTTTTCTTTCCACCTATTGAATTTTGTCTTCCCACCTACTTTTCCAATGCACCCTTTTAAGCTTGCAAAATTATCATTATTGTTAAAAAAACACGCTTTATTACTTGTTGTGGTAAATTATTACACAAATTCTCTCTCTGTCAACCTTGCAAAAAAAAAATATTAAAACCAAAAACATGCATTGTTACGTATTGTGGTAAAAAGAATTTGCCCACCGTTTATTCTTTTTATTTATTATAACTCTAACAAATTTTCCATCCCTCCTTCTTTCCACCTAATTTTCCATTGTCTCCTTTTCAAGCTTGCAAAAAAAATATTCTGCAAAAAAAACATACATTAATACGTGTTGTGGTAAAAAAAATAATAAAAAACTCTAAGAAATTATCCATCCTTATTTATTACCATCTATTTTATTTTTTATTTGTTTTGTCTTTCTACATACTTCAAATTTTTATCTTTTTAAAGCTTATATAAGTGATATTGGGGACGAGTGTACGTATTCACTGCTCGACAAAAGACCTTTCTATTATTATTATTATTATTATATTTTGAAGGGGAGGACAGAAAGAATAATTTAAACCTAACTTGCTCGAATAAATTTAAAAACACTTTAAACTGGACGCGACAGTTTTCAGAAAGAATATTTTTTTATTTTTGAAAGGCTGGTTTTGTGAAGAGTTAAAATCCACGTGGTGCCCCAACAAAGCAGTCTTTGCATCAGTGAGGAGAAGATCGGTTCAACAGAGTGAGTCGATTCCTTTTCAATGAGTCGAGTGTCTGATTCAACTCTTAAGTCGAGTTCCACTTGATACTCATCTTCTAAATTGTCCTGAATTATAAGCTTTTATCACACACTAATGCGGGCCTCACACACACACACACACACACACACACACACACACAAACAAACACAGACACACAGTGGAGGGACTAGGAATTGATTTGTAGTTTACATTAAAATTGATTAAAAGTGGTTCATATTTAATGACAATTATATATGTTTATGAAGATTATATCACATGATCACGCTGAATTATGACAAAATAAAGCTTAATAAACCATTTTTTATGCTAGGTTATGAAAAAAATAGAATTCTGATCTATAAACGTTGTTTTGAATAATGGAGGGACTAGGAAGTCATTCATGGTTTATGTAAAAATTTAATAAAATTATTATTTTTTAGACAATTATATCATCAAGTATGTATGTATATCACACTGTAATGCTAAATTCTGGGGGGGGGAAACAACAAATTTATCAAAGCCTAATAAACAGTAACAGTAAAGGTGCTTACGATCATGTCATTATACATGTATGTATATCACATTATCATGGTACATTATAAAAAATATATATATAACATTTCGATCAACGCCTAATAAACATAATTTTGAACAATTGAGGGAGTCACGAATCGGTTCGAGTGAATCGTTAGAAAGAGTGGGTTCAGAGGAGTCAACTCGTTTTCGAGTCGGAGAGTGCTGGTTCTCGCGCGAGTCGCGCGAGGTTTTTGCGACACTGCCGCACGCGGGGCCAGCTCTCTCGGGTGGGATACCGGCTGGTCGGGAGAATAAAGAGCGGTTTACAGCTGCGCGGGGGTCCCGGGGCGCGTTTTCGAACCGAGACGCGTCAAAAACACGCTTTTCCGAGGTTCCGCACGCGCTGGCGTAGGTAAATGCGGCGCGAGAGAGGCGCAGGGAGCGGCGCGAGGGCAGGCGGCTGGGCGCGTGAAGTTAGTTGCCTCCCTGGTGGTGCTTTAAAATAAACACACACGCACACACACAAAACCCACAAAAACAAAAACAGCCACACAGGGGAGCCGGGCCCGGAATAAAACACGCGAGAAAATGGACTATGACTTCAAGGTGAAGCTGACGGGAGAGCGCGAGCGCGTGGAGGACCTGTTCGAGTACGAGGGCTGCAAAGTGGGGCGAGGAACATACGGACATGTCTACAAAGCCAAGAGGAAAGATGGGTGAGTCCGACCCCCCTGAACCGGCCTAGGCCTCCATCTCCACCTCCTTCTTTATCCTCCACCTCTATCTCTATCTCCACCTCCATTCGTTCAGAACACACACCAGAACCCAGCATTACGGTTCCATCTCTATCTCTATCTCCACCTACATCTTCCACCTCCACCTCTTATCTGTCTCTCTCTCCACCTCCTTCTCCACCTCCACCTCCATTCATCCAGAACACACACACCAGAACCCAGCAGTATATCTCAGCACAACCTCAGTTTACTGGCTGCAAGAAAAGCAAGGATCTGCCGGTGAAGCCAGGCTGGTCCAGAGCAGTGGATCTGCATCATCAGAATAATAATAATAATAATGTGCCCCTTCAGTCTTTGCCAGGCTGCTCCAATGAAGCCCACAGTCTTGGAACTGCTGGTGCTGCCACTGAAAGTAATAATAATAATATAAAAAGATAATAAAAAATAATAATACCCCTTCAGTCGTGTTGCATGTGTTTGCAGGGCTTGCCAGTGAAGCCAGGCTGGTCCAGTGCAGTGGAGCTGCTGGGGTTTCCACTTAAAGTAATACGGGAAAAAAAAATTAAAAGAAAGTACTTTGGTCTTTGCCAGGCTAGTCCAGTGCAGCCTTACAGTCGTGGAACTGCTGGTGCTGCCAGTGAAAGGAATAGTAAAAAAAAATAATAATAATAAAGTGCCCTTTAGTCTAGCTGCATGAGTTTGCAGGGCATATGTGTTTCTCTCATGCAACAAAAGCAAGGTTCCCCCATTATAGTCAGGTGGTGTAACCAGTCAGGCGTCCGATGGGTCGTGTTGCTGCTATAGTGACCCATTTCTAAAAAAGAAAAATCCTTTGTTGTTGCCGTGTTGACAGCGTGTTGGCACACAGCTGGCCTGCCTGAAGAGAAAAATGTTTCTTTCCTACGTTAAGCAGTGAAATCAGGCTCGAGGCAGCGGTGTAACCTGTGGGCCCTGATCCAGCGCAGTGCTATTTATTTTGTCTAATAATAAGAAAGTGTCACTTTAATCTTGCAGTGTTGACTTTTCACTGGGATTTGGGGTGTATCTGCAAAACAGGTTTGCGAAGGGCAGTGAAGTCGGGCTCGTGTCAGTGGAGTGACTGGTGGTTCTGTGCTGACCGGGTGCAGCTGGGTCTGGAGTGTGATGAAAAAAACACAACCTACTCTTTCTTCTGTGGATACCTTGTTTTTTTGTGGCACAGTTGCAGCAAAGAACTTCATTTCGATAGAACTAAAATAAAACGCCTGATGCCGTCTTTGTCACCTCATTTGTGGTAGAAAAGAGCGCCTTCTACATGCATTGAAGCAGCAAAACTTGTCTTCTGTCAGCGGTCTAACCAGTGCCATCGCCATTGACCCAGCATGGCATTTTTTGTTTGTTTGTTTTTTGTTTATCTACAGCTCTTCTGTGAAGGAGGGATTCGATTGGGCAGTCCAGCAATGAATTCAGTCCCATTACTGGCCAGTAGTACATCACTGACACATAAAGGCTCAAAACAGAATCAGCATCACTACATGCAAACTGCATTTACATATTCAAAATTTGATGTTTTATACTTCAATAGTATTATTCTTATTCAATTAAACAGGAGATTCTCTAAGTAAAGTAAGGGTAGGCCTATTTGTTTGTGGTTTGCAAGAAATGTAAACATCAGGTGTATGTTGGTGCAATGTAA
Source organism: Bryconaethiops microstoma (assembly GCA_037577275.1). Lineage (NCBI taxonomy): Eukaryota > Metazoa > Chordata > Actinopteri > Characiformes > Alestidae > Bryconaethiops > Bryconaethiops microstoma. The sequence goes on from JBBJLS010000001.1 coordinate 4,578,288, forward strand.
AAAGTAGATTATGTTGGGGGAGAGGACAAATTGAGGGTATCTTAATTTCTGAAATAACTTTTTTTTTTTTTTTTTTCAAATTTAGTCACTTTTAAAGCAGTTGCGGTTTTCTTTCTGAAATGTGTGGTTCATTAACTCGAACCATGGGGATCAGCAAAAGGGCATGAAGACGTCGCCTGCTGAGTGTGACAGAGGTTGTGAAGAAATCTTGTAAATCTGACTGTGGGCTTAGCACTTTTAAACAGAATTCTGTACTTCCAGGTAGTGCGCAGACTAGGCTTAATCCTAATCAATCTCCCAGAAGCAGGACTAAATGAATTGCATTAAAACTGTTTAAAAATCCAGGCTCAGACTGTGTGTCTAACATATTAAACTACATCCCTTTATGTCAGGATGAGCTGTTCTGAGTATTCTGGCTTTACTTAAACACTGACCACTTCATGTTTCTTTACAAAAAGAGTTTAATTGCACCTGTATATTTACTGTATTTTTGGCAGTACTTATTCTTTTCTGTCAGTTTTAGCTTATCAAACCTCAGAAATACGAAATATCAAATGTCATGAAGTATCAGTATATATTTATGCTAATTTTTCAATCACTTTTATTCCAGGTTTTTAGAACTACTTCTAGAATCAGTGGATTAAAACACACTCTTTTCAAACCATTCATGGTTGATCATAATGAAATCTTTCCAAATGGTTAGAAACTGCTGTTCCTTCTACAATAAGGACAAATGTTGAAAAGAGTTCAGTGTTTCCTGGGGATCAAGTGGTTTGGTGTGGTGGCAGTGATGATCTAGGAAACTCCCCAAACAAGCGATAATGAGATTTGGACGAAATGTATTCAACAAGAGGAAAACCTGAGCGCGGATAGCTACAATAAACTTTATAATTGAAAAGGTAATGAGAACATGTAGGTAAGAAGCACGGTTCAAATCAATGACAGATTAAATATGTATCCTGACATTCTCTAGTCAAAGAACTCATAACTCCATTTTAGCTTGACAGAGATAAATAGACAGACAAACTGATGGGCAGGCAGACAGATGAACCGATTGACTGACTGACGGACGGACGGACGGACGGACCGACCGGTAAGGAGACGGATGGATAGATGGGCAAATAGACGGATGGATAAATAGACAGACAGATAGACAGATGGATCGATAAATATACCAACGGATAGATAGACGGATGGATAAACAGAAGAATGGATAAATGGATGGACAGATGGATAAACGTATAGATGGATAGACAGACGGATTAATAGACAGGCAAACAGATGAATGGATAAATAGATAGATGGACAGATAGACGGATGAATCGATAAATATACTGACAGACAGAAGACAGACAGGCAGATGGATAGACAGACGGATGGTTAAACAGATGGACCGTCGGACAGATGGATCATGTGTCACAATTGACACAATACTAAAAAAATAGTGTATTAAAATATGATAAAAGTCTGTAAAAGAGAGACTGTCCATACAAAAGCATATAATACTGCGAGAATAAAGAGCCAACACATGCAAATATATGAGCAAACACAGACTTTCAGTGGTATGAAAGATTCAGAAATGGTGCTGGGTATCGGTTGTGCTTTGTTCTAAAATATGTAATTGATTTTTGTTTTATGGTGTCTTCTTATTATCCCATGCTCACAAGGGATTGAGGTATAGGCATCAGAGTAATAATTACTGTCTGTAATTGAGAAATCGAAACCGTCCCATTGAACGTTCGCTGTGCGCTCTTTGGCTCTATTGTTGTATTTTATTTCTCCATGAACTGAAGCCTAATTCTTTATGAACTGCAAATAGCACTGTCTCCATAACAGGGTCACAAGTCACTCTGCGTCAGCTGAGACAACACTGTCCTGACCCGCTGAACACTTTGCCTTTAATCTGACTCTTCTGATGGATTTATATAACATGTCCCTGACCATGCAGGCCTGCTGAGAAATAATCAGACTGTTGTTTTGTCAGTCCAGAGTAAGAAGTCATTCTTTTAGGAGATATAGATTTAGGATTTTATACACAAATGGAGACATTTTGTGAAATATTCCAAAATAACATTGATTTAAGAATATTAACTAGTAGTGTAATCTCAAGCCACAGAACAGTTTGCAGATTTGTCAGTGTGTAGGATCATTATCCTATTGTATTGGAAAATTGTGGCAAAGGTCCCATATTCTACATTTGAAAAATATTTTTCCCCCATTCCCCCAGTCATAGTTTGTGTACCAAAAACAGGCATTGATTATTTCACATGACCTTTTCCTGACCTCTCTTTGTCACTTAGAATGAAACGGACATATGTAAATTACCTCTGTTCTGAATGGCTGTATCAGGCCGTGTGTGTGTGTGTGTGTGTGTGTGTGTGTGTGTGTGTGTGTGTGTGTGTGTGTGTGTGTGTGTGTGTGTG
>JBBJLS010000001.1:4580810-4601832 GCA_037577275.1 Bryconaethiops microstoma
TGTGTGTGGGTGTGGGGTGGATGGGGGTGTGTGTGTGTGTGTGTGTGTGTGTGTGTGTGTGTGTGTGTGTGTGTGTGTGTGTGTGTGTGTGTATATTTATACACACACAATCACTTGACGACATTTTCACAATGTGTAATCACTCTGAGGTTTGATGACTGATGATTATGATGTTGATTACTATGATGTTATTATTCAGTGTTTCACACTATGCTGAGCTGAATCCAGTTAAATAGGGCTAATTATGTCACTGCTGTTTTTCATATTCAAGTACTATCATAGGGTCCACTGTTTATAGCAGTGCATGACACTAGCAACCCATTATTTTCTCCATTGACTTTTTCTCTTCATTCATTTTCTCTTTAGATGTACATACAGTCGGCTCGAGGCCAGTGGGCGAGTCAGAAGTGTTGAGTAATAGGGCGTCTTTGCCCTTTGCCTCCAATTATTTCAGACACTGTTTCATCTCCACACTTAGAGTCTAATTGTGTGTCCATCATTGCTTCCTCTGGCTGTCTGGCTGCATTTTCACACCAGCTGAAATACTGCTGACCAGCCCCGAGCAGATCTGGTTTTGGGACGGCATCAGGCCGTCCAAAGCCGGGCCATTAAAGTCCAGACAGCCTGGCGGCCGGAGTCTTGTTAAGACTCTTAAGTGTTTAAAGATGTTTTTGTTCACCACAGGAGCTGCCTATTTATGACTGGTGTGCAGCTAATTTGTTCTGCAGCCGTCAGATTGGGCCTCAGGAGGCACCAGTGTAGCCTCGCGGGCCAGTTCCGTTAGGGCCTCATCCCTGCACAGCTTTTCGCCTCGTCACCAGGTTTGAGCATCTCTACCTGCAGTGAAAAGAAATATGGAGGCAGGTTGCAGCAAGCACAGTCTAATTAGTCTCAATTATAAATGTGAATATATAGGTATGCGGAAGTTTATCAACACCAGTCCTGGATGAATCCAGCAGCTCCTGATCTTAAATTTTGGGAGAGTGCAGAATGTCAGGAAAGGAACCGACTGTTAAGCACAGGGCTAAATTGATCATGCATTGGTTTGATGGAGGGAAAAAAGGATTTAGGTGTCAGTGACCATTCTATCATGAACACACCACAACACAGAGTGAGAAAAGTGTGAAATTCTTCCTCTGTATTTAACCCATTCAGCAAGTGAAGCGGCGGGCAGCCAGGAACACAGTGCCCGAGGAGCAGTGTGTGCGGACCTTGCTCAGGATCCTTCAGAGGTGCTTAGCAGTCTTGAGAATCGAACCCACGACTTCCTGATCGCATGGCGAACGCCCTAACCACTACGCTACCAGCTGCCCCAGAACTCCGACAACCCTTAGAACACAGAGTGTATAAGTAAAATCTGATTAAAATGTTGAAATAAGTCTTTCATCTTCATGCCTTTTGAAGATCGGCTCATCTTCAACTCTCTCTTATATTCACAGGAACAGAACCAGAGGTGTCCAAACTTTTGCATTCCACTGTAACAATTTCAGAAACTAGAGCTGCATTAAATGGACAAAATATCAGTGATGAAAACCTGTGGGTACTGGTAGTGTATTTCAGGTTAAATAAGGATGTCCCTGTTTTAACATGAATAATGTTGTGCTGTACAGTTTTCTCTGAAGATGCTGTTTGTTTGTACATTGGTTATCTACGCTTTTTCACGCCAGACCGTAGCCAAGGCTGGGTTTAACACCCTGTTTTTGGGGCTGTGGGACTGTAATGTGATAACTGAGGCCCTGTTCTCTGTTTGCAGGAAGGATGATAAAGACTACGCTTTGAAGCAGATTGAAGGCACGGGGATCTCCATGTCTGCATGTAGAGAGATAGCTGTAAGTTGGGGGTTTTTTGTTTATTGGCTTGTTTTTCTGTACAGATGTCTGTTTTTCATGTCACCTCATTGTCTACCAGTAATAACGTCTTTAGGCTGCCTACATATTTCCTCATGAGAGATTCATTTTAGGCCTCCAAACACAGTTTTATATTATATTAATTAATTAATTAATTTTTAATCCTTATACAATACAGCCTATATGAAACATGTTAAAATGTTCTTTAAAAATAGACAAGAAAACCAAGTTTTGTAAGTTCTTGTGAACTGAATAAGTGTTTCACATATTCTGGAAACAAGGGAAAATAACACACTGTAATCGTCTGTTTATAGTGTTTTTATCTGCTTTAAGGTGCCTTCTTGAACAAGAAGGCCTGACGGATATTCATATTATTCAAATTTAATGCAGTCTTTTCAAAATCATCTACAGCTTGGTTCACATTCTAGGCTTTGTAAAATGCTTTGTAAATTTCTGTAGATTTTTATTTACAGAAATGTACAGCTTCCTGCTAGTTGTTTGTAATTAAATAAACCTCTGTAGTCCAACAGGACTGTTGTATTGTAATCACACAGGTCATACGTTTATCTGCCGCCTCGCTGCTTTCATAGTATTGAAAACATTTATTCTAAGTTTTGAAATGTAATTTACAAAATGTTTGTTGTAATTGCATTAGAACTATTAGTGTGTAAAAAGTATTTTAAAAGTACCATCCAGCATCTGTATATTGATCTACGTTTAAAATTTTTATTCTCACAACCACATGCTAGATTTACAGTAGTTGTGCAATGTAATATTTACAGAATATTATTATTATAAATATGAATAACTGAATTAAGCATGTGTTTTAAGGAGTTAAGGAATAATTCTTAGGGCTGTCGTTTTCAGAAGCAGTGTTTATATTGATTAATAGATCAATCTTATGCAGTTAACAGCAAACATTTAATTTCACCGTATATAAATCATTTACAGGATTTACAGGATGTCTCTATGATCACAAATATGGGTGCATTATTTGATTATTTTGATTTGAGCTCCTCCTTATGAACAGTGTTTAGACTGCAAAACGTAGCTCTATATGTATACCTTTCGGATTGCAAAGTGATCAATAAGCCAGTTCAATAAGAGCATGAATTTTAGTCAGTTATATTTTTAAAAGGTTTTAAATGAGTTATCATGAAAGCCCTAGTTATTACCGAATGATTGTATACTGGTATTGAAAGATGCTTTTTGTGTGATTTTAAGAAATGTTTTATTCAGAGATGTATGACTTATTGTATTAATCTGCATGTTACTGTGTGTGTGTGCGTGCATGGGTGTGTGTGCGTGTTCCCCGCAGCTGCTTCGTGAGCTGAAGCACCCCAATGTGATCTCACTGCAGAAAGTTTTCCTGTCACATGCAGATCGCAAAGTGTGGCTTCTCTTCGACTACGCAGAGCATGACCTCTGGGTGATTCTCACACACACACACACACACACACACACACACACACACACACACACACACACACACACACACACACACACCTGTATACTCATTTCTTGGCCTGCCCTGCTGTCTGTATGTCTCTGCAGCACATCATTAAGTTTCATAGAGCCTCCAAAGCCAATAAGAAACCTCTGCAGCTTCCGCGAGGGATGGTGAAGTCTCTCCTCTATCAGATCCTGGACGGCATCCACTACCTGCACGCCAACTGGGTCCTGCACAGAGACCTGGTGAGACTATAATGAGTCATTAGACGTTAGTCATTAGAGATTCTTCATTAGAAGGAAAAAATATAGTAGGATTATCTGGGACACCAAACAACAGATACTTGCATATACAATACTGTGGAAAATTATACTTAAAAGCCGTTTACCACAAGGCAGTAGTGTTCACTTAGTGTTAAAATACTCATATAACAATAAATACAAAACATTAAAACAGTGAAAATCGGTTTTGTGTTTGGCAACAGGTTTGCTTAACCATTTCCAGACCTTTCCTCAAAGAAACCCAGTATAGTTGTAGCTTCCATCAAATACCTGGTTTGCTCTTTTACTTCATTATGTTAAATTAGGTGTGTTGCTTATTGAATTTTATTAATAAACACAATGACTGGTGAAACCCGCATTCAAACCTGTCGTGTTTTAACCAGCTCACAAAATATTACCTGCTATTTTGAAGGGGAAAAAAAAAGAAATCTTGATCATTTTACTGGTTTCGTATGCATTTATTCTAATATTCACTTGTGTTTTTGCTAGCAGAAAGAAATGGAATCAAATAATTTGCATACATGCCTAAGACTTTTGCGCAGTACTGTATGTCACACATGGGGCACATGCATGTGTACAGCCCATGTTTTGGCACGGTTTGTGTGAGAAAGAGGACAGCGCATAAATCTGCCGTTAACAGCTCTAAATGGGTTAACTTGCCAAATTCTCTCCTCTTGTTATGAAATGTTTTGACAGAAGAGATGATTAATTCTTGGGATTCTGTCAGGGGGAGAGTAAATGTTACTCGCATGCCTCATGCAAACAGGTGACGGGTGCCAGGAAAACACTCTTTGTCTCTGGTTTTACGCGATTAACTGGAACGCTGAAACCGAGAAAGAGCCCGTTTAAAGCAGAAACGTTTCAGCATTTGAAACCTCCATCTGCAGGCTCATTGCAGGCCATGTGCTCGATTTTAACAGCTGCTTTGTTCAGCTCAACTGGGCAAAACAAATCTCATTCTGAGCCTGGCAAATCACCTTAAAACTGCTTCCAGATCCTTATGAAGTCTTCGATTGCCTGCCTTCTTACATTTTACAAATTAAAAGCCTTGATGGGTATTAAATGATCTATAATTAGAGTTTAAGAATTGTGTAACTAGAATTTTAATTAAGCCTTTGACATATCACTTTTATTGAATAAATTGGGTTAAAACAAGGGTGAGTATTAAATAATCTGACCTGCTGTTGAGCAGGTACAGCAGACAGGAGTTGCTATGAGGAGTGTTTTAGTATTTGTCATCCAAATGTATGACTTTATAACTAGAGCTAATACTCATTTCTATTTTCATGATCAGGCCACAAATATTTGGGTTAACCTCTGAGTAGAAAAGAATCAAATAAATCGAGATAATAGAGACACCTAATTGGGTCAGGGACAATAAAATGATCTAATTAATTCATTAACAGCCCAATATAGTGTTAATTTAGGCCCATAACCACAGTTAGGCTTTCACCACGCACTAACTGTGGTTACGGGCCTTTTTTTTTTTAGGCCAGTCATGCAGCTGAGTCAGTGATATTAAAGGGAGACAGCGTAAAGGAGACTCTAGTTAACTTCTTAATAATGTCCCGAGGTCTAATGCATTGTTCTCTTGGACAGACGTAAAGTGTGCAGGGTTCGGAGCATGATTTAATTTTTTATATTTGAAAATTCTCCACCAGAGGGCATTGGTGATGCTGCATTTTTGCCCAAAGCGATGACTTCAGAAAAGAAGTCTTGTGTGTCCCTAAACTACTTTTTCTCTCCCGTCCAGAAACCTGCGAATATATTAGTAATGGGAGAGGGGCCTGAGAGGGGCCGTGTGAAGATCGGTATGACATCACACTCTTCTTCATCCTAAGAATAGGCATTAATATTATAAGTGACTAATTAAGGGACTAATATGAGATATTGTAATCTGATTGATTGGTTCCATAGTAATTAATGTTTGTGTGTGTAGCGGATATGGGCTTTGCACGGCTCTTTAACTCACCACTGAAGCCTTTAGCGGATCTGGACCCCGTGGTGGTCACTTTCTGGTACAGAGCGCCGGAGCTGCTGCTGGGGGCCAGACATTACACCAAAGCCATCGGTGAGTGTGTGTTGTTGGTGTTTGAGGGGTGACTTAGTCGTACATGCCTGTTTGTGTAGAGAAAGCACCTAGTTAATCAGAAGCAGAATCATGTTTACAAAGGAAAGGAATTTGTTTCCGTGTACACAGTGTAACGCATAATACACAATAGCTGGCAATAGAAACAACGTTCCTGTAAATCTCTTATGCTGATTCACTGTCTCACAGACATGCAGATATCCATTTCTGTGAAGTTTCTAAGTATGTAGGCATTATAATAAAAGATATAATGTGTTTTAGTGTTTCATTGTGGCGATACCACAATGCTTATGTGTATTGATTGTTCTTAAAGGGACATTCCTGGTATTAATATTTTTTGTTATGCATGTTCTGTAGCACTGCATTATATACCCCAGCCTCATCAGATTGACTGAATTCACTTATTGTTTAAGTATTTTCATTCATGTTTCTCTCTACAATACCCAACATGTGTTCTGCAAACACATCCCGTAGTGTCAACCAACCCTGGCTGAAAGCGACTGTTAGTGGTTAATAATTGCAAATAAGGTTAATTGCAAGTCATGGAGAAATCCTCTAAGAAGAGGAGTAGACAGGATTTGTCAATGTTTTTTTCCACCTTCCCTCCTTTGCAGATATATGGGCGATCGGCTGTATCTTTGCTGAGCTCTTGACCTCGGAGCCTATATTCCACTGTCGGCAGGAGGACATTAAGACCAGTAACCCATACCACCATGACCAGCTGGACCGTATCTTCAATGTCATGGGCTTCCCCGCAGGTACACTTGTGCTGAACATGCAAACATGGGCTTCCCCTCATATACTTGTGCTGAACTTGCAAACAAAGGCTGCTATTCAAAAACAGACTTTTACAATAACTACCAGTTAAAAAATGTCTGTCTATTATGCAGTTGCTGTCTCATTAGAAAGGGACTTTAGCCATTTCAGTGCTTCTCTTGACTTTTTCTGCTAGACAAAGACTGGGAGGACATTAAGAAGATGCCAGAACACTCCACGCTGATGAAAGACTTCAGAAGAAACACGTGAGTTTGCCTTTTCACAGCATTCATCTCATGTTTTCTGTCCATTATGTGTGTGTATGCATTAGTTTTCCATCTTTGTCATCAATATCTCCTCTTTATGCTGTAGGTACACTAACTGCAGCCTTATAAAATATATGGAAAAACATAAAGTCAAACCTGACAGCAAAGCATTCCATTTGGTAAGTTGGCTCAAACACCAGATTCGGGTAGTACAGGGAGTAAAATCACAGAATAGTGAGAAATGACTGTTTCTGTCTTTTTCATAGCTGCAAAAGCTGCTGACTATGGACCCAATCCGCAGGATCACTTCTGAACAGGCCATGCAGGATCCCTACTTTCTAGAGGAGCCTCTACCAACTTCTGAGTGAGTAACACACACTCATACAGGATCAGTTTACTGGATTTGACTTCAGGGATGAGTTCAGGGAACTTGAACTGAGCTTGCAGGTTCAGACTGAAAAGGACTCCTTAACCTCACTTGTCTGCTTGAGTGTAATTGGATTCATCATTTGCCTTATAGTATCTCCACTGGCTGCCAGGTGCCAAACTGTGACACTGTAGCTACATTGTTAGCAGCAATATGCATACTGGATTTTATTTACTTACTGTTTATTTAACATGAACAATACACAATAACAGGCATCGTAATTTCATTTTGTAAACATGCAAGAAGTGGACAAATTAATCATTTTTATTTGTTGTACATTGTTGTACAAGTTAATTGGAGATTTGAATAATGCTTAATAATAATTTAGAATGTGGTCATATCCTACATCAACAGTAAAATGGTTTTTTTATGAGTATCTGAAAACGTGTGTGTGTGTTTAAAACAGCACGGTTGAAAAGGGCCTCGTAGCCTCACTTGTTTGTTAATTGGATTCATTGTTTCCCCTTAGTGTCTTTGCTGGCTGCCAGATCCCTTACCCCAAGAGAGAATTCCTGACCGAAGAAGAGCCCGAGGACAAAGCGGATAAAGTAAGAGTGTGTGTGTGTGTGTGTGTGTGTGTGTGTGTGTGTGTGTAGACAGGTGTTTTCAGGCTAAGTGGATGCTTACATCATCTTTTGGTACCTGCAGAAGAACCAGCAGCAGCAGGGGAACAACCACACCAATGGGGCGGGACACACAGGTAACCCTGACAACAGCCATGCACAAGGCCCGCCTCTGAAGAAGGTGAGAGTGGTTCCGCCCACCACTACCTCAAGTGGCCTGATTATGACTTCAGACTACCAGGTAATACATTAATACATATACACCATATGCTTGCTTTCAATTAATATAAAATAAGTCATAATCAATGCTGCATCATATTTTTATAGCAAGCACTTAAAAGATTTTTATAAAATGATCACTCATTTAGTATTGGCAGCAAATTCTTGGATTTTGAACTTTTGCTACTTTAGAGCACAAGCTGCGAGTTGTGCATTATACTTTCTAGTCAGGGAATATTTGTTAGATTTTACCAGAATTAGCCTTTTTTAACTTTTTCAGGATTATAATTTAGCTGACTAAGGAAATAAATATAATATAGATTGTGTTCTGATGAGCTATATTGTCCTGCCCTTACATAGATCATTTGTATTTCGAGGACATAGTTCAGCAAAAAACTAAACCAATTTACAGTTTTTTATTTTTTTTACTTACCCCAAAATTTATTTTGAGTGGAGCTGCGAGGCCAGTAGAAAAGCCACCCAAACTGTTTCCACCACCACAATTTTTCTCAACTCATTGCAACCACATTAAGCTCTTCATTAAGGTGATGTTGACTTGTGGATGTGGTTTAGGACGCAGTATGACTTACTGTAAGGTATAAAACTGAACAAAAGTTCACCACTACAATCAGCCGTTTCAAAAGACACAAGAGAAAGGCCACGAAGCAGTTGTAAGCAAGTCTGATCTTGGATTGGATTCCTCCATATTTATGAAGGTCTTTGTCACAAAAGCTGGTTCTAGATCAGCATTTCTACTTCTAAAGTGGCTTGTGAAAACCAGGTGCTGTGTTTGGCTACTATGTAAAGTTTTGTACATTTTTATAGCTCACTGTGTCTTAAAGTATATCTACAAGTCTGTGAGCTGGATGTTGTTTGAGAGGGCTGGGAAAAGCAACATTAGTCTGGTATTCAAGTGGCAAAGTAGAAAAGAAAAGTTGGGATCCAAACATGCAGATGTGGGTAATTTGAAAATCTTTCAAATGTGATTTATTTATTTATTTATCACTCAGGGACCACATGAGTGCGTATCTAGAGATAAAACAAGCAGCTGAAAATGGTTTCTTGACTGTGGACTGATTATTGTCCCTGTTGCAGCGTTCAAATCCACATGCTGCCTACCAGAACCCAGGACCAAGCACATCACTGCCCCAGAGCAGCATGGGCTACTCCTCTACCTCCCAGCAGCCTCCACAGTACTCCCACCAGACCCACCGCTACTGAGCCCGCTCACGCCCTCCTGCCGCCCAATAGGGAGAATGTACTGGGGGGGTGGGCGTGGTCTCGGGGACCTGAGCCCAGCCGGCCCTACCCCATGGGCGCTTGTCGTGTAGCGTTACCATAGAGACACCGCCAAGACAGTACAGTAACTAAACACAAACTAACTTAATGACGCATCCCATCACCGTAACGACGGAGCAACAACAGACATTGTCCTCAGCCGTCAAAAGGTAATCAAGAAAGGAAAACAAAATGAACTGAGTAGAATTAGAGGCGGAGGACGAAAATATATGTATGTGCCATGTGTCATTGTTCCCGTCTGGGAGGACGCTGAGATTCTGTGACCTGGAAAAAAAAAATAAAAAATACAAAGCTGCAGAAAAAGAAACAAGTGATCTCATCATGTGGTACTGGACAGCTGCACTCAGATGTGAGACTGGTTTGGAATGAGGTAAAGCTCCCTCCCCTCCGTTAAAACAGCAAAGGCCCTCCCAGCACCAATCCCTCCTACCCTTCATCACTCTAGTCCTACAGCTTCTCCAGGACTAAAGCTGCTATGTGACTGCCAGCAGTGACAGAATGACTGTCTGTCTATCTGTCTGTCTGCCCACCTGCCCTTACACACACACACACACACACACACACAGAGGTCATTGCTGGGGACCCAATTTTCTGTGCTGGAGCTGCTGACTGGAGTATGATGAGTACATCTAGTGCCACCTGCTGGACAACAGAGGTATTGGCCTCTGGGGAGGAGTGGTGGGGGCAAGACAGAAAACTTGAGTTTAGTAGTTTATAATTTAATGTTTTGGCTTTATTTTCACGTTAGGAGAGGTAAGCAGCTTCCGTTTTTGCTGTGAAAGCAGCGGTTATGTGCAGTGGGTAAGCCTTAGAACTTCTTCATGATGAAAAAAAAAAAACAGTTGTGTGGACAGCAGATTGAACATGCATTGTACTGTATTGTAATGAATTATTTTACATGAAGCAAGTATCCTGACAATAAAATTGGAAATGTTTAAAATGGAATGTAGAAGTGTCGTGTGTGTATGTGTGGGGGTGCGTGTGTGTGTGTTGTGCTGTGCAATGTGAGTTCATTTTTTTTAATGTACTGCCTGTAATGGAACACTTTAATAATAAATGACTCTCCACTTCTGTCCCATTTCATCTTCTGTATGTCTTACCGTGTTCTTCAGTTCTGTTCTTTTGAACCTCTTTTGGGTAATCTTAAAGGTAGAATATTTTTCCCCATACCTTTTTCCCCATATCTTTTCCATACCGTAACTGTCCTTACTGACCACTAACCTGCCGAAACTTGAGGCATTTTTTTCTTTGCTCACAGGCCGCTGTGTATCCCTTAGCCCTGTGACCTGCCATTATAGTTTAACATTGAAAGGGACATTCTATGTAAGGGGCTTTTAAGGGTGCAGAACGGGCCGTGTTTTATACTAAGCTACAAGGCCAGCTGGGATTTTCGTCCTTTTAGTGCAAGATTTAATCTACGTTCAGAAACAGCTCTGGAACTACATTTAAAAGTTTGAAATATGAAATATTTAATCATGGGGCATTGTAAAACCTGAACTAGTTACATGAGTTTTGTATTGAGGCAGTAATAATTCATTATTCCCTACCCCATTCATAGTAAAAGGCATCTGAACAGCATGGCCACAAAAATACGACCTAACTCTCTTTTCTTTTAAAAATTAACACTTTGGCCGCCTCCTTACTGCTATAATAAATTTTTAAAAAAAAATCAGGATGCCACCATAAGAAGTGCACTCAGTAGTATGTAATGCATTAAAGTATGTTGAAATGTTGATGGGACATGACCCTGTTCTTCCTCTGCAGTAAATTCACATTTGCTTCTTGTTTCAGTATTTTTTTTAATTTTTTTTATTAATCCATCCTGTTCCACTGGTTCTGCACCTGGACTATCTTGCTTCTTGCACCTCATACTTTAGAAGGAGCTGGAGCCCCAAATAGCTCCAGCTCCTTCAGTTCCTGAAAATTCTGTGTATTCTTAAAGCATTCCAGCAGTTCTATACAAAGCTCAACACTTAAAGATTTTAAGCACTTTTCTAGCTCAAATTAGTTTTTGGTAACTACTTTTACTCATTGTTTCATCAAGATGACAAAAAATACACTATGTGGACAAAAGGATTGAGATGCATCACCATAACACCAACAGGGACTGTAATGACATTGCATTCAAATACATAGACTTTAATATGGGGTTGGTCCCACTTTGCAGCTATAACAGCTTCCACTCTTCTTTTAAGGCTTTCTGTGGGAATTTGAGCCCATTCATTCTGTAGAGTATTTATGAGGTCAGACACTGATGTTGGACGACAAGGCCTGGCTCGCAATCTCTATTCCAGTTCATCCCGAAGGTGGTTGAGGTCAGGACCCTGAGCTTCCACATCAAACTCATCCAGCCATGTCTTTATGGAGCTCGCTTTGTACGCTGGGGCACAGTCATGCTGGAATAGAAAAGGTTCTTCCCCAAACTGTGTCCACAAAGTTGGAAGCATGGCCTTGTGCAAAATGGCTTGGTATGCTGAAGCATTAAGATTACCCTTGACTGGAAGTAAGGGACCACCTGAATTCAATAATTAAGGTCTGTCCCTATACTTTTGACCATGTGTACTTCAAGATTTCCCTGCTGTTCTGTACGGCGTTTAGAACTTGTAGATATTTTTGAACACTCTTTTTAATCTCTAATTAGTTTTTGGTACATACTTTTACTTTCCTTACGACGCATTGTTTCATCAAGACGACAGAATGTGATTTCAGCAGCTCAGTCCCAGTTCAGTGGATGCAGCTCGTAAATCTAATACAGTTACTTCAATCCGCCCTCATTTTCACGTCAATCATCCCATCCTCGGCCTCTGATTGTAGCGGCGCCACGAAATCCTTCCGTTAAATCCTCGTTCCTCTTTTGTGATTGGCTGATTGCGTTGCTAAGTCCCGCCCTTGAGTGGATTGTTTGGACTGGTCAGATGGAGGGGGACAGACAGGATGGCAGCCTGGAGTGGAGTAGTCTGATCGTGGACATGTGGTCGAGCTGAATTTTACGGGAAAAATACGAGCTTGGTGAGCAACACTTTGCAATTCTTTATGTACACACTCATAATACACATTTATGGGATTCGCTGCGTGTTGTTAGTATGAAAAATGTCCGTTTTGAGCCTCTGTTTTTGGTCTAAACTACTCCTCAGGATGGCACAGCGTGGGGCACTCGCGTATATGTGTATGGGGTGAGGATTTAATGTCTTAATGTCTTATTTTCTGCCTTTATGTAAGAGTAAATGCTGATAAAGTTTCTGTCACGTCGAGGCTGCTTGTGAATGCTGGTCCAGGACTTAGAGGATAACTGGGTCACTCAGAGCAGCAGGCTTGACCATTGACCAGTGATTACATCTGACCAAATCTGGCCCTTTTTTGCATCCTGTCTGCATTTTCTGCAGATTATGGCTCACTAATGTGCCATATGAGTGAGTTCACTCCTCTTTTGTTTCCATACTGGATGCTGGTCCCAGTGGATCCAAATCTTGAAGGAGAACTCCACCCAATTTTCAAAATTTCTGCATATTCAGTCAATTTGATGTGCTAAAAAGTCATTCTGAGTGGTCACGCCTCTTTTGTTTTCATACTGGATGATTGGTCTCAATGGATCCAAGTCTTGGAGGGGCATTCCACCAAAAGTTCTACATTTCTCCATAATGCAGTCAATTAAATGTGCAAAAAAAGTCATTCTGAGTGGTCTGATGTGTATTTGGTTGTGGAGAAACGTATTAACCATAATTTCTTTACAAAGGTGGTCATAAAAACCAGGTGTCAGATGTCAAAAATGCACATATAACATTTTATCTTCTACTGGTAACACAGTGGTTTATGTTAAAGGTATTTTTTCCTTACAGTGCCCTGCATGTACCTCTCACCGTACACAAAATTTAAAAAACAAAATCCAAAAACTTTTTTACTCTAAAATGGTCCAAATGGCTCTAAAATGGTGACTATCAGGAAACCTACTAGTAGTAGCCAATCTGTGTATTAACTTGTTTATTAGAGGCAGTAAACTCTTCAGAGGTCTTGTTCCTATCACCACCACTGTGAAGTTGAACAATAATGCTGCTTTTTGCATCAAACCACTTTCAATAAGCTATGTTTAAACAACTTTGGATTTATTTCTTAAAAGCTCTGTTAAGTACATAATTTAGAGAAATTAATGTTCCCCTTTAAAGCCACCAACCTAAACTTTCATGATGCAGCAAGAAGCTGCTTGGTGAGAAGAGCAGAGCATGAGGGTTACCTACGGCTTTCCTCCTGAAGAAATGAGATGGGAACGACAATGCAGAAGGCCTGCATCATGCCCAGAGTTATCTGCAATGCAATATTGATGTGATTTTACGAGTGGGCCCCACTTGTCTTATGAATAGGTAATGCAGCTTTCATCCTGCACTCTGCCTGAGCTCTTTAATGGAGCTGCTGTGGCAGATGAAGCAGGATGAGCATGATACACACACACACACACACACACAGGATGGACTTGATTAAGTTAACGGTTGTGTTAACACCCTTAGGATGCTGTTTGCCAACTTTGCTATTACTTATTCAGTGTGTGTGTCAGAGAGAGAGAGAGAGAGAGAGAGAGAGAGAGAGTGTGTGTGTGAGAACCGATTATTTGTGTCCGGAGTGTTTTGAATGCGATAGACTGGGGACTTTGAGAGGAAGAGGAGGAGGAGGAGCAGCGCTTTTCTTTTATTTCAAGAGGAGACTAAGGGAGTGAGGGAGGGGTGAAGGAGGTTGGGGGAGGGAGCGCCGTGCATGGGAGCGCTCCTCTGTTGCCTTGTGAACGGGCCACTATTGTCCCGGCAACCTTTCAGTGCGGTTTCCCTGAGGTCCCTGAAGCTCACCCTTCCCCCACGGCCCCTCTGCCCCAACCCCCCCCCCCCACACCCCCCCACACGCACACAGGCTAACTCACCATCACCGTCCCATCCTGCCGAAACATATTCAGCTCAAAAATACACTCCAGTTCTCTCGGATAGCCTACTTTGGGGCACACACACACACACACACACACATGTAACACAGGCTAACTCACACTCATTCGCTCATCCTGCCAGAACACATCACTCCAGTTCAGAGCCAAAACACATATGAGTAAACAAAAACAGTTCCCTACACTTTGGGTAAATACACACACACACACATTCACACACTCTGAGGCTGACATTAGAGCTGTCATTGTTGATCATATTATTAATCAAGCAATCTGGCAATAGTTTTTGATAACTAATCAAGTAGTCTGTTGTTTGTTTTTCCTTTTTTGTTTTGTGCTTGTTTGTTTGAAAAATAAATACTATTCACTTCCCATTTAGAGTTTAATGCAACCATTTAAAGCAATTAAATATTAGCCCATTCATTCTGTAGAGCATTTCTGAGGTCAGGCACACACTGAACTCATCCAGCCATGTCTTTGTGGAGCTTGTTTTGTGCACTGAGACACAGTCATGCTGGAATAGAAAAGGTTCTTCCCCAAACTGTGGCCACAAAGTTGGAAGCATGACGTTGTCCAGAATGTCTTGGTATACTGAAGCATTAAGATTGTATGTCACAGGATGTAAGGGGCCTAGCCCAAATCCGGAAAAACAGGTGCGTCCCAATACTTTTGTCCATATTGTGTAGTTGTTCACACAACAACTTTACAATACTTAACAAGAATACAAATCTGCAATTTATTAATTAAATGGATTAGTGGTAAAAACCTGGGGTTGCCCAAAAAAGTGGATGTGCTTCCTGCTGAAACACACTCAGTATATACACATATACTAGATAAACAACTGACCGACACTTCCCCCAAAACCACCCACACACATATAGGTACAAATACACCACACGCGCACAAACGCACACAAACGCACAAACATCACATCTTCCTCTTCTCTCTCACGCTCACACATTCCTAATCAAACTCTTAAGAACATGTGGGCCGACATCTCATCACCCCTCTCTCTTTATTCTTTCTCTCTCTTTCTTTCTCTCTCACACACTCTTATTTGCTCTTGCTCGCCCCCTCCCTTACTCTCGCACTCCTTTTTCCTCTCTTCCTTTCTCCTCTCTTTCTCTCTTTCCCACACTCACTCTTGCACTCTTTTCTTCTTTTTTCTCTTTCTCTCACAGGCACTCTTTTGCTCTTTCTTTCTCTCTCTCCCTCTTTTTTCCTCTCTATTTCTCTCCATCTCACTCCCTTTTTCGTTCTTTCTCTCGCTCTCTCCCTCTTTTTTCCTCTCTATCTCTCCATCTCACTCCCTTTTTCGTTCTTTCTCTCGCTCTCTCCCTCTTTTCTCCTCTCTATTTCTCTCCGTCTCACTCTCTTTTTGTTCTTTCTCTCTCTCTCCCTCCTTTTTTTCTTTCTATTTCTCTGTCTCTCCCCCTCTCACACACTCCTTTTTCTTCTTTCTTCCTCTCTCTCATCCTCCCACACTCTATGTTCGCTCTTGCTGTCACTCTCGCTCCCATCCTCTTTTTTTTTTCTCCCTCTCCCCCTCTCTCTCACTCACACTCCTTTTCTCCTCTTTTTTCCCTCTCTCTCGCTCCGATGCCCTCGTAATTTCTATGTGTTGAATAATTAGAGCAGGCTGAGTCCACGCTACCGTACACGCTGGAGTCACGGCCTTGTGGAGAGACAAGGCTCTTAATGATCACTTTACACACACACACACACACACACACACACACACGTGCATACTTCATTACACATGAACAACAGATGTGTGTGTGTATGAGATATAATTAACCCGTCCGTGCTCTGCCCACAAATGCTTCCGTTCCGAAGCTGGACAACCTTTACATATGAGCTGGCAAAATCCAGTTCAGAATACTGAGAAACACATGACTCCTGTGCTCAGACTTGTTTGGGTGATATTTACAGGACTGTGCAAAAGTCTTAGACACCTATGCACATCGTTTAAAACCGTGTATCTCAGTGTGCGATAAAGTGTCTTTCTGCTAACAAAATGAACATTAGAATGAATGCAAACAAACATGAAAGCAGCAAAAAGTAGCCAGATTAATTTGTTTTGTAAAAGTAGTTGATATTTTGTGAGCTGGTGAGGAGAACACAGGTTCGGTCCCAGATTTCAATCACAGTGGAATTTTGGAAATTAGATTTTGTAGATTTTGTTTAGCTATTCCCATGACATTTACTTTTTCAATACTGCTTTTGTAGTAAGCTGGGATATGCAAACAAACTTCCTCAACAGACTCTGATCAGAAAAACACAGCCCAGTTTTTAATCAGTTCGCGTATTTGATTATTCAGACGTATGTAAATGTTTGAGCATCTTCAGTCAAACTACGTCTTGTTACATGGATATAAATGAAATGCAGCAGAACGTCAGTACAGGAAACACTTTGAGTTATATTTCTCACTCTCACTCACTTTCTGTAACCTCTCAATCCCCACTATAGTCGCGGGGATCCAGAGCCGATCCTGAGGTCAGTGGGCTGAGTTATATGTGTTATTTGCATATGGCTGTAGTTGAAGGAATAAAACAATGTTATAGCAGTAGCAGTATAATCACGTTATTGTGAAGCCCTGGTGGTAAATCCATTGAAAGGGTGCCCTACAACATATTGCAAAAAAAAAAGACGACAAGCTTTTATTCAATGTGCGTATAGCTAAATTAGTTATAAAGATGAAAGTGAAGGGAGGAATTGTAATTTTGCTTTACAATCTGTGGCAAAAAAAACTTATGGAAGCTACTTTTTGGACTGTGATTGATTATGGTAACATATTGTATCTGCATGCATCTTCCTCTCTTTTACAGAGCCTTCATTCAGTGAACCATGCATCTTTGCATTTTATTATTTTAAATCAAAGTATCTTCATTGTATGTTTTGATGATTGGGTGGGTTAGACTTCACTGAACACTCATAGGTAACAGCACAAGTATATTTTTATCTATAATGTGATTTTTGGTAAACTTCCAGTTTACCTGTTACCTACTTTGTCTCAGCTCTGGTAGAGACCAGTTATCCTCCTTTAATTGGTTCCTTTCTAATGTACCCCGGGTTCTGACTGATTTGAGGGAAACGAAATTTTCTTGTTATGCACCATCATGGAACAATCTGCAGAAAGACCTAAAACGTGTGTGGTTTTGTTTGAATGGATTAATTCTGACTCCGATTCTGCTTATTGATCCCTCATTTCAATTCTAAAACGGTAAAAAAAAAAAAAAATTTAAAAACAAGACAAAGGATGACTTTATTCTGAACATTTAGATAGCAGGGAGTAAAATGCAAACTAAAAAAAAACAATCTTAATGCATAAAATTGATGACATTCATCTAAAAGATGTGTATTGTTTAGGCACAAGCTGAATTCAAAAAAGAAAATTGGGTTCCCAGTATAGGATACTTTCTTATTGGTTGTAATTTGTGACTACCTTTCAGTTCCCAACCCGAGAAACTAGACAGTAGAAATATCCAGTGATAAATGTAAGTGGATTTTTGTATATTGTATGGTATATGTTCTATTGTAATGTTTGTACGGCTGCTACTTTTGCCAGGTTTGTCTTGTAAAAGAGATTTTGATCTTAATTGTACCAAATGGTAAAATAAAGGTAAATAATAAAAAGCAAGCAGGTTCAGCGCCAACTGCAGTCAGCATTCAGTGCCTAGAATCACCTTACCATATTACGCTGACAGATGTACACAAACAGCGAAGGTTGCAGGCTGGCCCCTCACTCTGGCATCAGGCCAGGGTTTAAGGTTGGAGTCTTATTTGCTGTTTTTTTTTTCTCATCTCAATGTCTTTCATTTGGCACTTGGTGATTTCTTCAGAATAAATGATATTATTCTGCCTACCAACAGTTCAGACACAGCTGTCCTTTCCAAAAAACACTAACAGGTTTTTTGCCGTATCTTAGTCAAGTTGACCTTTAATCAGAATAGACTGTCACGGTTATATTGAAAACAATCCATCATATCATATGCGTTAAAGTACAATCTTCCTCCTGCTGTATTCTTCCATAGAAATGTAGTGACCAGCATCACCGTGCACCAGTGGGCTTTACTCATCCAGCCATGTCTTTGTGGAGCTTGTTTTGTGCACTGAGACACAGTCATGCTGGAATAGAAAAGGTTCTTCCCCAAACTGTGGCCACAAAGTTGGAAGCATGACGTTGTCCAGAATGTCTTGGTCTGCTGTTGTCCAGAAGGTTTTAAAACTTCTTCATTCTCATACATCTCATCTACAGAGCTTGTTAACCATTTAGTAAACAGCTCCATAGGGAACCAAAAATTGTTCTTCTGTGGCTAATAACCATTTGTGGGTTCTGGGTTCCAGGTTTAGTCCAGAGAACATCACCAAAACAGTGAAACAGGTTTACCAGTGGTTCACAAACCGTTACTGGTATATCCCCTGCAGATTTATGCATTTACACACATACTCCAACTCCGGACCCTCTGGCAAATGAGCTGGTTAGTAGGATCAGGTATGTTGGGAGCGGCAAAAACACCAGGGAAAGTTTGTGAATCACTTATCATGAAAAATGTGTTCTAGTTTCAGGTTCATTTTGAGGAAACAATCACATTTGTGGTGATGCCACGAAAGAGTCATCCACTAAGAAGTGGCCGAAATAAGTTGAATTACTGCATATTCATTTCTTCATTTAGTGTTTCTTTATTTTGTATTGCTGCACTGCTGAGACATTCTGAATGTTCAGAATGAAGTTTTTTTTTACATTTTAGAATCAAAATTTAAATGAACCAGAATTGATGAGCCGAACCGGAAATGGAATGGGAATTTATAAAATTCATACGATACCCAGCCTTGTTGAAGCACAGTGTACATGAAGGCTGTGGGCGTTTTTACAGTAGTGTGTGTTTGACTGGAATGTGTGATAATGGGCATCAGCTGAATGCGTCGTCGTGTGATTTTAGACTGATATGCTGGGTTTTCCACGTGGCTGTGTGTGTGTGTGTGTGGGGGGGGGTGTTCGGGGTGTGACCTCAGTGTATTGTTTGGGCCCATTGGGAGGACAGGAAGTGGGAGATGTGACACAGAGAGGAAGAGGATGCTGGGTGTGGAAACACAAAACAGGAAGCAGGAAGAGGGTCAGATAAGATGCCGCGGAGATGCCTTCACCCCCCCACCCCCCTACAACCCCCCCCTTCTTTCCCTCATCCTCTGCTTTCAGCCCCCTCCACAGCCAATCACGTGCCAGATGGCCTCTCAGCTGGCCGCTCCCCCACAGGGGTCAATATTTCACAGCCCACAGCATTCTGCACTCGTATCCGCTTACACCGACCGAGTGGAGCAGCATCGCCACACGCGCTGCCCGGGGTGTAAATGTGTGGATTATGGAATATTATTCAATTTTCAAATGTGAAATTCCTCTCAGAAAATGTTTGGCGCAGTGCAGGATCCTCGGCGCAGTGCAGACCTGATTTCTCAATGTAAAAAATGTGGATACAAGTGATCAGTGTATTAATTTTGTCAATCAATTATGATACTATTCAATAAGGTATGAGCTCCTTTTGGCCAAAAAAATAACGGAAAAATTCTTTGATGATCAGCGCATTTTGGAATGTTAAATTAATCAGTTAATTATAATTTAAGGCATGAGCTCATTTCTGGACAAAATAATATTCTCAAACTATATTTGAGAACTTGTAAAGCCGCATCATTTACTTGATTAAACTTGTTTTGAAACTTGTTTTAAAAATATGTAATATGTCCCTTCGAGATGAATTAATAAAATGATAGAAATAGAATAAAAGTTGCATGAAAATAATACATATTTTAAGCTTTTCTGATGCTGTCTTACAGCCGATAGACACACCCATTTTTTACCAGATGGTTTAAGATTTAAAAAAAGAGACTTTTTAAAGGCCTTTTTGTTTTTTTGGGTTTTTTTAAGTATTTGGAAGCTTAAAAAGCTTTGTTTGTTAATGCTCATCTGATTACTATTAATGAAATAATAATTTAAATCATTGAGCAATTAATTGCCAGAACTAATAAAGATGGTTAGTCAGAGTTTTAATATCTGTATTCCAGTATTTGTAAATTATCTGAATGTGAAGTGTGGAAAAAATCAGAATCTGACCAAATGAGTCCGTGAATTTTGTTTGAAATTATATGAACATTGTGAGGTTAGAGATGTACACCCTATGTTTTTGTTAAGAAATGCGCAGTGTGTGAATTTCGTGGAGCAGGACGGCCGTGAAGATGAGCAGGATTAGTTGGTCCGTATCTTCTTGTCCTTATGCTCTGTAATCCCAGCGACGCGAGTGTGTGTTGGTGCCTCCTCATAAAGGCTGTGGCGACTGCTGTGTTTTTAAAAACTGCTCAACACGTCCCTGTCCCCAGATGTGTGTGTGTGTGTGTGTGTGTGTGTGTGTGTGTGTGTGTGTGTGTGATGGATTTGGGGCCAGTTGTTTTGAAGTGAGCTTTCAGGGTTAAAAGGTCACCGTCCTGTGATTGATGCGTGATTGAGGAACAGGGGAACAGCTGGGTTGGGGTTGTTGTTGTTAAGACCGAACTGAGGCTTGTTCTTGGTTGTCAGTCATGCAGTGAAACTGAAATTGAGGACACACTATTCCAAACACAGATGAAGTGTATATGTATGGGTTGTGCATGTGTATGTATGTATTTCTGTATGTATATGTGTATGTGTGAGTGTATGTATGTATATATAATATATGTTTGTGTGTGTGTAGTGCCATTCACTTAAGTTGTTTCAATTCTAAACACAAGCACATGCAAATTAAGTGGAAAATTGGACAATGTTTTGCCAAGCTATTCCTTGATATATAATTTGTCTGTCTCTCTCTCTCTCTCTCTCTCACTCTCTCTCTCTCTCTCTCTCTCTGTATACAATACATGTATTCACACACAAAT
>JBBJLS010000001.1:4601932-4625775 GCA_037577275.1 Bryconaethiops microstoma
AATATGTTGTTTTTAATCAAATAATTACACTCAATGAAAAGTTTGTTTTAGCTCTCCTGTAAAATTCTGAAAATGTCGTTCACGCCCCTTGTGCTCCAAACCCTCGATATATGGAAACTAACCTGCAGAAACAGCCCATCTGAGTTCATTGTTTTTGTCACAAAACATAAATTACAGATACCTGCCTGTTTAGCCTACAGCAGTATAGCCCCACACATTTATGCCGATGTTACAAAAAACTTTTCAGCCTGAAACGATATTCAAATGAGGCACGACAAGGGGGCAGCCAATCAGAACAGAGAAATATGATTTACATATATCAGTAGGCAGGAAACAGCCTGTTTAATTCTAAGAGATAAAGAGAGGGTGGAAAGTGGTCATGTTAAAATGAATAATGACTGTGCTGTGGTCCATAAATCAACAGAACCTCGGGGGAAAAGAAATGAAAGAGCAAACGTGTGGAGTACAGGCCCTTTAATTATATAAGGGTGTAATTAAGTAATTACATCTGAATAGCACTAATACCTCTTGATTTGCAAGGAATAATGCCCTCTACTGTTTTCCTCCAGTATGTCTATCCATCCATTTAGCTTTTCACCATCCATCTGTCCATTTACCCAACAACCATACTCCAAAATCTGTTTCTCTCCTCGAGCCTTGGCACCACCCCTCTCCTTTAAGTGATTTGGTGAGTGTGTGTGTGTGTGTGTGTGTGTGTGCTGTATTGTACATGCCTGTAGAGGGAGTGGAGTGAAGCTTTCAGCGGCAGCTGTGTGGGTTAAATATAAATGACTGAGCACAAAAGCCGGGGGCGGAGACATGAACAGTGTGTGTGTGTGTGTGTGTGTGTGTGTGTGTGTGTGTGTGTTGGTGTTGTTTTGTGTGTGTGGGTGGGTTTGTGGGTGTGTGTGTGTGTGTGTATGTCTGTCACAGGTCAGGCCACTCTTCCTTCCTGTAAATATTTTTCTGACACTGTCCTCCAGGCTTTTGTTTTACTCTGCTGTTATAAATAGCTTCCATTGTTTGTTATGTCATTAATTTCTGTAGACACTCATATGTTCTTTTATTACATACTAAAGGCATAAACAACATCTGGAGCAAAGATGAACGATGCAGCATAAATTGGCAATACTTTGAGACGTTCTTGACACTTTGAAACATGCTTGTCAAGGTCCAGCTGTGAACCTTTTAAAAAGTAGGAAAAGATGCCTATTTGGACCTTTCTTTTTATAACAATATATCTATCTATCTGTTTGTCTATCTATGTATCTGAATGCATATACCTATAAACTACTATGTCAGTAGTTCCTATAATCTATAAACGTAATTTGAATGTGTTATTCTTATTTTTATCATATGCTTTAATTTTACTGGCTGAATATTGTTGCCAATTTTTTGGGATTTAAAAAAAAAAAAAGCTAAAGTTCTGGAATATTACAAAAATAATCACATCGTGATGAAATCGGAGATGTCGTTTCAGTCAAATGGTTGCGAGGTCGGAGAGTTTTACTGCTGTGGTTCAGCTGCTGATTGATTTTTTTTTTCTATAATCAGCAGCAGAATGAAATGCAGGCCTCATGTATGGACTGCCGTTTTGGCTTATATATGAAACGACTTCTGTCTGTAAGTGCTGTACATGTCATTTAGATCTAACGTGAAGGTTCTCCTCTCCTGTTCCATAGGTAAGCATGCCGAGGATATATTCGGGGAGCTTTTTAACGAGGCGAACATGTTTTATCTGCGGGCGAATTCCCTGCAGGATCGGATCGACCGCCTGGCCGTCAAGGTCACTCAGCTGGACTCCACGGTGGAGGAGGGTGAGCGCCTTCTGGGAAGAGAAACTCTGGGTCATCACTCGATACATTTCACTGCCGTCTCATTCAATATTGTAGCTAGAGTTACGTGCCATAAGGTCAACGGGGCTGGATGCCCTCAGATGAAAAGCAAACAGTAACATTGGTTTCTTTCTGTCCTTTCTCTCAGTCGCTCTTTCGGAAATGTGTTAATTAACAACATACTTGAGCTTACAGCTACACTACATGTCCAAAACTTTATAGACACCTGCTCCTCCAGTGTTCAAGGGGATTAATAGGCAGAATTTGTCCCCCGTTCCTGTAACAGCCTCTAATCTTCTTTACACTTCTTTACCTTTACACTAGATCTTGGTACATCGGCGTAAGGATTTGATTGCATTTAACTATGAAAGGACAAGCAACATTTAGGTGCTGATGCTGGATGATTAGTTCTTGGTCACAAACACCACTCCAACTCATCCCAAAGGTACTGGAAGGAGCCCCATCCCAATTGAGAATATTGTTCCACTACTCCACAGGCCAGTGCTGGCGGGCTTTATACCCCTCAAGTCAACAGTTGGCCCTGAGCCCAGTCAGATTGTTTATATGAGCATCCCATTCTTTTGGCAGTGGTTCCCTCTGGAGATTTTAGCAGCTGTTTATTTACAGTGGAACTCCTGTGTCAGTAATGGGTGCCCCCTAAAGTAGCTGAAATCATTAGAAGGAATGTCTGGATACTTTTGGACACTCAGTGTATCTAACTCTTTATGTCAGCCCCTGAGAAATCAGCATATTTCAAAAGACTGGGTTATTAGAATATGCGTTTGTGTTACAAATCTCTACACACTGCCTGTTGTAGTAGGAAAAAACACACTGGATAAGCGGACACAGATACTGTTCTGACAGTGCACATTCCTATTTAGCATACATGAGCGTGCTTTGACCATCTCTCCTCTGTCTCTCTCTCTCTCTCTCCCTCTCTCTCTCTCTCTCTCTCTTTCTCTCTCTCACACTCCTCTCTCTCTCTCTCTCTCTCTCTCTCTCACTTTCTAAGTCTCTCTCTCTCTCTCTCTTTCTCTCTCTGTGTCTGTGTCTCTCTTTGTGTATGCAGTCTCTCTCCAGGACATTAACATGAGGAAGGCCTTTAAGAGCTCTACTGTTCAGGACCAGCAGGTGGTGTCAAACAGCAGCATTCCCAACCCTGTGAAAGAGATGTACAACATCAGTGACAAACCTCCTCCACTCAACATTCTTTCACCGTACAGGTGTGTCTTACAGTTTGCGTGTTTGTGCGCAAACACATGAGCACTGACTTTGGGGAAAATTTTACGGGGGAGGGACATGAACATATGACCATTAATAATTTCATTTCCGTTATTGAACACTTTGTATTTAAATAGCATTTGTTAAAAGGCCTGTCCGCAGCCCCCGTTTTACACTGCATACGGGAAGGACCCCTCTCTGAAGACACCAGTTCATGTTCAGCCACAGCTTCATCAGTCTCATTCTTTTCCATCGCAGCTACAAAAGAGACTCTACGTTTTGAGAGCTTTAGATGTTTGCTTTGTTGGGGGGGGTTTAGTGGTACTAACCCACTGCCCATTTTATTTATACTGAAAAATGCGGTGCACATGCAGGTTAACTTTCAAAGCACTGCACATTTATAAATATCTCATGCACATCCAGTGGAGATTGTGTGGTCCTGACATTCCAAGGTAAAACAGTTGCTGTGCATCTTACATTTGTGAATGTCTGTAAATAAATAATGGCTCTCAGGACACAGAGGACATTGAACAGTGTAGTCCTGTATGGCCTAGTAAAGGGATGTACAGAAATTGCAGCCACTAAAAATAAAAAAGGTTTTTTAATAAAAAACAAGAAGCAGTTTTGGCTGAAACAGATAAAGGGCCGAACATTTTGGAAAAAAAAAAAAAAGGTTAAATAGGCCACCAACCAAGGGTCAAAACATGACTTACAAATAAAAACAAATAAACTTACTAAATAACTTGCTCCTGCTTCATTTATAACCTAAAAAGTTAGAGAACATTGAGTTTATGGCTTATACTAAGTAATTGTTTTAGAATCTTTATTTTGTTAAATAAAGATAGTTTGACTATCATTGTTGGTTTGGGGTTCCAGTTTTCCAGTGCTGAATGTGCTTTTTGGCCAAGCATTTTCATTTCAGTGCAGCCTAGTTTAATCACAGCACTGATGGAGAGCACAGCTTTTAAAGCTTGAACTGTGTGGCTTAAATGAAAATCGAAAGACTGTTATGCACAAAAAAAGTGAAAACTCCCATTAGATTGCAAATTAGTTCAACCATGATATCTCAACATATTTTCTGTGATGTAACATCCTTTCTGTCTCTACAGGGACGATAACAAAGAGGGACTGAAATTCTACACAGATCCCTCCTACTTCTTTAGCCTGTGGAAGGAGAAGATGCTGCAGGACACGGAGGACAAGAGGAAAGAAAAAAGACGACAGAAGGTTAGACACTTCTCCTTCTGTCCCTCTGTTTCAGCTTCAGATCGTTCTTCTTTTGCTCGTCTCTCCTCAAACCCCATGTGTTATGCCGACTGTACAACAGTGGTTGATAATCTGAGATATTTAGATCTGTGCAAAAGTCTTAGTAACCTTTTGAAAGTAACATTTAAAAACTGTTTAGATGAGTTTTTCATAATATTATCACTAAATATACTTAATGATTATACTGAATAAATGCAAATATCATTATACAATAAACAGTAATTGTACAGTCATGTACAGTATATCAGGGAGTTCTTGTGGAAAGCCAGTATCACTTGTAGTTCCCATCAGAAATCTAGTTTGATTCAGTCAGTCCTTTATTAAATTAAATCAGGAGCTGCTGAGGGAATTTCACAAATCCAAACAACGCCTGCAGGAACCGAGGAGGAATCTGGAACCGAACCTGGGTTCTCCTTACCAGCTCACACAATATCAACTACTTTTTTAAAAACAAATTTTGAAACTTTTTACTGTTTACTTGTTTGTTTGCACTTCCAATGTTTGCTGGCAGAGAAAAATGGCTTTAAACAATTTGCATTGGTGCCTACGATTTTTGCACAGTACAGTAGATGTAGATTGTATATGTATTTGTTTCTCATTTATGCATGTTTATGTGTATTGCCGTCTTAAACTGGGACAGGAGCAGAGGCGCTGTGTGGATGGAACACTGCAGAGAGAGGTGAAGAAAGTGCGGAAAGCACGGAACCGCAGGCAGGAGTGGAACATGATGGCCTTCGATAAGGAACTGAGGCCCGACAACCGGCACACACACTCCTCACACAGAGGAGCCTCGTCTGAAAGCTCCATGTCACCGGAGAACAGGTCAGAGAATACACCCACAGGCACACTTACAGCAGTAATATAATAATGATAATGCATTTTATTTATAGGCAACCTTTCAAGGTACTCAAGGACACCTTACAGTACTGAGTAAAATCAGATATGTGTCCACATAGTGTGCAACATATAACAGGACATAAAATAGCATAAGCCATTAACGCTAGAGTCAGACAGACTAATCAAGTTTAAAGAGACTGCTAGATTGGAAGAGTCAGTATTACAGATGTCTTGTGGAAGAGAGTTCCAAAGGTGAAGAGCAACACAGCTAAAGGCTCTGAACCCCAAACAGGCTGGAGGTATAGTGAAACTGATGGAAGAGGAAAATCTAAGAGTACGAGAAGGCGTGCAGATATGAAATAGATCAGAAAGATACAGAGGTGTTAGGTTATGAAGTGCCGTTTCTTGCTAATGAATGATTGGCTGAAGCTGTATCAGCTTTAAGAAGCACCAAAGCTCGAAAATATGGAACACATCACGTGTGGTGTTGATTCAGTAAGAGACTAGTGTTGCACAGTATACTGATACTGTGATACCCTGTCCTTGTATTCACGTGGATATAGTTTTTTTTTATGTTTACATGGAAATACAGATAACAGTTAATTCCCAAAAACATCAAGGTTCCAGTCAGCTGACAAATAAAATTAAAGTACTTCTTGTGTCCTTCATTATCAGTTACTGGATGACAGTACCAGCCTGTAGGTTTTCCCCATATGTACTATGCACATGCACTTTGATGTTAATGTATGAAGGCTGTTAGTGATTGCACTATGGCTGATGTAAAGTTATCGCTTTTGTGTCTCAATGTCAAAATCATACCTATGCTCTTGTTCAGGTCCCATGGTCAAGACCACCCAGACCACAGCTATCTAACCATGCCCAACCATGCTGGCCATGCGCACACGTACTCCGGCCCTCCACCCAGTATGGCAGCCCTCTCTGCTCACGCTCAGATGGGCATGGAGCAGGACTACAGGGCAGGATCTATGGCCTACCGCTCTGGCACACTGGGCCGTCCACACCAAGCCCCGCCCCCTCCTCCACTCACAGAGACCATGAACGGCTCTATGCCCCTCCCACCTGTGGATTACAGGTCTGTGCTTTATTATTTTATTTATTTATTTATGCTTCATACTGCGCTGCTAGTTTCAAAATTAGATCTGAGTAACGCATGTAAGTTGACATAAACAGTAATTCTTATGCACAAATCAACAATAGCTGCTTAGGTATGGTTATCAGGCTCAGACTTGTGCAATTGTTGCTGGGACCCTTTATGAGAGGCTTTATCATGAAGTTGTCAGGGACAGGATTGATTAGGAGGGAAATCAAAGCTATCAAACAAATCATTTAGACTGAAGATGAATATTTAGATGCAATGTTTGGAGTTCCAGAGGAGGGAATAGTCCTGAATATTGCTTCTTTTGCCTTACCGATTGCAAATAGAAGAATACTGCTAGAATGGAAGTCTCCATGACCAGCACTTGGTCATGGCTCTGTGAACTGATCTCGTTTTTAAATCTAAAGAAAACATTCTTGGCCCGAGAATCAATTAAAACTTTCAGTGAAAATTGGGAACCTGTGATTTCTCATAAAATTGCGATTCCTCCAAATGATCATGAACAGGATCCGAGTTCAGGCATAGGTTGGTTCAGAATCACTTACAAGCGCGATAAACGCAAAGAAACTTTCACATTCATAATAACATTTTAGATAGTACACTACCATGTTTATAATCATCTTATGTTTTTTTTTCCTGAGTTATATTTAATAAATGTTTTATTTCTTTTTATTATTTATTCCTGTGATGATGTTTACAGATTTATTATCTTAGTTTAATTAGATTTTTATCATTAACCATATATCTTGGGGAGGTAATGGGATCCTTAATAAGAAAATTGTTTAAATTAATTGTATTATAAAGCCAGGGTCTGGTTAGATGAAGAATATAACTTGCACAGTCATACCCCTGAATGTAATCCTATCTGGGAGCACACATTGGAGTACATTGGAGCTCAGTAGAAATTCATGTGCTGCCACCTTGTGGTTCAAATGATAGTAGATTATTACTGTGCACTGTGCTCTTTTCAGAACAGCTTTTCAGAAAAGTAAAAAAATACTGTGTACAGATTAGATCACATAAGGGATAAATTAGTATTTTCTTTACCTTTGTCCACAGTATGGATTACATGAATTCAGCACCGCCACCTCCACCCCCAGCTCCTCTCATCCCATCAGCACAAACAGCTTTTGCCATGCAACCCATGGGCCCAGTTCCACCAGCAGGTCATCTAGGACCAATGGGTGGAGGCACGAGCTACATCCCACCTGCTCTCCCTGCCACTGGACCAATGGCCGCTCCTCCTCCGCCAGGACCTCCACCTCCTCCGCCCAGCACCTCCCAGTCCATCACACCCAAACGGCCGTCTGTGCCCAATGAGGCCCAGCCCGCTAATGATGCTCGCAGTGACCTGCTGGCTGCCATACGTATGGGTAGGATTTTTTTGTGCCCATGAATGCAAATGTAACAATGTTGTATATGGAAAAAAACACTAACTTTGTGAACTTAAATGATTTCTGATGTTCTATGTTTATAACATACAGCTTGGTGAAATAATTGCATGTAACTACAGACGGAGTAGTGGAGAGGTGATGTTTTTTTTCAGAAAGAAGGGAGGGAAAGTGCTGGAGCTAGATGAGGTTAATCAATTGTAGGTTGTAGATTATAGATGCGATGCACTAGAAGTTCAAGTTTTAAGTAAGAAATCTCGAGTAGAGTTGAATTTCACTAAAAGTTTTGTAACAAAGCAAACGTATGAAAATAATGTGTTCTTTTGCTCCATGCAGGTATTCAGCTGAAGAAGGTGCAGGAACAGCAGGAGCAGCAGGCGAAACGTGAGCCAGTGGGCAACGACGTGGCCACCATTCTGTCCCGCCGCATAGCTGTAGAGTACAGCGACTCTGAAGATGACTCGGAGTTAGAGGACAACGACTGGTCTGATTAGAAAACATGCACAAAAAAAAAGAACCCTTCACACAGACACGCACAGCTTCTCCTTCCATGTACATTAACAGTAATCTACAGCACCGTAGACGTAATG
Organism: Bryconaethiops microstoma; assembly: GCA_037577275.1. Lineage (NCBI taxonomy): Eukaryota > Metazoa > Chordata > Actinopteri > Characiformes > Alestidae > Bryconaethiops > Bryconaethiops microstoma. The sequence continues at coordinate 4,610,190 of JBBJLS010000001.1, forward strand.
TGCTTACATACATGAATAAACCCACTTTAGGATGCCTGTCCAGCAGTTCAGTTAGATTTTAGATAAATAGCAACTTTTCCTTGATGTAAAGCAACTGACCTTTTCCATTCTTTTCTAAAGATTTTTAACAAAATAGGCCGTATGGGTGTAGTGAATAGTGAGTCAGAGAAGTGGAGGTGATCTGGTCAGAGGGTCCACCCTGGGGCCAGTTCCCTGAGGCCGGGTGCCTGCATGAGAATGTAGCTACGCATGGAGAAGTTCAAACAGGCAGTCGTTTGCTTTATACCGCACATGTGAGCACACTGAAGCGACTGATTCCACAGTCTGACCGGTAACGCTCGCTCGACTGTGCTCCATCACTCATGTCTGAAGCAGAGATAAGTGTGTGAGAGATGAAGGATTTGAATAAGGTTGGCATGGTGACGAATGTGTGAACTCTGGTCTCATGACAATAAAAAACAACAACAACAAAAAAAACAGTAAAATGAATCATGTCGTGTCTTTTCCGAGCCAACCGGGCCCTCATCATGGAAAGAACAGACGTGCGGGACCCGTGTCTCTATGGAAACAGTACAGCTGGGATGCAGATCTCCATGGCAACAGTGGAGCGGGGGTAGTGAGCCAAGTGATGCACGCGAGTGAGCAAACAAGCAGAGGCAGAGTTATTTTTAATGCACAGCACATTCTTTTAATACAAAATTAACAAGATCTCTTAATTCCTTATACTAACCAAAGCAATAAAAAGATAACCACTAACACCTTGGAAAAATATACACCACGTTCACACAAATGTCTTACAATGTCTCAGTTAATTAGTGCATGTTGATTATTGGTTTTTTTTTTTCTTTTAAATAGTATTTTGCAGATAAGTAACTTTGTGCCATTTCTCATCAAAAAATAAAGTGCATTTCACAGTTAAGACTACGCATACGTCTACACAAGATGCTGTAACTATTGCACTGTTCCTCAGATCATTCAGGAGGTCTGGGTCAATGCAATTTCAATTAGAATCCATTCAGCAACTGTATCCCATGAGGAAATTTTGCATGTGAATATTTCCCCCGACTCAAAGCTAGACAAAAGTATGTGCCTTGGGAGTCCTTCTGCTTTGCCCTTTAACTAAACTTCCACTAAACCAGTCCAATCTAAGCCCTTTTCTCTAGAAACCCCATGGATTACTTCCTTTATGACAATACCAGATGTTTTGTGATTGTGATCTCATAAGTGACTCCACAATCACAAGTCATTCAGTAATGAGCTGTGACATCACAAGGCATAATCTGCAATCATAGGTGACATCACAAGTCATAATCAACTGTGACATTACAAATCAGGCTGCAAACACAGATGACATCACAAGTCTTTCACAATCAATTGTGGCATTACAGATAATACTGGACTCAGATGTTACATCACAAGTCACAGTTGTGCAATCACTGGTGATATCACAATCATTCCACCAACAACTGTAACATTACAAGTAATTCTGGACCCAGATGTAGCATCACAGGTCATTCCATAATCAACTGTGACATCCCAAGTCAGGCTGCAAACCCTAGTGACGTCACAAGTCTTCCACAATCAATTGTGACAAGTAATTTTGCACTCAGATATGACACAGCTCATTCCATAATCAGTTGTGATATCACAAGTAAATCTACAATCACTGGTGAAGTCATTCCGTAATCAACTGTGACATCACAAGTCATTCCACAATCAGTTGTGACATCACAAGTCACAACAGTGTAACCACTGGTGACGGTGACGTCACAAGCCAGGGTGCAATCACTGGTGACATCACAAGTCATTCCACCTTCAACTGTGACTTTACAGGTAATTCAGATGTGACATCACAGGTCATTTCGTAATCAACTGCGACATCACAGGTCTGTCGTTCCACAATAAATTGTTCTTCCATGTCCGTCTGCAGTAAACTGCATTATCAGCATATAGTGGATTACAGCGCACAATCATCTACGACTGGTTACGGTCCTGTTGAAATCAAAGGTACTATTGGTAAATGTCCAGTCAACGCAGCTTCCAGTACAGCGCCAGTACAGCTGACACCTTTTGGGCAGTTAGCACTTGCTTGACGCGATGTTACAGAATTCTTATTTAATATTATTAACATCATGTTTCATAGCTCTTATCAAACACTAAAGAATAGGATGCGGCTCCAGGGCGCGACCCGTCCGCAGCGCTCCCCTCTCCTTGTCTTTGTGCATGTATGGACTGCTGTACATTGATCTTTTTTGCCCACTCAAGTCAGATACAGATCAGCACTCACAGAGAAAAGGAGACAAGGAAAAGAGGTTATATCGGGTGAACCGGGACACGGCCCAAGGTTAATTGTCACTAGGAGCACCATGACTAGGGTGTCACAATGCCTCCCCTATTGTCGCATGCCTTATTTACAGGATCAGCTCGATCGACAGTATACCTTTAGCAAATAAACAAGTAATTACTATTCCTTTTTGATTAATACATTCAGAAGAGGCTGTACAGCGCGTCGAGATGCAAGACAGAAAAATCTCACAAATTCAGGTGGGGGGGCAAGGCAGAGGAACAAAAAATAGAAACTTTCAATTAATACCACAAAAATAAATAGCTCAAGGAGTTCTCCCTTTTTTGTGGCTCTGTTTCTACACAGAAGCCTGACAGCAATCCCTAAGTCGTCGTCATCATCAACCCAGATATGATGACATCACTATCCCCTTCCCCTTTGATGTCAGGGCACTGCCAGCGTTTAGCTCATTTGCAGCTAAGTAGAAGAGGTCACTCAGGTCAAAAGGTCACGTGGGTTTGTCCTACCTGAAGGCAGAGGGAAGACTGACTGCTCGCCATTTCACCCCGCGCAGGTTTTTAGGGGAAGGGATGCTTCCCGTCTGAACACCGTGTCCCTTCAGGTGTCCGTGCAGCTAACAAACACAGACATGCACACACACGTCACCATGCAACTCATATGCAACAGTATAACCACGTCTCAATCACACAACGCGGCCGGACAGGCCTGACATTACAAAAAAGTGTCAATGCACACTGCTGATTAGGGCACATTGAGGGGTAACAATTCACTTGTATTGTAGCCTAAATGAGGCCAGGGCACAGAAGCGCTTTGCTATTGAATTTCATGGGTATGAATATGATGGGTGGAGCTCCTGGGCTTCGGACAGCTGACCTGTCCAGTTCACATTTCTCAAAGTACCACTCAAGACCCCTGCTGGGGTTTAGGTTGCGTGTCATCTTTTGTCCTTCCCGCTCCTAAGAGGGTCTGGAGGCGAATGTGGTTGCAGCTGTTTCTGATTTTCGAAGTGGTCGCCTTGCTGGGTGAAGCTGTTATTGCTGCTGTTATAGAGTATTGCTATAATTTGTAACACTCAAAATGTAGTTATTGCTCGCCGATGGGAGTCTGCTGTGGTCCTGAAATGGACTGTGGGTACTTGTCATTATAGAGAAAAAGACCAATCTTTTTCATTGAAAAATACATTTTACAAGTGTTTTTTTTTTTTTTTTTTACTGCTTTTGACGATCACATTTTGATTGTTTTTTTTAATGTGTGCTTTGAAAGTAAAACACTGTGCAAAAATAGACTTCTGCAGGACTTCCAGTGAATGAGCATTGAAAATGTACATATTTACCAAACAATTTAGTATATAATTGTTGTTTACACCTAAGCTTGAGCAGAGGGCAGTAAAATAGTCCCTGGATAATGAACTGTTCTCTTCTTTATCAGATTTCACCCGTAGATGTAAATAGTAATCAAGGTGGTTATTACTGTGCTGCTGTATTAGTGATTTATTAGACCCCGTTTATGTCTGGTTGAAAATTTAATATTTCGATTACCTGGATGATGCTCAGATGGGGATTGTCCACATAACACTTAACAGGTATAAAACAGATTTAAATCTGATTGCTTGAAGCATTTCAGGTAGTTGTTTTTCTCTAATAGCAAATTTGTTGTCTTGCTCAATGTCCGATTGGAGCCTTCAGAGGCATTTTTGCACCGTACCTTATGTTAAAACATGTATTTCTAGGGCTGGCCCGATTCATCTTTTACAGCCTTCTTGAGTATTTCTGACTGAGTGCTCAAATACTTGCTCCCAAAATTAACTTTAAAATATTATACTTACAATTTATAATTAACCCCACAAGTTAAAGTATCCAGTAAGTTGTCCAGTAAGGGACAATATGAATTAAAGGTCAGCGGAAGGACAGCTGCTCCTGCCTCTTGTTTCAAATACACCGTTTAACACATGGGTAAACAGTTAAGAGTGTAATTAATAAGAATTAGCATTTTATTTATGTTAGGTGGACCACCATGGAAGCAGCAGCAGAAAGAGTTCTGAGGCTCTGATAAAATGAGTTCAGGCAACAAATATAACTAACAAAAGGTTAAGCTCCTGAATCTTGAATATAGACCTGAATACCAATGAAATGAACACACACTCAAACATTCCAATTATTTGGGCCAGCCCTGCATATTTCTTGATTTTTTAAAGTTAAATAATTAAAAAAAGATTCACATTTTTGACTAAACCTATTGGATTCTGTTTTTAAGCAAGTGTGGCTCCGAAGTCAATCAGCGTTCCTACCAAACCAGTCCATACATGCTAATCTGACATTTGCTGGCCTCTATAAAGCAGAATTTATCTTCCTCAGCACCTGTTTGCTTTTAAAGGAAGACTCTTTAAGAAGAGTATATTTAGGTCATGACGGTGGTGGTTAAGCAAATTCCACATTTTGGTACGTAGCCTATTAATAGCTTTCATCAGTTTTTGAAATAATACGTAAATTTTACCAATAAAATACGGCACCAATTGGATTCAAAGAAACAAATGCATCCGTCTTTATACGGCATGGTCACAAGCACAAAACTACGCTGTACATTCACATCCGTCCTCGCGTTGTATATAACAATAAAGAAACAGCACTAATCTGTACATAGCAGCCATCCCCCGTCCGTCCCTGCTATCAGAGAAGGGTTGAAATTACAGCGCACTTCACTCAAACCCCAGTTCAATTCAGCCCTGCATGTATGCATGACGATGCAGATGGAGAAACTGATTTACCTAAAAATCTAGGCTAAATAAAGGCATCGGCATTAGCTCTCGTTCGGTGGGGGTGGTGTCATTGTTATTGTTAGCTCTTCATGGTCTTCTGTGTTGGGAGGGCATGACTTGGGTAAATAGTTTAAAGGAAAAAAAATGAAGAAGAGGAAGAAACTGCCTGTGAGATGAAGCGAGCTGCCCTGCCCGAGTTATTTTTAGCTCACTATGGTTGCTTGGTTTTCAGCGCACGTTCAGCATGCAGCAGAGAGACGAGAGGAGCGAGCCATGCGCGAGCCCTCACCCCCTTCCTCCTCTCTCATCCTCCTCCCTCCCTCTCTCTCTCTCTCTCCGAGCAGTCGCAGGCTCTCTCAGACGAGTGTACGTTGCTAAAGGCCTGGACAAAATGAATCTACATCTTATGTACAGCTGCTCGCCATGAGACATGGACACACACGATGGGTGGTGAGGCCCGGGAGAGGGAAAGGTCGTGTGGCAGTGGTTCGAAGAGACATACACTAGAAGGAGAAGACGTAAAAAGGGACCACACGCACCCTCAGGGCGAAGGTTGCCAACTACAACCCTATCTGAGCTGGATTCATTTTACCAGGGAACATAATGTATTCTGAAGGGGGCATTCTGGCCTAAAACTGGCATTTAATATGATATTAAATGCAGCACTGCACCCCTTATACAATGTCATATAAATATTGGGATCCCTTCCACTGTGAGAAATCCATTAACGTAGAGGCTAATAAATAAAGACGTGATGTTCGGCCTCCTAGCAGTCGCCTCAGGTATCATTTAGTGCTCTCAAAGAGCTTGTCATTTCTCAAAAGTCCCTCTCACCTTCAAGATACATGATCTAAAGGTGGGGTTTCCTAATCTTAAAACCAGGGACTCTCACTCTCGGAACTACGGTGGCACCACTGTGCGAGGCTTGTTTATAACAGGTGGCCGCAATGGTCACATTTTTCCATTTTGGCCGGAGTGCCCCTTTAATTGATTAAGTGATTTTAATCCAATTTGAATCTTCAAACAAGTAAAGGGGGCATTCGGCCGACGCTCTTATCCAGAGCGACAATCGTTAGTTACAGGGACAGTCCCCCTGGAGCAACTGAGGGTCAAGAGTCTTGCTTAAGAACCCAATGGTAAAAAGTGGGGTCGAACCTGTAAAGAACATTTGAAGGCCATGTCATCTACGCCATGTCTTTACAATCTGGGATATCTGTGGTAATCTGAACACACAACACAGGTACTTTGCCCTTTCCATTAGAGAAATGCATCCCTAGTAAAACTAATCCAGCTCTATTAGTGCTATGTGAATTCATGTGGGGTTGATATAACCTGGGATTGTGTCTAAGTGTCCATTTTAGAGTAGGTAAAAGCTACCAGCGCAGCCCATAAACGTCCTGGACATGACTGAAATCACAGAGATACTGTGGTAATTACGTTACCACACCTTCCCATGCACAACTAATCCTGTCCGAACAGGACTTAACCTTAAGGAGCTATTCCCTGTCAGTCCGTTACCAAAACTGTACTCAGATGTCAGACGTCGCTGGGCGTCCGGGCCCTCTGGGCCACGCTGGCTGGGACACATCCACAACAGACCATCCATAGCGCCTTCTGGATCTCCTGGTTGCGGAAGGCGTAGATGACGGGGTTGATGACGGAGTTGTAGGTGGCGGGCACCAGCGTGGCGTAGGTGTAGAGTGGAGGGTAGGTGTAATCGGCCACTAGTGAGTACACAGTGAAGGGCATCCAGCAGGCGGCAAAAGTCCCCAGAATGATGGCCAACGTGGAGACGCCCTTGCGAGTGGTGACGTAGTGTGGCGTGGCAGCCAGGAAGTGGTGCTGAAGGGCGATTTGGTGGGCGTGGCGCATGACGATTTTACAGATTTGCACGTAAAGTTGCAGCATGAGGCCAAAAAGTAGCAAGAAGGACACGGAGAGAACTGCCACGTTGTTCTTGGTGAGCGGCCACACTACGCTGCAGGTGGCCTCCTGGCCCAGGCAGTTGACCCCCGTGATGGGCAGCAGGCCTAAACAGAAGGAGACACCCCATAGCAGCACCAGCATGGCGTAGGTGAAGGCTGCCGTGCGCTCCGAGTTGTACGTGAGCGCATAGTACAGCGACAGGTAGCGGTCGATGGTGATGGCCAGCAGGCTGAAGACGGAGGCGGAGAAGGAGGCCACCACCAGGCCCACAGTCAGTAGCTGGGCCGAGTCCGAGCGCAGCAGGTAGGCAAAGGCAAAGTGGAGCACCAGGCCTATGCCGGCCAGGAGGTCTGCCAACGCAAGGCTGCCGATCAGCAGGAACATGGGCGCTCGCAACGCAGGATTCTGCCAGATCACCAGCACCACCAGCGCGTTCTCGCAGGCGATCAGAGTCCCCGAGGTGCACAGCACGATGTCCCACGGGTTTATCAACAGATCGGGGGGAGGCCGTGGAGGCAGAACAGCTGCTGGAGGAAAAGTCCCTGTCGTGATGTTTTCCGGGCTCCCGCCGCCACTGCTGACCCAAACGGGGTCCGGGGTCAGCCAACCTGGGGCAACTGACACCTCCTCACTCATTGTGCCTCCCGTCTGAAATAAAACACACACATGGTTTACAGCATCATGCCAGTTTGTATATGGGGTTCTACTTAAGTCTGTAGAAGAGAGGGGAATGAACAATATCACAGAAGTTCAGTTTTTAGGAATGAAACTACAATACACAAAACTAAACATAAGAGCCAGGATTTAAGCCTAGATATGAATTGTATTTTCCTTTGAATGGGAATCCCTATGCAAATCCAGTGCAATAAAAGACTAGCCTGAACCCTGTCCGAGAAACCAGCCTAGTGAGTATCATATCAGCACCTAGGGAAACTGAGGCCTCAAAAAGGTCATCCTATGCCTTAATAACAGCTTCAGGCTCAAGAAGTTGAAAAAATTAGCAGTGAGGTTTATGATTTAAAAAGCCTACATGATTTAAACTAACCTGGTGTTACCTAAATGTACAATTTGCTTCAAATCATTTTCTTTGTTATCGAGAACCATGTTTATAACTCTTCTTTCTTTATTAAATAAAGAAAGGTCATGAAGAAAGAAGGGTTATAAAGAACAATCAGAACTGCATGCACTACAAACTCAATTTGGCATCATTTCAGGAGATTTTTATAGGTGCTCTAATCAATTTATCGACAGGCAATGACATTTCCCCGTCACTTGCAATAAAATGATGGAAAAATAATGTTCTCCAGTTCGTAATAAATATCTAATTAAAAAACAAAAAAAACAAGTCTACAAAAATATGAATCTACTGGTGTTGATTTAAAATCAATCGATTATATATAGAGTTCATTTTCTGATGCAACTGTAAAGAAAAAGGAAGTTAACTGTTTATATGTGCCAGCTGTATTTGACATTATTTGACATTAACCTGAACTTGTTGCTTTACAGTGTGGCTTAATGAACAGTGTGCATAAGTACACAGCTAGGAAAGGTTTTTAAATCACTGTTGACACCACTCCTGCCTTGTAAAAGCATTAAGCTACAGTCTGAAAAATGGAGTAACAATGAACATTTTCTCATATCAATATCATTACACTTGTCTTTAATATCATTACGATTAGTATTACCATTACTGTTATCACATTTCCCATAGCGCCCCTATTAATCCTAATAATGGTGTTTAATAAGGTAACGTTTGTGACATGCCGTGATAACAGGCCTTTTTTCCCCCCATTGTTTGACTACCACTAGGGCCCATTGTTACACTGCCTTTTACCTTACAGCACTCCCTGATAGACTAATTTAAAAGCCTCCTAGGTACCAAGAAAACGTGGAGATCTACAGTCACTATTTTATACAAAATAAAATAATCTGAAACAATAAGCCTCATGTAAATGTACATTAGTAAGACATTTAAAAAGTCTACAAAAAGGTTAAGTTTAGCTCTCTGGAGACAAATATATATATATATATATATAGCGAGAGAAAGAGAGAGAGATAGATAGATAGATAGATAGATATATAGATAGATAGATAGATAGTGTGTGTGTGTGTGTGTGTGTGTGTGTGTGTGTGTGTGTGTGTGTATTAAACTGAATATATAATTTATATATACATATATACATGCAATATAGAACAGATGGATGAATGGACAGGCCTTGAAGAAAGCATGCACATGCACATGTAGATGCCTCGTGTTAAAACCACTGCTGCACTGCACCCGTGCACAGATGGGAATGCCAAACTGCCTCCATTACACTACAGGCTTCGTCTTGGAATAATCTTTAAAGCCTGTGTTCGTTTCTTCTCAGCCTGCTGAACAAAAATATGTGAACAATAATAATTAAAAAAAAAACCCTGCAAATGCCTCTAGCCTGTCCCTCTCCTCTCCTGCACCGCCTGCAGCCCTCCAGCCCGGTCTCTCCTACCTTTGCTAGTGAGGTTGCCGGTCAGATGCCCTCTTTAGCTCGGTGTCTATCCATGATGCGCTCGATCCCCTTTCCCTCTCGGCTACCAGCGCGAGAACGAGCACACGAGCCTCGCCACCGCCTGCACGCGCCTGCAGGGGAGGGAGGAGGAGGGCAGGGTGAGGAGGAGGAGGAGGAGGAAGGAGGGGGGGGTGCTATGGAGAAGGGATGGGAGGGGTAAAGCTGGCTTCATCTCCAGAAAGGACCTGCCCGACAGGAGCTCCACCATCACCTTGGTGCTGGAAGACGAAACCGCTGGCTAAACGGGGAGGGGAAGGTTAGGGATGAGGGAGAGGGCCACTCAACTCAAGCTGCACTATACTGGAACCTCTTAATTGCCGAATTCAGGTGGCCCCTTACCTTCCAGTCAAGGGTAATCTTAATGCTTCAGCAGACCAAGACATTTTGGCCAATGTCATGCTTCCAACTTTGTGGACCCAGTTTGTGGAAGAACCTTTTCTGTTCCGGCATGACTGTGCTCCAGTGCACAAAGCGAGCTCCATAAAGAGGTGGCTGGATGAGTTCAGTGTGGAAGAACTTGACTGGCCACACAGAGTCCTCAACCCCATCCAACACCTTTGGGATGAACTAGAACGGAGATTGGAAGCCAGGACTTCTCGTCCAACATCAGTGTCTGATCTCATAAATGCTCTACAGAATGATGAGTGGACACAAATTCCCACAGAAACTCAAAAATCTTGTGGAAAGTCTTCCAAGAAGAGTGGAAGTTGTTATAGCTGCAAAAGGGGACTCACTCCACATTGAAATCTATGCATTTAAATGCAGTGTCATTTAAGTCCCTGTAAGTGGAATGGTCCCAATACTTTTGTCCATATAGTATAGGCAGGGGTGGACTGGGACAAAAAAATGGCCCTGGCGTTTTTGGGTAGAACGGCCCACCACTACAATTACGCACACCACCCATCTTTGCGCTCCCATGAATGTGTATACCAACAAAGTAGTATTCAATAAAAGCAGTATTCAACAATGTAGTGTTCAATAACTTGTGAACTTACCCAGTCAAAAATGATGCAGCTGTATCTTTTAATGAATATTTGGGAAAGAAAGAAAGGGCGTTCTGTGTGTGTGACAGAGAGAGGGAGAGATTTTAAAAAGTGTGGATGTCTTTCATGTCTGTATATTGTTCACCCCAGAACAAATAATGCTGTCTCACTGTTACTGTTGGTGAATGGTAATTAAAAAAAACAAAACAAGACGATTTTGTTCAGCATAAAAGAACTCACTTAAATGTCTATTGTTTTATCCAGTGTACACAATGTCTTATAAAAAGCCATTCTTCTAGTGGTAATACTGACAACATTATTAGCTATTTCACCAGCGTTCATAAATTTAACAGGAAAACTAGCAGGCAAACAATTGTTTTATTGGTGTGTTATCACCATAACATTTTTATACCACCACTAACTGTCTAGTATGGGTTCCTTTACTCATTAGTGTTTTGAAAGCAGTCCAGCTTACCACAGGTTCACTGCCGCCACCAACACCATCATCAGCTGATGAAGGCCCTGCAGTGAACATGTCTGTAATTTTGGGACATTTGGCAGCATCTGCCTGAAGTGCTCATTTTTTTTCTCTCAGTTTCTCTGCGCCGCCTTTACGTTTTCTTTCTCAATCCCATCCACTGACACTGCACACTGGCACAGAGCCAAAAGGGGGAGGAGTTTAAAGATATGATTGAGCCAACCCCGTGTCAGTAAAGAAAAGAACCAATGGGCCGCAGAGGAGTGTTTCATGGGCCAGCGGTCCATAATAAACTCCTGTGCTTTTTTTGACGAATGGATTACACAGGCACAGGGACCAAAGCGAAAGGGGGAGGTGTTTAATAAGTCGATTGGGCCGGCCCAGTGTCAGTCGGCCCGCCGATCTACGAGTCTTATGGGCTGGTCAGACCAATAAATAAATAAATGAATAAACAGTGTCGGCCCAAATAGCGCATGAGCCCACCGGGAAAATGCCCGATACGCCAGATGGTCAGTCCGACCCTGAGTGTAGGTGTTTCTTGGCATATAAAATAATACAAATTATAAAAAGCCTTCAAAAATAGGTTGATTGTAGCATGAAGGTTCGATTCAATTCATTCTACTCATTCACACCTACTTAACCCAACACCTTTTACACCATTTCTGCCCTGTGTTGTTCACTGTAGTTTCTCTTTATGAGTCAATCATCTTACATTATATCCATAATTAAAGGCAAAACTGCAATTATATAATAATAATTGACATTTAAAACATGCCAAACACGACATATGGGGTTCATTAAGCCCATATCGAGGGAAACTATTAAAAAAGAAAAACTATCACTAGTTTCAAAGTGTATTACATGGTACGCTGTCATCTTGTATGGAAATGAAGGCTATTTTGAATGCAGTTTTTGTGACATCACAACAAAACGATGCATTTGCATATTCACCCTACAACAGTTTAGCCTCGCCCATTCACGCTGAAATTATATTCCTGTTTCGGCCTGGAGAGCTTTTCCAAATGAGGCAGAATGTAGTTTTAGCCAATCGGAACAGGCATTATTTGCATATATCGTCTTTAAAGGCACAGAAACAAAAAGAAGCCTGTTTAACTGTGAGTGTGGAAAATGGCCATGTCAAAGTTCATTCTGACTGGTGCATGAGACTACAGTGAGAGGAAACGACACCTTCAATAAGGAATTGGGAACTAAAACTAGATTACGTTCCTCAAAAATACAGAAGTAGAAGTAAAAGTATTAATATCTGGAAAGTATTCATGTCTGAAAATACTCAGAAAGTACAAATCCCAAATTGTATGCATGGTAGTGAGTGGATAGAGCTAGTTTATATCCAGCTTGGCTGGGTGGTGCTCTAGGTTTCTGTGTGTGTGTGTGTGTGTGTGTGTGTGTGTGTGTGTGTGTGTGTGTGTGTGTGTGTGGGCTGCGTGTTTTTGTAAAGTCGCGCATCGGATTGCATCTTCCTTGAAAGTTGCTCTGCTCCCTTGTGGCTGCTATTCTGAGACTCCGCTATTAACAGCCTGGTGATCTGTGTCATACACCAACCCCCCCACCCACCCACCTCCCCCCCCACCAACGTCATCCCGCTTTTCTGCTCCTTCCTCTCCATCCTCTGCAAGCCTCAGACGCCCTGCGCCTGTCTCCGCCCCTCTGTCTGTTTAGACTCCGTGCTCCAGTACAAGTCGAGCAGCCACACACTCCATACGTCTCCCAGTGTCTACAGGTCAATACGACGGGCCCGACTGAACAGGTAACACAATAGCAGCGCTCACAGCCCTCGCTGCGCTCCCTACTAATGTGACCTCGCCTTATCTAATTAAACGCTCATAAACTGCATTCTGGAGTTAAAGCAGACCTTTTCATGTCCCTGCTCATTACATTACATTACATCACACCACATTACGTTCATCGGGCAGATAACTTTTATCCAAAGCGACTTACAATACAAGGAAACATTCAAGATTCAGGACAATGTGAGAACACAAATTCCACAGGTCAACAGGTCAAAATCATCAGAGATAAGTTTATGTGGGTTTTGTAGTGTTTTCATGCTGATTTCAAATCCGTGTTTAGTTTTTCCCGCACGTACAGTTTTTGTGATGAAGCTGGTTATATATTGCAAGATAGTGGTATAATTAGCATATAATAATCATATACTACATATTTTTGAAGAAACAGTGGCTGACTGACACTGATCATTATATCTATGTCACAGTGTGAGTCTGTCTGACTTTGCACTGAAAATATTGAAAGAGTTATTTGATTGGTGCCTGCGGTTCAATAAAAACCGCATGCAAGTCTAATGCAAATCCAATATTACTCATAATTCAAAAAGCTGAAAAAAACTGAAAGCAGATCTGAAATCAGCATAAAAAATGGTTAAAGGAGCGTTGTGGTTTCTGATGATTACAAAAAAAATAAAAATTGTTGACCTGTGTAATTTGAATACTCATTCAGATAATTGAAACAAACTAGACCTGTCGTTGTGATGCTGATAACTAAGCATCTTAAATGTAACGTAAAATGTAATGCATCTAAAATGTAACGTGTTTATGAGTTACATATTTAGATGCTAGGGATAAAATATTTAGGTGATACTACTACTAAAAGTAATACTTTTACTGCATATTTAGATGTTCCTGCTATTAAAAGTAATACTTTTAAGGAATGTTTTTGAGAGTATTGGAAGTTTACAGAAGCTTATAAAATGGCCAGCCATATTTGCTCCCTTGGGACTCCAGCAAATAAGTAGAAATTGAGCCCTAAAGTGCTAACAAGTTCCATTAGTAGCAATCTTAGTCTGTTTTGGATGTCCTTCAGTTCAGCCTATTAATAATTTTGATTAAATTTCAGTTCAATTTTAATAGTATTTGGAATTTTATTTGTTAAAAATAACAAAAATATGATAAATGATTTTACCACTAGGGAGAGTACAGAAGAAACTTGTTAGCATTTAAGTTGCGGTTCTTAATCTTCTGAGACCCCTAGACTGTCCTAATTTTTTCTCCAATCCTACTTGGGTTCCCGACCCACTGCTGAACGCTGAGTGTTTGGTTATTAGCAATTAGGGTCCCAGATTTATAACAGTATAAATTCTGCATGAGACAGTATTTGCCATATATTTGATCTGTACTGTAATATTAAAAATAATCTTGTATAAGTAAGTGTTACTCAGCACTGTGCTCACTCTGGTTTTTGATTTGATTGTAGATTTGTTCACTTTGGCTCTGGAGTTGGTATCGACAGAACCATATCCATGAGCGGCTTCATTATCTGTCGTTCTTACTGTATTGATCAGCTCCGGCTTTGTGCCGTGTTGATTTAGCGAACAAGGTCCAAACCCTGAGAGCACTTTTTAAAAATGTATTTATTAATTCCTTTTCTCCAGCAGCTCTTCAGTCTCCTGCTGCCTCTTTTTAGCAGTCAGTGCAACGTCGTTTTGATTCATGGGCTTTGAATGGGATGCGTTAGCGTTAGCGTCCACCCACCTATAGCCTCCCTCTCTGAGCTCTGAATGTCGTTTGTTAAAAGGAAGAATCTCTTTTCTCTCCTCTCTGAGCACCATCATTCATCTTCCTTTCACAGTCAAAAGACAATTTATCGCCCTGTTTGCATCCTGTAATCTATGGCTCAGGGGGCTATTCTCAGACTTGTGTGTGTGTGTGTGTGTGTGTGTGTGTGTGTGTGGTGTTCTTTAACCAGGCGTGATTCTGCTTTCTAAAGAGATATTTAAATTTCTTCCAGACTTGCAAAACAGTGCGACCAGCAGAATCGGTGGATTTCAGACTGAAGGAGAATGAGAGAGAGAGAGAAAGAAAGGTTGACATTGAGTAGAGTAAGAATATGAGAGAATGAGAGGAAGGGGGAGAAATAAGCAATGGGGGAAGAGAGTGAAAGAAAACGAAGGAGAGGAAGAAACAAGAGTGAGAGAGAGAGAGGGAGAGAAAATGAAGAGAGTTAGCACAAGTAGAGGAGAAGAAAGGTAAGAATGTAATGAACTTTCGAAAGAATGTGGGTGGGAGAAAAACAAAGCAAGAGAGATTAGTACGGAAAAAAATATGTTATAGTGAGAGAAAGAGAAGAAAAGGAGAGGGGACAAAAAGATATAGAGATTTGATACTGAAAAAAGCAAGCATAAGAGAGAGATGTAGAGGATGAAAAAATGAGAGAAAAAGAACAGAAAGGGACGGAAGTAAGAAATTGAGGGAGCAGAGAAAAAAGAAAAGAGAAAGGAGGGCCAGTGAATACAGAGAGGAGAAAGAAGAATGGACAAAGAGAAACAATGGCTATAAAATAAATCCTCTCATACTATATAAAACCCACAGCAGTACATGGTGACGCAAATGATGATCAGCTATAGACAACATGCCCCCTCGTCTCTCTTTCTCTCTTTCCCGCTCTCTCTCATGCAGTACTGCAGAAGCAAAGTAACAATATCAGCAAAAGTAACTGTGGGAATGATTAGGAATGTGTGATGATTTTGGAATTATATCGCTGAATGTATATATATATATATATGTATGTATATGTATATATATATATGTATATATATGTGTATATATATATATATATGTA
>JBBJLS010000001.1:4625875-4654733 GCA_037577275.1 Bryconaethiops microstoma
TCTGTTTGTGTCTACAGTCACAGTCTCAGGTGTTTTGTGTTTTAGTTCAATGATTGAGTTTGATGATTGGTTAAAGTCTCTGTACGTTTTGTATTTAAGTTCTTTGAGTTTCTGTCCCGCTTGCTGGTCAACACCCTCACTCCAGTCTTCAAGTTTACCCTCACTCTTCTCATCACGTTCCCTATTTCTCTTGTGTCATAGGTTCAGTGTTCTTTGTTAGGCCCTAGTGCCTTTTTTGTTTTGTAGTGAGAGTCTGTGTTTATTGTAATAAAATACCATCAAAGGGAATCTGCACATGTGCCTCGCCTCACTTCCCCATGCACCGGCCGTGCCAGTGTTCCTTTTTTTTTTTTACCTTTATGGAATTGGGAATCGGCAACAATCGGACTTGATAAGCAGAACTGGAATCAGAATTGATCGACAACAAAAAAAAACAACCCTAATCTTACGTCAAAACACTGTGAGATCTGCCCACCTCTGAACCGTTCTCCAGGTTTTGATCATGTCACCCTGCAGCAGCACACAGAGGAAAATATTATTAACCAATAATATCATGTTTTACCTCCTCCTCCCATCACCCCCCACTGATCATGGAGAAAAAACACTAGATCTCAGGAATACATCTGGAAAATGTTTTGATTTCAGATTCCCATAAACTTTTAACCTTGTGTTTTCAGGCAGAAAAAAATAAAGTCTTTTTTATTTTTTAAAGCATTTAACAAAAGGCTGCAATAGGCATATGAGTCTCTAACAAATCACAGTGTTTCTGACAGGCTGACCAATCACATCCAGGTGAGTTACTGGGTGAGTTACTGGGTGTTCTGATGAATTAAGGTCTTCAACAAAAGCCATATAATTTTGACTAGTCTTTAACCACTAAAGACATTAATTCACCTTAGAGTTGTGGGTTCATGCAAATATAATTCATAATTCATTCTTATGTAACCATTTACCAGACTGTTTATCCCCTAGAATTAATGCTTAAATTATTTCACTTAGAGAGAAGTGATGATATGGGCCCTTTAATATGTCGCCCTTTAATATTAATATATGTGTTCAAGCATAATTACAATTTCGTCCAGATCATGCTACCCTGCATTTTACCCATTTTTGAACCACTTTCAGAATGCCGTATATTCAATTTATAAACATAGTTTTCTATCTTTTCTTATAAAATGACAAGTTCAAGATCTGGCAAATCGCTTAATATCAGTGTCAAGATGTGTCTGTTACAGCTAGTCCTTCAGTCGAGTTATTGATATCAAAATTCTGTCAGACAACAAGAGAAAACTCACCTTTTCAAAATGGCTTATTCCTACTATCTGGAATTCTAGTAGTATGTTACTGCTATGCTAACAGTGACACCTAAGTACAGTTTACATCAATACAAGAAGGGCTAAGCATTCACTGATATACGAAGTTTGTCCCAAATAAACATGATACAGCCAAGCATCATTCAGGTTTCTGGCTCTGTGGGTCTGCACATTGTTGATGTCCCCGAAGTGAGGAATGCTAGACTAAAGGAGCAGTCTGGGAGTGGGCTTTACTGACACCTGGTTAGACTTCAGTCTGTAACGAATCCAGCCCTTCCAGAAGGCTTAGAGTGATATTTTTTCCTCATGAAATTCCTCCCACCAATGCATACAAAATTACACCTTTCTATTATACCCAGCTTGAACTTTTTTTACCAATTTGTGCAACAGCAGCTCTTCTGGTGGAAATGAACAAACAGGCTTCACTCTCCTTTCACATCAGTGAGCCTTGGGAACCCATGACCCTGGTTCACCAGTTTTGCAGCTTTCCTTCCTTGGACCACTTTTAGTAGGTGCTGACCACAGGGAACCCTCCACAGTACCTACAGTTTCTGAGATGTTCTGACCCAGTCGTCTAGCCTTTATCCTGGTGAAAGTGGTTCAGATCCTAACACATTTTCCCCACTTTCAGCACAAGAACTGACTGTGAAACCCACGGCTTCACAGGTACCATTGTAACAGGGTCTGAGTATTATTCACTTCAAGTGTCAGTGGTTTTAATGTTGTAATTGGTATACATGGCTATGTTTTAAGGTCAATACTTTCTTTCACTAAAGTACATTTTTTGTTTCGCTCTTCCAGTTTTGGGTAAAATGTCAAATTTCTCATACTTTTAGTATGAAAAATTTGTTAAAAAAACATGTAAAATACTTATAATTTCACGTATGTACACCTAAGGCCTTTCCTCATCCAGGATTAATATAATACATTTATTGATGACTAGCATTTTAAGATCATATCGTATTTTGTTGCCATTTTATACTTGAGGTCATGTTGACACTACATTCTGCATTTCCATAAATTGACCCAAACTGATTGAGGCTGTAACTCACAGTGAGTGGAGCCACTGTGGACCTCGAGTGGCCACAGAGAGGCCTCTGTGAGTGAGCATGAGTCATCACCGGGCCAGCCAAAGTGTCATTCAGAAAAAAGGCAGCTCTCGATCTATCTGCTGATGCAGGCCTGGGACTGCGTGGGTGGAAACTGCTACAACCCAGCATAGGCTGGCAATCCCACCTTAGAATGATGGCAGGACTACGGACGCCATTTGAAATTAAAGGTGGCGTAACTATGTAACGTCACAACAGACTTTGCCCTCACTGTTCACCTCATGTTTACCTAATGAAGCCATCAACAGTTGGGAAGCGAGTGGGCTAAACAGTCACTTTAGGCCTCTACTAGTTGCAGAAAATGAACAAATAAATGAAGACATTTAATTAGGCACACCTGACACAGCTGTCTGAGTTTGTCAGCCCATATAAACTCGCCAGAATAAAAGGAAGTTTTAAAACAAGGACATTACTCTTAGTTTACCTGCTCATTTAATGCTCAGGCCTCCAAGTCGAAGGTGAGCCCTGACGCGCGCACACAAGCGCGCCTGCTGCAGAACTTTTTCAGTCACTTAAGATTTCAGTCACTTAAGATTTTTATAGCAGCTGTCTTTGTGTTACTACTGGGTGGATCCATTTTTCTCTTCCCTTCATCTTGTTTGCACAAATGTTTAATAAAAATGTGCCTTGGAACAATCCGATTAAATCGTTTTTGCTATTTTGACTTTACAGTCACTGGTAAGGCAACACACTGCTGTTTTGTGAAGTAAAGTCAAGACTGGAATGCAGAAAGCTCATCTACACCAGTTTAAGGGCTTTTATAAAATCATAACATAGAACAGCCAAAATAATAATTTTTAAAAAAACTGATTCCGATCCTGTCTAATCGTGCACACCTTAGAAATACATTCCTTTTGCCTTAATAATACTAATATACATACAGCTTGAACTATACATTTTATTTCTTTTTTCTTTAAAACAGAAAATTATTTCACAACAGGCCATCTCAAGCAAACCCTCACATTAACCTGCCAACACCTACAAAACTGTATCAAAAGTGCACCATAGTGTTATACATATTTTCAGATTCAATCTTTGTTTTCACCTATATCAGGAATATTATAATCTCATAATATTTATACAAATACCACTCTGTACAAGGTAGAAATACTTAACCCACAAAGTCCCCCCGTATTTTGAGCTTTTAGCTCATCCCCCCTTTTTAGGACACACCCCTACTTCCCCATGCACAAGCCTTTGGTCAAATCAAACTCACAGGCTTTAGAAAGGTCGCAGTGTGAAAGGACAGTTGATGCCCGTCATTACGTACAACCTGTTTACATTTAACATGTTTCTGACTCAGTCAGTGGGAGGAAACATTCGCACAATGTATACACAACCTCCACACGATGTTCAAACAACCCTGTAACTGCGTCATGTCCAGAATGCTGACTTGCGGGGGGAGGCTGGGACAGGAGGGTGTGGGAGTATGGGGGTGGGGGTTTGGCGGAGCTGCGCTAACTGAGCCAACCTGCTCAGGTGGGATGCAACAGGGCAGGCCTGTTCCCCAGGTGTCCATGAGGGGGCACACTTCTTAAAAATCTCAGTCTCTGGACTGGTAGAAGAGAATGTAGCCCGACTCGGAGTTCTTGGAGATTTCCGAGGTAAGTCCATAGAACTCTTCTATTGCCTGGGCGTCAATTTTCTGCAGAAAACACACAAATAAATCCATGATTACTAAAACAAATGCACACCCCAGAGTTAGGTGTCCTATTTTGAAAGACTGAATAGTTTCAGTAGGTAAAATGGGATTTCTTTCTTTCTTTCTTTCTTTCTTTTTTTTTTTTTAACAATTTGGGCATATTTCCATATGTGGTATAACATGGTTTTAGCATTACAGAACTACTATCTCTAAACATACCAACAACATTGTACAAGACATAAAAAATGTCAAAACATCAGTGGTCAAAACATCAGTCCATCTGTTTCTCTGCATCATTTGTTAGTGCTCTTTTTAGCCCATTCATCAGTGGCCCGGACCCCGAACAGACCACCAGGGGACAAGGTATTATTTGAATGGTGGATAACTCTCAGCACAAGGACAGACATGTTGCTGGCGTATTCGTGTGTATGTGTATTGCACACAGTGAAGTGCTGTTGGAGTTTTTAAACATGTCTCTGCCGGGCTGAAAAAAGCCAACAATCAAAAATATTCAAGTATGATGTGACCTGAAAATGATGACTGATGAAGGACTGGAGAAAGACCAATAAAGCATCAGATGAACCATCATTGCCTTTCCATCTGCAAGGTGGATCAACAGGTTAGATGTGTCTAACAGAGTGGACAGTAAGTGGATACATTTTTAAAACTCCAGGAGCACCAACAAGCTGTTTTGAGAATAATCCACCACCCAAATAATACCTGCTGACTGGTGGTCCTGGGGGGTCCTGGGCATTGATGTATGGGGTAATAGATGGACTACTGTCTGTAATTGCTGAGTGCTCCTACATGATTAATGTAGCATTAGGCAGGCAGACTTGATGAAGTGGCTTGTTGTTGAATATTATTAAGATACACAAGTATAAACATTTTAATGAGTAAAAAGTGACAAGGCTCTCCTTTCGTTTTATTAGAAAACAACTGGACCACCTGATTTAATTTAATGAAGGACTGAATATTAGATGTTATTTGTACATACTGGACATTGACCAGTAGAGAAGTGGTTAAACTAACCAACTGACATACATAAAAATCCCAATTAAAATTAATTTATATTTATTCTACAAATAAATGCTTACTGCCCACATAAATAGTCTTTAACATAATCCCCCCACTGAAGGTGTAAAACCAGGACTGGTTATGTTTCTTTTTTAAATTATAAACCGAAAGTAGAGGTACAGTGGGTGTATTTACTGACTGCAATGAATCACAGAACAATCCAAAATATCTGATGTTCATAACTGGCCTGAAGAATATAATTTAGACAGCCAATCAGCAATCTAGATTTTGGAACAAGCACGCTTATTGGCTCACAGATGCTGATAAGTCTGACTTCTTAAGGATTTAATGACATAGATTTTTGATAGTACCGAACAATTTCAGGTAAATACTATGAAAGTACTGAATTTCAATACTCAGGCCTACTGATCACTATAAAGTTAAAAGGGAGGGGGATTATAGCTGCAAGGGGCCGTCTGTCTGCGCAGTCTATTGAACTGCATGGATAGAATTAATTTCACAGAGTGTATGAGAACAGAAATAAATTTCCTTGAAATTGTAATACTAGAGCTGGTAATAATACTCCACTTCGGACCCCCGCCCCCGCCCCCGCCCCCGCCCCCGCGGCGATGCAGCTTACCTCTACAATATCATCGTCAAACAGCAGCCAGAAATCGTGACTCTTTACAATGGCGATGTAGTGACCGCGATTGGGACCACTGTAAAAGAAAGAAAAAATATACAACCTTCATTTGGCTCAGTTATCTTCAGACTAGTGGCTTCAAAAGTGTATTTCTTTATATTGAACATACTGAAAGTCATAACCCTTCACTTTCCACTAACCTTCCACAATGCACCACCACAGCAACCAGGTCGTAAAGCCTCTCAGGATTAGTTGCGTCCCCGGACGTGTTAAAGAGACGAAGCTCCAAAGGGAAGACCACGCGGTAACTTAGCTTAGTGTAGCGCTGAAGCTGCTCCATGTACTTAAACCTCTTCAGATGCAGGGCTAAGATCATGGGTAGCTTTTTCACCCTCATTCTACACACACAAACGCACTAGATAAATACACACACTAGAAAGGTAACAGCATGCTTTTTTTAATTTAAAGGAGCCCAATAGGGGTGGAATTTATTTGATCAAATTATTTAACTTCATTAAAACGATTTACATTCATTTTGATTTTGGGGTATGTTTAATATTTTGTTATTTAAAGGTTTTCCATTAGAATGTGTGCATAAAAAAAATACACAACATTTTTATTTTTAAACAAATCATGACTTAACAATTGAAAATACACAAATTTATAGGAATACCATCCATTAGGAAGTGTGCACAAACAAATGTACTACAAAACTGTGACCAAATTGTGACTTTGAAAATTGAAAATGTTCAAATTGCAATACAATAGTCAGATTTTTAGCCTTGGTCAATCAAGCCTGTCAAGTAGTCACTTTAGAGAACATGTGACTAATTTAAAATTTTTTATATAAGACTATCCTTGTATGCATAAACAATGTACAACAAAAAAGTCAACTTGCAATATAATGGTTAGATTGTTAGCATTGGTCAAATCAAGCCCGCCCAGTAGTCATTTCAGAGAAGAAATTCTCACCTCTTGTGTGCCTCCTGTTTACTTCTACATTCCTCACAGTAGTATTTGTATTCGCTGCACAGGGTCTCTGTGTTACTGAATCCCCTATAGAGAAAGAAAGAGAGGAAAATGTCCTGTAGTTAGCACAGTGCCGGGGCCAGCAGAAGATGCCTCGGAATGTATGTGTGTACTGGGAGAAAAAGGCCGACCTGAGACAGTGTGTGATTGAAGTGTTCTGCTCAACATCAACGGACAAATCCAAGAAGTCCTCATCTTTGCTGCTTATCTGAAGGAGAGCAAGATCCAGAAACTCAAATCAGATAACAAAGCCATTCACAAATAACAGAATCACCAGCTTCAGGATGAGTTGTGGGCTCGTTTACGGTCACTGCGGTTCAAACGTGGATCAAATCAAACTCTGTGTATCGCTGCCAAACACTGATGAACAGTGGCTCTCAGACACCGTTCTGATAAAAGAACACCGTCGAACACCACGATGTTCTTGCATCAGAACATTTTTCGCTATAGAGGCCATCTTTGGAGGTGCGTATTAGCTATATTCTCAGCCTAACCTTTCATAAAACATCACTTAAAATCCAACAAAAAAACAGAGCTGCTAACATACATTAAGTCAACAGTCACACAAATCTTTTCCATAAAATAAAATCCCAAAATTGCATCCAACTCTACATTAAGATGGTGCAGACTTGCTGATGCAGTCCAGGACAGAGCATGACTGAACGCGAGTTAAATACGATTAACAAAATGTCAACATTTAGTTGAATGCTGTGAGAGTGCTGATCTAGAATCAGTTTTTGTGTCAACGACCATCTTAAATACAGAGGAATCAGATCCAAGATTAGTCCTCTCAAGTCCTGGTGTTGTGACTGTAACGGTGAGGTTTTCTTAATTTTTATAGCAAAGCTGTCTGAAACCACAACTACAAGTCTGTACAATTTAATGCAGAGCTGGATGTGGTTTGAGTGTGTCAAGAGACATTTGTGGGGGAGTATTTAATTATTCCTGATGGTGCTGAAAAACGATTTTTCACATTGCCACGTCACAAAAAACACAAATTAAAGCCCAAAAAGGACCAGAAAGGACCAGAGGGGTCCGTCTCCATGAGATGGCTGTCCTTGATTAGTCAGAAGTTTAAGTTGCCCTGGTAATGGATCCCAGTGAGGAGGAATCCACTGCCATGTGAAAATTCAGTATAAGATCCAACTAAGGTAGAAAAAAATAAAGAAATGTTTCTCAGCTGAAACAATCCATGTAGCAATTACAGCTCTGCAGAAAGATTTATATTCATTTAATTTTTGCCCAATTTTATCCCAAATGTAGTCACTGCAAGTTCCCATCCACCAACGAGGTCTCCTCAGATCACATGATGCTACCAAGTTGGGAAGGTGAAAGAAAGTATGTGCTTCTTTGAGTCAAGTGGCATTGCATCTTTTCAACGTGCTGCTAATTTATCTTTAATGAACAGATCAACACACTTGGAGAACAAAAATAACTGACAACACATGGTATCAACTAACAGACACCATGTGTTGTCTAGCATCATACTGAGTGATGGGGAGAGGGAGGGTCATCCAAGAGAGAGTCAGAGAGAACAGTTCTCCTCTACTGGACTTCCAGATGGCATCACTGAGGTTTCAACACATGATTTATCAAATATATGGGTAAAATTGCTGCAGCTGTTGGTCTGGTGGTTAAAGAATTATAAGGTGCCGATACAATCAGAAGGTCATCGGTTCAAAGCCCAGGTCTCCCAGGGGCACCACTGAGGTGCCCTTGAGCAAGGTACCGTCCCCACACACTAGATGTCCTCTGCTTCACTTGATGATCGCAGGCTAAATGCAGAGAACAATTTTGCGCTGTTCACACTGTGTGCTGTGGTGTATACACATATGACAAATGGACAATTTACAAAATATCAGAAACGGAACTGAATATTGACCTCAAAATGAAACTCAAGCCATAAAATCACATGTATTTCAGAATACAGATGATGTCATTACCGTCTCGCAGGTAAGGCAGCGCGTCTCATTGGTCAGTGTGCCCTGGAAGATCTCGTGTACCCAGGTGGTGGCCGGTGGAGGGCCATTATTCTTCTGTGAATCGAGTGTGCCGTTGGCCAGTTTTCCATTCTGTTTATCCTGCTTCCTCTCCTCCTGGAGCAAGTCGGCGATAGTGTTTAGCAGGTAGTTCAGGAACTCGTGTGCATCCTGCTGCATGTAGTTATCAAACAGCTCTGTGGAGGCAACAGAAGACGCCAGTGTTGATAAAAACATTCTGGTTATGCAATTACAAAATCCAGGGCCAAATATTGGCTGATAAAAATAACGTGCCCTTAAAGGAATGCCCCACTATTCCCAGTCTAACCCTGCTGCATCGCCGGTCTGTGGTCCATTAATCCTGACAACTATCTGTCTGTATGTAATAAAACAGATGCGCAAGTCAGGGTTTTTTTTTTATATTATTTTTTTTTATGACCCCCACTCGTCCTGACCAACCCGGCCCGTCAGATCTGCAAAAATATTCATTAATCAATGACTTGAACCTGACCTGACCCGACATGCAGTGTTATTTATAACTCAGTCAGAGCACGGTCACTGTTTGACCTGCCCAACCTGCACCTTTGAAATTTTTAATAAGCTGACCCCACTCAGACGACCCACAGGTTACAAGCTGACCTTCATCAGTGTAGACACTGTTGGCCATCATAGCCTGACTGTGAAAAGACAACATACTCCATCCATACCACCATGGTAATTAAATACTAATACACAATAAGCATCCTCCCACTCACTCACACCTATTTATTTATTTATTCTTGTTTGTTTGGTCTACCCTGTGTGACCACTCCTGTCGTTTCTCTCTATCCCACTCACCGTTTTCCTTCCGTAGTCTTGTGATGAACTTCTTTGGAGGGATGACGCCCACCTTCCTCTTCTGGTTGGCGATGCTGTGGAACAGATCGGCCAGGCAGGTGAGCAGGTTCTCTTTGCGCCGTGGTTGGCTCCTGTAGGCCAGAATCTTCTCCCGGAACGGCCGGCAGAAGTACAGAGCCTGGAGCACGGAGTTGCAGTAGCAGGTGTTTCCAAACTGTGGGTCAAAACCCACATGTAAATAAAGATCCAAACACAACACAAACTCCAACACTGAAAAGCTGATGAGCGACAAATGTAAACGTCTTTTGCTTACATTGACCAGTCCAAAGTAGTGCTCGTTGACCGGGAACTGCTCCGAGCCAATCTCTTTTTCCAAAGCAGAGGCATTGGCGCCCTGGAATATAAACAGAAATGTAACTGCTGTTTGAAAAGGCAAAGCTTGAACCTATACGGACAAACACTGTACCCAATGTATGGTCTTTATATTCTAGTCAAAACATAAGCCACAATACATCCAGGCACACACTAAACCTAGTCTCAGGATGAATGCAGAGCCAATGAAATAGTCCCTAAGGAACTAGTATTAAGTACTGTGCATAATAACCTACAATGTTGTGTTACACGTTACCTATACAGAAGCACAATAGCTACAAAAGACTCCTTAAGATAAAAAAAACATGGACAGAACTGTGACATCACTGCTGTCATCTACAGGTAACGCACACTGACAGAATTTGCTAACTCATCCACACCAGGCCAACGCTGGATGCACGAAACTGAAAGCTTTATGCACCTGTGACCACAAACACAACCACAGATTTACATGCATTAAAAGCCTATATAATAGAAAAAACCTAACTTCCCTTTTTTTAAAATAAACCAAACAAAAAAAAACAAAGACGACTTTCAAAGCACATTCTTGACCCCTCAGCCTATATATGTAAAGTAAACCACGAAAACATCCTGTTTTGAATTTACTGCTTTTGATGACGTCACAACGCGTTCACATCTATCCGCCTTATTAGCCCAGATTCTTTCAGCCTCACGCATTCGCGCTGAATTAACAACCCGGAGAGCTTTTTTTCTTTGCTTGGAAAAAGCTGCAACGTAGGACCTCAGAATTAAAAAAATAAAACCACTTTTTACTGTCACATTACTTTTACACACAGGTGTGACTTGTGAACATTTAGCAAACACAAACATTCATTCTAAGGGGATAAAGAGAGGCCAGAAAAAAAGCTTATGCAAAAAGTGAACTGGTACATGCAACCATAGAAATGTGACATAATTGGTAAAAAAAAAACAAAAAACAAAAAAACGATAACACGAAAAATGCAGGCTATGGACCCTTTAAACCTGAATGCCGTGCATGTCATGCTAAGGAGTTAAGAGGCATGGCAGATTAACGCCTATTGCAATTTACTGTTAAGTGCATACAATCAAGCACTGGCTCTCGTACATTCTACATAAACTGATAGAGATAACATTATCCAGCATCCTGTCATACACCTGTCATCTTTACAAATCCTCATTTATTGCCAATACTGACTCCAGAGCTCTGAGATCTGGGAATCTGGCAAAGCCCAAACCGCAGAGCAGCTCTTTTGCGGTTACTGGGTCAAATAAATCACACACGACTGTGAAATCTGGAAGCATCAGACGGATTTACTGTCACGATTTTATTGCACCGACCTCTGCGGCGAAATATGGAGATTTTTAAAGAGAAATACCTTGACAGAAAACGCAGCTTTTGGCTGCAAAACCGAGGAACAATCTGGCAACCCTGAAGAGCTGAGCACCCTTCTGACCTCTATTAAAGCCAAAAAAGCGACGGTAAAGGAGGTTATACCGTGAATGTGAAATCTCTCTCGAGAGAAGAAGGTATCCAGACCAGGTTTAGGCCAAAATCTACTCACCATGGTACAAAAAGAGGCGAATTTGGAGACTGTCATTAGGATTTCCATTCGCCCAGCGCCATCTTCCACCCGAACCCAGCGCGGAGGACGAGCCGCCCTGCCAGGCTTTAGGGATTTTATTTTTAAAAACCAACAGAAATATTAGACCTTTTACTCATAAATCACGTCTTCAAATATGTTTAAGCCCTCTGTTTACTTTCACAAGCATCACATTGTCATTAGTTTTCAGTTTGTGGCCAAAAACCAGCTCATATTCAACTGATGTCTAGAAGGTGAGATGTTTTCTCACCGGGCAAACATAATCTCTCCGCAATCTCTAACAGTTTTACAGATATATATGTATATTATTTTATTCCAATCACAACCTTGCAAAAAACTGTTTTATTCAACAGCGCCGCCACTGTTGGTCATTAGATGTTTTGTACAGGCAAGTGATGAGGACTCCTACACAACTCACAAGGCCGATTCGAAGGACCCCATCGTTCTCTTTCTGCGCTTACCCGCCATCTTGACAGTAACCGGGGTAAGAAGTACTCTCGATTTTCTCGCTAAAACGTAATTTTTTCTTGTTTTTGTAGACCCGTAAGGGGCTAGGATAATAAAGTACACTTTTCTGACATGCCTGAGGTTTAAAATATGTAGATAGAGTGAGTTTTAGGGCCATGATTTTGCCGTTTGTGAGGTGAGGTGGTAGCGTGGCCCCCATGTGGGGTTGGAGTGAAAACCGAGTTTGGGTGAAATTTCATCTCCAAAATGTGAAAATCTCCAACATTTCATTGTATATATAAAGTTTTTAAGATATGCGATGTTTTAAATTATTTGCGAGACCTACTAGACACTGACACTTTTACTGTGCCGTTATTTCATCCGATATTGTGAGAAGGGAGTTGAGCCCATGTGAGCCCAGCTGTTCTGTGCCAGCAGCTTCACTCTACACACGTTTATTTTGCACGTCTCTTAAATTCGAATAGCACATTTGAGATGCAACTGGGAGTTTGGGAGATAGACTTGAAGCCTTAACTACACTTTGACGTATGGGGTTGGGACCCTTATGATCAGACAGTTCGGATAAGTGCACTTACACCTAAATGATGCTCAAGTAAAAAGGAGTTTGGCAAAGTTGGTTAGGCTTTGGAAAGTGTCAGTAGAAGGTGATGAGGACAGTATGTTGACATTTAGGAACTAAGGGGAATAGAAAATACCACCATAACTACATAAACATCTCACGGGTTATGATATTGTGTATAAAATCTTACATTTACTATCTACGTGAAGTCTGTGATGGAAGCCATAGACATGTTTTTTTTTTTTTTTTTAAATGCATAATGTGTTGGTGGTTTAGTGGTTGTGCATATTTGGGGTCTTTGATATATGTTGTATAATGGCAGAGGAATCTTAATTCATTTGAGATCACATTTTAATTTGAACAGCCATCATTTTCCCTTAAATTTGATTGTTTTAGCTTGCAGACAGACCCTTGTTCTACCTTGCATACACTACACAAGGATAGCACTGTAAGATAAGATAAACCTTTCTTAGTCCTCACAAGTGGGAAATTTGTAACCTTTACCGTTGGGCGTTAAAGTGTTCAGTGCAGTGATAGTAAAACAACCCTACAAACATCAAGCATAGGATCACAATGTGGCAGAGAAGCAGGCCTTGGTGAGGGCAGATCTCTGCTGCATTCCTTAAAATGATCTCTGGTGAAACTGGCTAGACTGAGCAAAATGCAGTTATAGTCATTGATAACATAAGTGACACAACCTATTTCTGAATACTGGAACCTATGTAGTCTTGAACTTTCAAGCTGTATAGTGCAGTCCTGTAATAACTAATTCCACGTTAGGTTCTGTAGTTCAGTGCATTGGACTATTGATCAAGAAGCTGTGCAGACCTCCTCATGCAATGCCAGTCTCCATAAGTGATATCCATAGCTGGTCTTTACTGTGGGAGTGTTGCTGTTTACTCTTGTTTTGTTGTTACAAGACATATTTGGCTCATGTGGTTTTAAAAAAAGTATTTATTTTTGTCTTTACACAGTAATTAAGCACCATGACGAACACAAGAGGCAAGAGGAGAGGAACCCGGTACATGTTTGCCAAGCCCTTTCGCAAGCATGGTGAGTTATCCAAAATTTAATTTGAGTGTATATGTTGTTGCCTTTAGTCTGAATGTACATCTTTGGATGAGATGAAACTATATAGGAGAAATTAAATTGTTCTACTCTTCGCCACAGGCCCAATCCCTCTTTCCACTTACATGCGCATCTACAAGAAGGGAGATATTGTTGATATCAAGGTAAGCAGCTTGCGTGTGACTGATGAATTCACTCATGAAGTGATATTTTGCATATTTGGCCTTAATATCCTTATTTTATTTTTTTAAACAGGGTACAGGAACCATTCAGAAAGGCATGCCTCATAAGTGCTATCATGGCAAAACAGGACGTGTTTACAACGTTACACAGCATGCTGTTGGCATCATTGTCAACAAGCAGGTTAAGTAAGTATCATTTGTGTGTGTCTGTGGTCACCTGACTGGTTATCATTATGATACTCATAAAGATGATCTTAAGTATTATACAGCTGGGGATATTTCTGAAATATTTTTCACAAAAACTGTTCGGTAGTCATGCCTTAAGTGTTGACCCTTCACTTTGGTTCAGATAAATCTTGCTTTAAGTGTTTCCTGTCACTTCTTTGTCAGCGCTAGTAAATAAATTGCTAGTGCGGTTTATTTGTATATTTTTACACAGCATGCCCCATCTTCACTTTGCCATAAGGACAGCTCTGTGTTCTCTGTGGTCATTCATGTGGGGAAGAATAGTCAGCCTTACGCACCCCGGTTGGACCTCTTAATGTCTACACCGAATTATCAATAAGGGCACACTTTTTTTTGTTTTGTTTTATTTTCCATATCTACTTTAAAGCACTTCCTTTGAGAGTTCCTCTCTCATATATTGTATTATCCTTCAAGGGGCAAAATTCTGGCAAAGAGAATTAATGTGCGCATCGAGCATGTGAAGCACTCCAAGAGCAGAGACAGCTTCCTGCAGCGCGTCAAGGAGAATGAGAAAAGGAAGATGGAGGCCAAGCAGGCCAACACCTGGGTGGAGCTGAAGCGCCAGGTATGGCAAACCGCCTTTAATCATTTAGGACTTTCCTCAACATGCCAAACTAGAAAGTTTTTCCAACAGAAATAGTCTTTCTGAAAATGATTCAGACCTGTGGTTCTCAACTGCAGTTTTGATGAGGTGGATATTTCACCAAATTGGCTTTCTGAGGAAGATAACTTAAGTTTTCTAAGGATTGAACTGATGTCTGATTAAATTCATATAGTAATATAGACTCTTGAAAAGCAGGCTTGACTTTGGGCTTAAGTTGTCTTACTACACACTGAAACCCTGCTTTGTGAGATCCACCAGCAGATCTCTTATACTGAACAGGCTGTTTTCTGTCAAAGTCTCACTGACTAGCACGATCTTAAGCAGTTACAAGAATGAATGAGCTTCTACAAATGGTCATCAATTTTAATTCTAACAATAATTCCAAGCCAAAGTTGTTGAATATTTAATGTTTTATACGCATTTGCTAACGTCTTGTAGCTAGAGTTATCTGGACCTTGCTAGTTTTGCTCGAACTCCTCACTTTCAATGGTCTCCTTGGAGATCGGATTAACTTATTTGAGCTTTTGGAATGTTCTTTGCCATGCAGTTTGTGATCCTGACGATTGTGATCTCACTGACTATCCTCTCACCATATTTTAATGTTTTTAATGTTCCTCCCTCTGTCTTCCTGTCTCTATAGCCTGCTGCCCCTCGTCCAGCCCACTTTGTCAGCACCAAGAACAACAAGCCCCAGCTGCTGGAGCCCATCCCATATGAGTTCATGGCATAAATCTGCTGACCAAATAAAACTGTTTATACACACAGTGCTTGAGTGGATTACTTTTTGTTTACAGATTATACAGATATCATAATACATTACTGTTTAAGTGTTACTGTATTAAATTACTTTGTAAAGATCAGTTATGTTCTTAAGGGCTCCGGGTACCACAAACCTTAAGCGCTTGACCTGACCTTTATTTAAAGATTACCATAGAAGTATCGACTTTCCTAGTACTTGTGAAGGTGTCAACCCTCTGACTCAACTTAAATGAACATTTTTCCTTTTTAAAAGTCAGTCTAAGGTCTTTTTGTTCCATACACTCAAGCCTAACCGTAATTAGCAAGTCCCTCATGAGCTGGCTCAGCTGTGATATAAAAACATGGGAGTGTTATTGAAGAGTTAAAAACTGCTCTGGGCCCAGTTCCCAAAAAAGATCTTTGTGTTAAGATCATCTTCACTGATGAGCTTTTAGTGTGAGGCTTTTTACTAAAAAATTATTGGGATACCCAGACCTGAATGTGTCTTGCTCAATGTTGCATGAATGGGATTCTCAGCAATTGTAATTATTAAGGCAGTGTCCTTCTGTTTAAGGGCCTCTGTAGGGTCACTTCATTCATTGGACCCTAGGGGGCAGTGTTGGCTTGCCTGTTTCGCTGTGATTGGAGATTACTTTTTTTATGGAGTTCTGGTTGACATTGGTAGGGTTCTTATAGGTTCAAAATGAACCAAAAAAAGCTACATTTATGAAGAAAATGAGTGAAAGTCACAGTTTCAAAATGACATGTTCTGTCACATGGAAACGAACACCAAAGTGATGCTCAGTAAAGTGGATGCTGAATTTTGAGCAAAATATGAATGAGTGCAGAAATATCAAATAAAGATAAGGACAGTGCATGTGAGATGTCGATGTGTGAAAACACATCAGTGTTTCAACTAGACAAAAAGTACATAACATGGAAATGCATAGTTCATTTGAATGTATACAAACATCAAAAAAGCAACAGTTTTTGATTTGGTTCTGTAGTCTAGTACATTGGATCTAAAATCACATTATTCTCCAATTAAACTGGTCAGTTGGACCCTTACAGTTTCCTGACAGTGTATTAAAAGGTTCTGATTTCCATAAGGTTCAGTCAATACAGAATTAAACCCTCTCAGAGGAAAGCTGACCATTTGCACTTCGTAAGAATTCGTTTTCCAAGACAGTCTTTACTCCACACGCCTTATTATGCACCTGTCCAGAAGCGACAGACTGAGATTATGTTGAAAAATGTCAGTGTTTACAATAACTGTCCATTTACTACCGTGTAAAATTTCTGAGCAATAAAAAGGTTACAAATCCTTCAAAACACTTTCATAAAACATGTCATTCAGATTGTTAATACCTGTGTGTAGAGAGGTTTAGAAGTGCTGTGTGACGTGTTAAAAGGTGTGCTGTGATGTGAACAGGCCGGTGTGAATAAAAAAAAGTGGCTAAAAAAATGTAACGTTCGCTGATATGTTTGTCTGCGTGTAGCATGGGCACACTCCAGCCACTAATATCTTATGCTATGTGCACATGGGTGTGTGTGTGTGTGTGTGTGTGCAAGGCCCACCTCGCTCTGTGTAACCAGAGTGAATGGCTGAATGGATATCTGACAAATATGTTATCTCATTCCACCTCAGTACTTTACCCAATATTTACTTCAATTAGGGTCAGTTTCCTATAGATAGGAGACACAGGTAGGGGTGTGTGTGTGTGTGTGTGTGTGTGTGTGTGTGTGTGTGTGTGTGATAGGCCTGGTTTAGTAATGCTCTCTCAGTGAGGCCCAGGGACTGTTCTACTACTGGAAATTACCCCCATTAACATCCAGCTTCCATTTCAATTGAACTGCTGTTGCATTAGATCTAATGTAAGCAGATGTAGCTGAAACCCTCATGCAGATTTGATTTAAAGTTATACTCCAGCATGACCTCCAACAGCTGTATCTGGGCACAGACAATAATTTCTTTTATTTCCCCTTAGAAAAGAGCAGAAAATATGTGCAAAACACACTTATAATTGAATCCAATGAGCAGATGCTGGAGTTAACAGGTTTTCTCTTTTTTTTTTTTGTTTTGTTTTAGTATAGGGAAACGCATCAGCATGATTGTCTGCGGTAATTGACTGCATTCTACAGATGCGTCAGACAGAGATTAGGCTGAAAAACGTTGGCGTATGCCTTTAATCTGCTTAACCCGGATCGAGTGCTGGCATAGCTTCATATTCATGCATTTCTCTTCGACGCGTTCACTAGGTTTTCTCACTCTTTCGCGGACACACGGGCCTCACGCGATAAGGCGAGGGGTCAGTGTGTTCGGTGAGAATGTGTAAAAATGACCAGATAACCTCCCCGCATGCCAAGCCTATCCATCCTCCCTAGAGGGCAGGAGATAATGTCTCTTATACTATCGTGCTTGTGTTGGTATATCCATATATTTAACCACTTGGGCGCATGTGACTGGGCCCTGTGGAGGTGAGAGCCAAAGCAATCCATCAACAGGTGACATGCCGGCCTGGTATTGATCAGTGACGACACGCTGGTGTGAAGATTCAGCTCGGTCGTGTTTAGCACCTGCTTTTGATTAAGAGTGCCCTTTCATTATTAAGCAGAGGTGGTGAGGTGGTGGAAGCCAACCTGACCTGCTTTATAGAAACCCAAGTGGAACCCAAACGAAGTCCAATATCTCAGACAATGACAGTGCATCCACTATTTAATGGGTCACTAATTCATCTTTAACTCAAAATCCATCCCGTGCGCCATATTCTTGATATGAATTTATTATCCTTCTCATTTAGATGAAAATAGACTATTAACAGAATTTACAGGCCTACCGAGTGGACCTGTCTCACAATCAACGCAGTGAAACAACAGCCTGAACTTTACTCGGCCTCTACCTCTTTATGGCCGTTTAATTATGTGGCCGTTCGAATGTATCCAGTTTAAAACTGGTCATTAAATGTAACCACTGGTCCCTGTCTTCACCTATCAAAAAGGATTAGCTCTATTTTCATAAACACATTTGAGAAGTCCTTCAGGAAGCTCCACAGAGAGTGGATTTACCACCAGGACTATCACTAGCGATTGTAGCAGCAATCGAATGATCTACAGATTGACTCTCCTTGAAAAAACACTAATAAGTATGCAAAGGTTTGGGCGGTCCAGTTAAATGACGTTTTGTAGATTTTCTACATGAAAATAAGTACACGTCCTCTACAAGGAGCATATTTGACTGGAATTTGACTCACATTTTCTATTTATTTGCTGAGTTCGACATACTGAGGAAAACCACCCAATGTGCCATAACTAGGATATGCACAGGACGTATTTTATATTCAGTTTTTCCCGCAACATGTTAAATGTAATAAACAGAAACTTTACTTTAAAACATGCAAAAATATGCTCTCTGTAAAAAACATGTTCTTATTTTCACTTAGAATATCAACAAAACATCATTCGAGCAGGAGTACCAACAATGTTGCATATAAAAAGTACTGCTATAATAAGAATTTTTGAAATTTTTTTAAAAATTTTTTATTCTGTCTTTTAGCAGTCTGTGATTCTATTGTGTAGTGGCTCATAATAAACAATTGCAAGTGTGTGCATTTACAACAAGACTCTCATAATAAAACTAAAGAAATATAGAAGTACTGTGTAATTGTTTACCAGACCTTTAGCATAGGGGCTGACAATGAATTGAGTTAATCGAGGTACTTGTATGCAAAAAACATACAAGTACCTCGATTAACTCAATTCATATAAAACAATAAAAATGGGCTTATCCGAACAACCGCAAAACACGTGAGGAATTTCAGTCCCAATTAATTCATTTGAATGTTAAACTGGGAGGCTAGGCCTTCAGAAATGCATACAAATTATATGGACATCAGGTTTCTTACAGGAAGAGAGTGCAATACATGCACAGTCATACACACTGCCAACTAAGTACTGATAATTTATACTATTTATACTAATAAAGGAGAAATTAGGTGATTATGGCAGCACTGTAATGTGTGTGAGAGGTGCGAGACCATGGTTTCTCCCACAGCGGAGCCAGAGGTACTGAGAGGCGCTGACTCATAGCGGTTACTGATTGAATAAAACAAGAGTAAATAGACTCAGAGAGAGAGAGAGAGGGAGAGAAAGAGAGAGAGAGAGAGCTCCTTAATCATGCCCGCTTGACACCCACAGATTGAGGCCTTCGAGCAGCGCAGCAGCCGGATCGACCCGCAGTTATACATTAACCACAGAGACAAGCAAACACGCAAGATGGCGATAGCACAAGTAGACATCAGGCTGTCCTCTGTCTCTGTAAATGTCTCTCCATCTTTCCCTCTCACACCGCCTGTCTCTGCTCAGCTCTGTTCTAAAGCAGTTTCAGTTTGATTAGCCTCTGTCAAACCTCTGACGATCCCTCTGATCACGTCTGTAATTGCTTTAATGAGAATAAACAAATAAACAGTAAATGTACATTAAATCATGCAAGAGCGTCTTGTCTTTAAAGAATGTTGTACTTATTTTCACTTCGACCAGGGGTGCCGACATTTTTCCACACAAAAGTATATGAGATTTCTATAGCGTTGCACATTACACATGATCGGAAATATCGCATCATGCAACAGTCCTAGAGAAACTACAATTAAAACCTGTTTGGCAAATAATATTAATACAGTAAATGGTGATTGTATAAGTTTATTATCATTAATCATTCCTCACAGAAGCCCAGTATCACATTGTAGTTCTCATCAAATACCTCCAATACCTGCTTCAGCTCAGTCGATATTTCATTAAATTAAATCAGAAGCTGCTGATGAAGTTTCACAAACCCATGCAAAGGCCGGAGGTGAAATCTGGAACCGAGTCTGTGTTCTTCTAACCAGCTCACAAACGTCTTACAAACAAAACAAATCTTTCTATTATTAATGGCTTTCTTGTTTGTTTGCATTTATTCTAATGCTAACTTGTGTATTTGCTGGCAGAAAGTCCCAAACTGCTCAGAAAAATGGCTTTAAATAGTTTGCAAAGGAGCTAAACGCACAGTAGAGCATTTCACAGAAAAATCGGACTTTTGTGCTTTTTTCTGCTCCCACCAAACTGGTTTATCAACCTAGATACGTTTGGGGTCCAGAGTTCGCTTCTTTAGCCTTGCAATGGAGCTACGATGCAAATATTCCTTCTTACTCCTGTAGCTTCAGGGCAAAACGAAAGAAGCAGCTTTTTTTGGCCACTATAGTGGCCTGACAGAACACACACACACACACACACACACACACACACACACACACACACACACACACACACACACACACACTATGGCCAGGAGCCAGTGTTTGTCCTTTTCTTGCTTGTTGTTGGTTATCAGTGCACACCATGGTCATTCAGATACAGATACAGAGTTTTATTGATCCTGTCCTCAGTCAGTGGAAGGGCTTGAACACGGCGGGACCGGATGATGAGGAGGAGGAGGAAGGGTGGGGATCAGATAGCAGGATGGTTGGCCTCTGTGTTAGCCAGGGTTAGATAAATATAGCGTGACGTGGGGGGGATTACACAGGTACTTCTGAGGCCCTGCTCTTTTTTGTTTTGTCTATAATGTTTTATAGCCTGCACTGGTACACTGTGTTATATTGGTTGTTGGGTATGCATTTGTGCATGATATTCTCACTGAAAAGCTGTGC
Source organism: Bryconaethiops microstoma (assembly GCA_037577275.1). Lineage (NCBI taxonomy): Eukaryota > Metazoa > Chordata > Actinopteri > Characiformes > Alestidae > Bryconaethiops > Bryconaethiops microstoma. The sequence goes on from JBBJLS010000001.1 coordinate 4,646,946, forward strand.
CATCCACTAACTTTCGCAGGCTTTAGTGATGTGGCAGAAAAGTTATTACATTCTGTTCCATTCTGCATAATTTATGAGCGATAGATCACTTTAAAAATACTGATTTTATTTTGGTGTCTTGATACAGTAACTGCTACAGACTTGATATCAAATATATGGGTTCAGAACACACCAAAAAACACCAGACAACTTCTCTTTATGTCCTAAAAGGCGGCTACTGTTCCTATATCGCTTAACATTTTGTGTGGGGTTATGCACAAAATGTCATGATCCATGACCATGACCGTGCTCCAACTTCTCTTAATGTCTTAAAATGTAAAAAGGCTGCCACTGTGCCTTTAAGACTTATATATGTAAATGGCCTCTGTTCTTATTGGCCGCTTTGTATTGCACCTCATTCAAGCAGTTCTGGGTTTAATACTCCTTACAACAAGTCATAATAGTCATGTTTCTTGAAATAGGAAATGATAATAGTATTGATATGAAATATATAGTATGCAAAGGTTCAGAACATACAAAAAAAATGCCTCCAGGAGTTTAGCCCACCTGGTCATGTTGAAGTTATAAGGAGTGTTTCACCCCCAACTTCTTTTTGAAGGAGCAATACAGAGTGACCAAGCAGAACAGAGGCCATCAGTCTTAAAGGCACAGTAACAGATTTTTTAACTTATTAAGATATAAAGAGAAGTTGGAAAATGGTCGTGTAAACATGAATCATGACTTTTTGCGTATAACTAACTACACACAAAAAGGTAACTTAAGGGAAAAAAATCAAATACAGTTAGAATGTAAGATCTGGGCCCTTTAATCTACTTTAGCCTGCACAAATGAAACTGAGTGGGGTGAGTGATAGTAAGTGGTATCCTAAAGGACATGAGGAATCAAGCTAATTACGAGCTCTCTAAAGCCAGCTGTTTTGAGACGTGGCTTTAGAATGCCAGCAATGGAGCGGGGTTACTGTAAATCAGACATATCAGTGAGCTGTACTGTTGATGAACTGCGATTGGTGTCATAAATTCCACGTGTGTGTGCGCGTGTGTTTGTGTGCTGTGCGTTATGAGTCAATGGAGACTGGCAGTCCTTCAGACAGCAGGCTGGGACGTTCATGCTCTACCAGGAGCCACTGCTGACAGTTTAATACTCTCATCAATCTTCGTCAGGCAATTGCAGAGACCTTCATCCCCAATCACACGTTTTACAGGCCAGCAGTGGCAGCCTGGTGGCCAACCCTAACAGAAAGAGCCGTAAAGAGGGGATGTTGTAGTTTCACACACACACACACACACACACACACACACACACACACACACACACACACACACACACAGATGTTGAGAAAGTTCACTCTACTAACAGCCACTCTAATTCCAGCATTATGCATCACTTTCCTTTCTCCCTCTACATCCATTCACAGTGTCGGCCTAAGCCCACCAGGCCCACAAGAACCATTTCTGAAATGTCACCTAATTTCATTTCATTACAACCCTCCAGACAGATAAATATCTAGATACTGTAGATAAATAGATAGATAGATAGATAGATAGATAGATAGATAGATAGACAGATAAATAGATAGATATAGATAAACAGATAGATAGATCATTGTGTTTTATCAATGATGTCTGTCTGTCATCAAATTCCAATGGCGCATTTAATATGAATTAATATTAATGTTAACAATATTAACTAATTAGTGCTTGAGTACGTAATATACAGGGCTGCACAATATATCATCTACTTGTTATCACAATATTCGTCTTTATAATAGGCTATAATATGCAAATGAGCCTCTAACCACTCTCGGAGTTCTGATAATCCAAGGTCTTCTTGTAATCCAACAAAAGCCAAATTTTTAAGCATTAAACGTGCTGGCAAATCTTTGCATGAATGGGTGTGTCTTAAGTGCTGTAGCCAGAATAAGTAGATATATTTAAATGTGATTTGAAAAAAATATGTCTTTGTAGCCTATTTTTCCATATATGGACAGTATGGATGAAAGGGAGTAAAATATTTACAGACTTTAAGTGTTTTTCTTTATTTCAGAAAAGTGATGATATGCCTTTTAAATCTTAAAAGGCATCGCAGTCACAGTATGTAGTAGTAAAATCCCAATACTGACATTTCGTGGGACATTTTTAAGTGAAATGGTTGTATTTTGCCTTCATCATGTGCTCACCATGGTCACGTGACAGGTAGGTTGACTTATTCTAATTAGGGATGATCCAAAGTTGTTTGTAGGCCGTCTAATAAAGATCAGTTTGAAATGTTTCACAGCTTTCTGAGTTTTCTGTAGATGAAGCTGCTTTCATAACGTGTATTTTGTCGCGCCTTGCATTTGCAGCTCTAATTCCAGGCAGGTTGTGGTTTAAAACATCAGCTCTTTGCACTGTTTTGTTTTCCTGATGGTACAGTCCATTCACTACAAAGAGTAGCAGAGAGAAGCAGGACTGGGCTAGCTGTCAGCCATAAACATCTGTTTAAGAACACAGCGTGTGATTGACTCAGCAAAAAAGAACATTACAACCAGCCCAAAAGCATGGGTGAACGACTGAAAGATCCAAATAAAAGCTTTGCATGTTTGTTCTCAGACTGCAAAGCTTGCTTCTCCAAGGCCTGGAAGCTGGAGGCTCATTACTGCAAGCACACAGGCTTGGTGAGTGAAGTATCTCAGAAAGTTCATGTGAAATTGTCCTTTTGTGGCTGAAACCTCTTCCAGTTTTGAGTGAGTGCTTGGCCCCTTTTCTTCTTAGACTGTTGGTTCATCTTTCTTGCAAGCTTCATGTATTGGATGAAATACTTTAAATGCTCTAAACCTTTACATGTCAGGGTTGCACTGTTATGTTACACTGTTTGTCATTGTGTGTGTGTGCGTGTGTGTATATTTTTTATTTTTTTGATGGGCTTATTCATTCTTGTTGCACTGAGCATACTAATGACAAGAATTTTCCTTTGGATCAAGTTCTTTCTTATCTTATAGTGCGAACTGTTAATCAAATCTTCTCTGATCCGCCATGTTCCACTTTAGAGACCATTTGTATGTGACAACTGTACTAAAAGCTTCTGCACGCGTTACCAGCTCACCCGCCATCAACTGAGCCACAGCGGCGAGAGACCTTACCTGTGAGTACCTGTGAGATCTTGATACCTTTGCTTTTCCAGAGGACCCTCACTGTTTTATCCCTCTCAAACATATACAGGTGCTCAGTGGATGGATGTACTGAGGCCTTCTTCACGGGCGCTAGTCTGAAGAATCACTTTAAGCATGTGCATCAGGGCAAGGAGAATTGTTATGTGGCAAGTCTTTTTTGGGTGTCAGCCTATTTTAACAGCATTTCTTTATAGAGGTTAAAAATATATTGCTTGCATAGTGAATCCAGTTATGGCTCATTATTGCATGGAGAGTAATTAGAAATTCAAGCACTATTTCTTGAAACAAGGCAAGTTATGTGCCAGTGCAAGTTTGGGTTTTTCCCTCATCTGCAGTGTGACTATCAAGGCTGTGGCAAGGCATTCCGCAAGAACAAGCAACTCAGGGTCCATAAATGCGAACACACGAACCAGTTTCCTTTTGAGTAAGTAAGAACATCACATTTTGTGTTTGGACCTCTACTGCAATTTTCCTGCTCATTGGAACTCTCTCAGATGTCTCTTTGAGGGCTGCGGGAAGAAGTATGCTGCCTCCCAAACTCTGAGAAGGCATGGAAAAGTGCATAATGGTAATCTCTGTTGCTCCTCCAGAAGGAAAGTGATTTGAAACTGTCAATGCATTTGGGTTCATGTTGCTATGTCGAGCTTCCACTGTCCTAACTCTGAACTCTTAGGTTATCAGTGTGCTGAAGAGGGCTGTCCTTTCAAAGGGAAGACCTGGACGGAATATCAGGCCCACAGGAAGGCTGAGCATAGAGGTAACCTGCTGCCATTAGTGGTGGGTGCTGGAGATGGGGTGAGGGGAACTTGCTGTGTCTTTGTTAATGGTGGAAGTAGTAAGAATAGCATGGGAAATTCACCAAAAAACCTTTTAAATGTAGCCTTTTTCCCCCTCTTACCTCATGACTGATCAGATACATGTGACCTGGTGTTCCCCCTCTTCACCTCTGTAGAGATCTTTCAGTGTGACTGTTGCAAGAAAGTTTTCTATGAAGCCTGGTTCCTGAAGAAGCACCAACAGTTTGTCCATTTGGGTGAACGCCGTGTGTTTAAATGCACCAAGGAGGGGTGTCAGAAAACCTACACCACACACTTCAAACTACAGAACCATATTCTTTCCTACCATGAGGGCAAGCGCTCCTTCATCTGCTCTCATGATGGATGTGGTAAAGCGTTTGCTATGGAAGTGAGTGCTCCCCTTTCAGCTCTTATATTCATTAGGGGGGGTGATGGTGGCCTTGTGGGTAGAATACTTGCCTCTGGACCAAGAGGTCACGGGTTCGAATCCTACCTTCAGCATCCCACCACTGGGTTCCTGAGCAAGACCCTTAACCCCAACTTGCTCCAGGGAGACTGTCCCCTGTAGTTAGGGAATGGAAGTTGCTTTGCATAACAGCTTCTGTTAAATGCCGTAAATGTAATCAGGAATTGATTTTATTATATATTTTTTAAATGAAACCAACTCAAGCTGACCCCTTTTTCTAATTTTAGGAAAGCCTGAAGAGACATGCTATAGTCCATGACCCTCAGAAGAAAAAGCTGAAGGTAATTGTCTTGAAACATGAGTGAAAGAATGAACTTGACGAGTTGTATTTAATGCTTTTTACATTTTAAACCCCCCTAGAAAAACAAAAGGAAGAACCTTCCATCAAAGAACAAGGTTTCGGATGCAGCTCAACTTTCTGCATGCCTGCAAAATCTTTCTTTAAAGAGGTCCCCGTCTCAAAATAATCCAAAGCAATGAGTTCTGGAATTTCAGTTTGATGACACCATGTCAAATAAACCCACACTTCCCTGCAAATCTGCTTGTCTTGGCTTGAATGTTGAGGGGAACTTTGATTGGACTAACATTCAATCTGCTTTGAATATGCTTACTTGCATCAAACAGTGCTACTGTACTGAGATTTAATTTACACTACACTTGTACTAGATAATTCTATTAAATGGACTATAGACCAGTGACTGATGCAGCCCTCATGTTAACTGGGAATTCTAACTTCCCCATTTTGGAATCTACTTCCATCCTAAAGGTATAGGATGCCTTTGATTTCATTCCATTTATGGCATTTGGCAGATGCCCTTATCTGTGTACATATAAAAACAATTTCATTTTGGAATTGGTTGATTCATTTAAGTGGATGGAATGTTCCTTGGTAAAATGGGTTAAATTACACAGATGTGCAGTTTGTTCATCTAGTGAAGTCTTATATGATGGGTGTCAGTGTGTTGGAATGGTGACAGAACAGCAACTCTAATATAAATACTGTGTGGGAATTGCAAGTTGGCTGCACATCCAAAGAGTCTGGAAGCTTCCTAGTTCCTATTTAAACACAAGGGGTTGTCTGGATTGTATAATAGTGTGTGTGTGTAAGCAGCCAATGGCTGGCTCTGGGATGAAGGCTGGCAGGTGGCTGAATTTTTGGTATTCTGTAATCTCGCTACTGCTCACTTTTAAATGATGTGTTCAATCATTACAAACCATGTAGCTATATTTTAAACCTACTTTTAAAAATTCATTTGAACACATGGTTTCATTTACTAAAAGCAATCAATTCAGGTTTGCAAGTTTTGCAGTAGCTCAGTTTATCACTTTAAAGTAAGCTGTTTATTTTGCTTAAATGGAACAAGGAGTTGTCAAGACTGTACGACCTACCTGACTTATCCTATAGTTAAGAACCCGTGAGTTGGCTGTCTTACTCTTTAATTGAGGTCCGCCTCTGTGGGATGAAGGCTGGGAAATGGCAGATGACCAATTTGAAGTCAGGACTACTCCCTTTTAAGTTACATGCATTCAAAGGTGCAAACTGTGTCCCTGAATCATTTCAAAGCACACAGACTTAAGACCTTTCAAATGATGTACTAGTGTGGTGGGGATCATGGCTTTAAGTTGCCACACTAAACACGGTCTCATTTTCTGTGGGAAAGAATTATTTATTAAACACCTGTACACACATTTTAAGCACTCACACTCACTTGTATTTACTCACCCATTCGCTCGCTCACACAACATGTAGAGATAACGTATATCTATATATAAAACCCCCGGCAGGGCGGACCGCTGGCCAACGGAGTGATGGGAAGGCCTTAAGGCTGCTCTCCGGAGGGGTGTGGCCTCATGGGCGTGGCAGGGTTTTCTAAGGCCTGGTTTATTCAGCATCGAGTGAAGCATTCAAGTTCCAAACTCGCATTGACAGTATGACGCCTCCGTGGCGGAAAAGGGGGACGGACTGATGGACACAGGCGGATCAAATGCTTAGACAAGAGGTTAGTCCAGGGTGGGGTGGCTACGCCAGGCTACCAGGCCAGGAGACTACAGTGAGCGCCAAGCGGCTGCGCTGCTCCTTCAGCATGGGCACCAGGGCCGAGTGACTCATGCCCGCTGTGGGCAGGCCGTTCACCGCCACGATCATGTCACCACACCTGAGGCCAAAGACAGAATATGACTCAGTATCATGATACGGTTAAACATGTCAAGGTTTGTTTCAGTGATAGAAGATAACTTAGTACGTCTTTAAGCAATATTAAAGGCTCCTCATTCTACAATTTTCTTATTTTACCCCTAAAATCCTCCCTAAATCTAGATTTGTGTGGTTTATGTATCAAAACCAATTGTAATTCAGTTTTGCATGATCATTTTTTTGCATGAGCGTCTTTAAGGCTGGAACAGTAACCCTCCGGTTTTAAGCGAATCAGGAGTCGCGGATTCAGTCACACGCAGATTTTTTCGGAGAACCAAACTGATAGTTTTACGCCGATATCTGCACAATAACCCGGAACCTGCAAATATTCTCAGCATTTTTTTTTTTTTGTGCTTTTTTCGTGGCAATGTTTTTACGCATTTTACTTCTAAATTATGAAGAAGGATGTACACATTTTGTAACAAATATGAACGTGAATTCAGCTACATTTCAATATAAAATATAACTGTATAAATGTTTTTGTACTGGTTTCCGTGCTTCGGCTCTCACGGTTTCTGGCGAATAACTCGTGATCTACGGGGCCTAAAATTGCAAATGACGGCTCATTGTAAATGTCTCCTGGAGATGTATCTAACTGTGAAGTTTGAAGTGTCTGGTGGTTTCGCTAGCTATGCCACTCGGAACGTTGGGACAAAAGTATTGGGACAGCGCGCTGGCGAAGCGAGCTGTTTTCGGGGAATTACTCGGGATTGCCGGGGGCTAGATGGCCACCGTGCGTCAGACAGCCATTCTTTTCCAGAACGCACAGATTGCCGGTCCACCCCTGACTCAGCTTGAGTGTTTCTCTTGTTTTTCATTTTGTTCTTATTAAAGTCCAGTTGTTTTATTACTGTAAATGAAATTAAAAGAGGCTTTTGAGCTCAGTCGCCGTCCAATGTCTGCTTTAACCGGCGGGTCTCTACAATACAGTACTCCTCCTGAAGAACCCTGAATAAGACGTGCCGCTGATGAACAGTAAATTATTGATGTAAAAATTATTGGTGATTACCTCTACATTTTACTGTATTTTTATTACTAAAAATGACTAATTTATTACTGTATTCGCCTGTTTATACCAAAGAAAATGCCTGTGCATGAATTACAGTACAGTCTGTATGGGCTTACCTTTATATTTTCGTTAAGGGTAACGTATTAAACTGAGTTTAAAATGAAATTAAAGTGT
>JBBJLS010000001.1:4657933-4662933 GCA_037577275.1 Bryconaethiops microstoma
TATATATATATATATATATATACACACACACACACACACACACACACACACACACACACACACACACACACACACAACGAGGATAAGTCTTTGGCAAAAATGAAAAACATTATTTTGCTGCAAAGCTGCTGTTGGCGATTACAGTTTTGAGAAGTGTACAGTAAGAAGTAATTTTCATTTTTGCTGCATTATGATTAAATGGCAAATCATCCCAAGTAACGAGAGCCACTCTGCTTGACTCACAGTTTCAAAATCCTCCATTAAATTTTCAAGGTGGTTCAGGTCCAGTGATTGGCTGTGCCACACAAGCGTCTTCTTTCATTGTCTTCAGAAAGCAATTTTGGGTTATTGTGTCTTTATGTTTGGGGTCATTACCTTGTTGAATTGTCTATTTTCTTCACTTTCTTCATCAAGGAGATTAAATTCTCCTCTAATGTGTCCTACTACCACTAATGTATCTCTAACATGCCTCTAATATGCGCTCAAACCATTTATAGTTCCTTCAATGGCATGTGATGCCCCGATAACATCTGTGGAGAAAGAGCCTTGTAACACGATGCTCCCGCCTTCATACTTCACTGTGTGTGAAGTTCTTTCCATCATAAGCACAACACTTCTTTCTCCACATGTAAGAACCTGAATTATTGTTGAAGAGCTCAGTTTTTGCTTTGTCTGTCCAGGGTACATGTTTTCAAAAACAGTTCTGATTTGTTTGTAACATTGTATCTTTTTACATGTATCTTTTTTAGACCAGTTTTGAGTGGGTAAAGAAAAAGAAATGACTGTCACAGAGTTACTTGATTATTATTTGTATAGCTGTCGGCCCCACGGTGGTGCAGTGGGTAGCACTGTTGCCTCACACCTCCAGGGTTGGGAGTTTGAATCTGGGTCCTGTGTGTGTGTGTGTGTGTGTGTGTGTGTGTGTGTGTGTGTGTGTTCCCTGCAGTGAGCTGGTGCCCCACCCAGTGTGAGTCCCTGCCTTGTGCCCGTAGACCCCAGGATAGACTCCGGGTACCCGCGACCCTAGTGAGGATTAAGCGGTTACAGAAAATGAATGAATGTATAGTTGTCGCTTTCAGGTCAACACACACACACACACACACACACACACACCCACCAGTTAGGATTCCCCCAATTACAATGTACCACCTGGGACACAACATAGAACACTGGGGTCAGTAACGTTACATTATCTAATAGACTTTCATCACAACCTGCGCTGTCTAGGACTCGCAGACTCTGATATCTGTGGCACCACCAAAAATCCACCTCGCAACCTGCCAGCGAATGATAAACATTTATTAGTCCCACAGTGGACACTGTCACGGCAGAAAGTGGACAGAACAGAGGTAAGAGCAGCGAAAAAAAAAAAAAAAACCTATCGAATATAAACTATACCAAAAATAAAGTATAAAAAGTACAGTATGCAATCTAGAAATAAAAAATATATATACATGTGTATGTATATGTATATGTAATTAGACGACTACACAACTTGGTTTGTGTGTATGTGTGGTATAATTCATTTTTCATGTTTATAGATCTATATAGGTTTAATATCTATAGTATTTATACCCAGCATTTGTTTATATAGTATGGTGTATTTCATACTGAGTTTTTTTCTACAGATTTTATTAGGTTCATTTATTGTTTATATTGTTGTTGTCTCTGTGTGTCTGTGCTGTCAAACAAAAAAGTCAAAGTCAAAAGATATTACGTGTTCAAATTTGTAGTAGATTTATGCAGTGTATTAAATAATAATAATAATAATAATAATAATAATAATAATAATAATAATAATAATAATAATAATAAAAAAAGGTCTGACTACTTCTTCACCCTTATTCTATATCTATAATACACATGAAACCTCTCCAAGACACCACCTACCTTTGTCCTGTCCTGTTGTAGGGGAGTGTGTATTCTGTTCTCTGGGTCACGAGGATTTTGGAACCGCCAGCAAGTTGCACCAGAACCGTGCAATCATATCAGAATCCAACACAATTCAACCTCCTTCTGATGCGGCTTAAATTAGTCGCCCTGCATTGCTAAATCAAGGCATCTTCAGGAGAACGTGGCCACGTATACCATCTGAATTTATTGCTGCCAGAATGTTTGACGCATTTGAGCCATCTGTTCCTTTGACTTTCCTAAGTCAACTCACATCTTATATTTCTGGGATGTCTGTATAGGTGTTTATATCTTCTGCGAGATCTGGAACTTCTCCACCAAGATGTCCACTTGAGCTATTTATTGCAGTTCAAAGTTTGCTTGTACTGTAGATGAACCCTCAGTGCACCTTTCAGTGGGCGCTCGGTGGAAAAATAAACAAATACTGCTCGAAAATGTAATTTTCACTCCTCGGTTCATAGTATAAAATAAGCACATTTTAAATTCATTGGTTCTGTGAAAACAACAAATCCATCAATCCGGCCTGCAGAAGCTTCAACCTGAAGTTACATGGAGAGTTTCAGCCCAGACAGCTTTCAGTCAGAGCAGAGGTTCACATATAAAAGGCAAAGGAACAAAAATGGCTTGTTTGATTCAGGAAAACGGTCTTGTAATATAAACTAGATTTCAAAAACCACAGAAAATTCCAAAGAGAGGATCCTTTAACATTTTATCATGTGTGAGAAATCACAGGACTACCAAAAACAACCTCCATATGTATATATTAGATAAGGTAATATAAGATAAATCTTTATTGTCGCTGTCACTTTTTCAAGGAACGACGAAATTTAAGGTGCAGTCGACTCAGTGTGAGGCATAAAGTTAAAGACAGGAATAAAATAGGAGTTAAATAACAAGCAAAAAGTAATAGTAAAACAAATTGCACTGGTAGAATAAATATAAAAATACAAAATGCACATTGCTCTGGAGTTTTTACAGTCTACTGCACATAGTGAGAAGGTTTTGCAGTATATTAGGGGTGTCGAATTAACACGTTAATTTTGATCAATTAATCACAGAACAAATAAAGCGTAAAAAAAAATTAACGCTGATTAATCGCACCACGTGAGCCACGCCCAGAAATCTGTGCTCTCTGAGACTCTGGCAGCTGGATTAACTTCATTTGAGCATTTTTCCACAGAGTAGCAGAATCAGAACCTCCTGCTTCACGGGAGCATTTCTCAGAGTTAGAACCGGACTGTAGAACCCGGTTCTCTCACCTCTAAAGATCTGTCTGTCTGTCCAGACTCTCTCATTTAAATACAATATATTTCTCTCTGATTATGCATATAATTTGCCTATTTCTCATCATTATCAGTGTTATGAACTGACTATAAACTGTATAAATCTAAAGGTAGCAATCTTCCACAATCAATAGACTGCTTATAAAAAATATTTTTTAAATACAATAGATTTTTTCTCAGATTATGCACATTATTTGCCCATTTCTCATCACTGTCAGTGCTAAATGACTGTATAAACTGTATGAACTGCATAAACTTAAAGGGAGCATTTTTCGACAGGGCAGCGTAATCAGAACATCCTGCTTGTGTCTTAAACTGCAGCTTATAGACGGACTGAGTTCTATCATTTTTCTTGCTGAAGCATTTTTTCCCCTCAGGATATTTGGTCGTATTTTTGATTGCTGTGTTCATTACTGCACATCAGAGCAGAAACAGTTATTAAATAAAAGAGGTGCTGAAAGTCTGTAATTTTGATTATTCATTCACTCATATGCCAAAATGCATAATTTTTTTCAAATACTTTTACAGCAAAAATGTGTGCGATTAATTTAGATTAATTAAGCAGACTGCTTGAAATTATTATTATTTTTTTTTAATCACGTGACACCCCTAATATATATATTATTGTTGGTGGAGGCTAAAAAATGTTCTAAATATTTAATATACCACATCTTCTGAATTCCTTCATCTTCTCCTGACTACCCGTAGAGCCTCTTGTTCGAACCTGATTGGAATGAATAGCTCTTCGTACCTTTTAATAGTTTTCAAAAGCCTTTGATGCTCCAGTCACTGATGTACTTTATATCCCATTCAGTTTTCATTCAAAGCTTCATCTTGGGCAGAAGCAGGAGCCGTAATTGTTTTAGAACAGAAACCAAATGAAAGCTATTAAAGATCATAGATCTACAGCAGTGAAGTGAATTAACGAAGATGATATGAGCCCAGTATTGATCTGGCTGGTCATAAATATGGCTGTTGCCTTCAGTCGTGGATTGTCGGCGAGGAACTGGCCAAGTAAGGAGTGGCCGTAACATTTGAAGCCCTGGGCTTTGCTACAGTGTTTCAGGAAAATGGAGCAGTATTTTGAGGCAGTGCAGTCCTGTTGGGTTCAAATGAACTGATGCTCAGGCAGCGGTGGAGGATCAGTGAATATACTCAGTTAATGACAATACGTACTAATATTTATTACCATTCAACGGATTTTAATCAGTGTTCCCTCTCTCTAGTCAGTTCTTAAGGTTGTTAAATGGGTATCAAGGAAAAAATGGGACCTGAAGCAAGCAGTTAATGCGAGGAAACCCACCAACATCCCAGAACTGATGCTGTTCTGTAAGGAGGACTAAAACTCCTCCAAACCGACGTGCAGGACTGATCAACAGTTACTGGAAACGTTTACTTGCAGTTGTTGCTGTATAAGGATTCCACACCAGATACTGAAATGAAAGGCTCACATACTTTTGCCACTGACAGATATGTAATATTGGATCATTTTTTCTCAATACATAAATGACCAAGTGGAGTATGTTTGTCTCATTTATTAAACTGGGTTCTCTTTATCTACTGAAGATGTTTCAGGTCACATTTATGCAGAAATGCAGACAATTCTAATGGGTTCACTAATTTTCATTCACCACTGTACACAGTAAATGATTTAGATTCCAATATCTAGTCGGTTCTTAAGGTTGTTGAGTTGGAAGCAGGAGGAAATGTGCGAGTGTAAGGGCCGAATAGTGATGGCTAGAGTGATGGTATTCCTGTATGCAGTGACAAGGACCAAAAGTGGCTCAAGTGAGGACAACTGGTGAA
>JBBJLS010000001.1:4667933-4698250 GCA_037577275.1 Bryconaethiops microstoma
GCATGCTGGCCGGGCTGCCTTCTGGCGAGCCTGGAGCCGGAGGGGCCACAGGGGGCCGGGCTGTACAGCGGCGCTCTCTCAGCACGGTCAGCTGCAGCGTCGCAGACGGCCGGGCCAGAGTGGAACGGGCAAAGCTATGGGGCATGTTACTGATGTCCACATTATTCACCTAAACACCCAGGGAAAAAAAAGAGTATTAGAATAAGGCCTGAGTAGTTAGGAATAAATTAAATAATGTCCCCAGACTCTACATAGTCCTCTAGTGTGATATTGCATCTCATTTTAAGCAAAATGACTAAGTAGGCCTATTTATGCAAATATTTGAAAAGAACACCGGACCTGCTCCATCAGTGTTTTATACAGGGGTCAAGCACTCTGTATTTCTAAACATGATCCTTTATTCTAACTCCTATTTTTATTCTAAATCCTATTGTTCCCACGTGCACATGTGTAAACCACTAACTCAATGGAGGTCCAATCCTTCATATTTTGGTTCTTGAAGGACTTTTTAAAGCTCTCATTTTCAGGCTATAAAGAAATGAGGGGTGGCTCAAGACTTTTGAACAGCACTGTATGTCACTGAAACAGCTGTGTGAGTGTGGTTTTGTCACAATAAACGGATCTTATGTTCCCTCCTTAAGCAGTTATGTGACAGAGTCAAGTTAGAGGCAGTGTGGCTAGGATGCATGATGGTGCTTGGAGAAGAATCACTATACTTACAAATCTGTATCTCTGCTCTTTTAGCTTCCGTGGCCATGTGGAAACCAATGCAGTTTGATGCACAGATGCCTGGCATTCATTATTCATTACTATTATTAACGATGTATTTAACTAAATTATCTATAATTAATTTTTAAAAACATATTTCCAAATTTTAATAACTTTGGTATGCAGCCAAACTCCCAAAGCACCAGTTTAATGAACAAATACTTAAATACTCTTGAGTGTTCAAACAGTTTGAACTGTTTAGATAATAAACACAATTAAACTTTTCTGGGGTTTTATTTGTTGTTCACAAAATGAAATGTTTACGTGCTGAAATATTTGCATACTATTCATCTAAAAGGGTATTCAGATGGAAGTAATGCTAAATAAAAGAGCTCAGAAGCATCTCTAGTACAGAAAGACACACACTGCTGCCATTAAACAGTAAGGCGGCTGCGGAATGCACAGATTTACTGGCTGAGCGCTCAAAGGACTGTCAGGCTGTTCTAAAAATAGCTCTGCTGACAAACACAGCGGCATTCGAACACTACAAAACATTCTGCTGGCCAAGTTCTATTCAAGGAGTTTATCAAAACAAAGTGCGAACTGTAAGTGAAGATGTAGTGGCTAGAATTACCTGTAGTATTTGGTCACCAGCCAATAGCCTGCCATCACGAGCGATGACGCCATCTCGGTACACCTCCTGGATCACGATGTTTATGAGGGGGGTTTCGTTGCCTCCGACAATACTTATACCCAACTCAACATACGGGTTAGAGCGATGAACCTCAATGGTGGTGATTTCACCTTCAGGCAACGAGGGAAGCTTCACACAACCTAAGAGGCACAGACACTGCATTAATCACAAAAGTCAGCCTCAATGCAGGTATGGAGTCGGTATGGTCATTTTGTATGAATTGCATTTTGTATGAGTCTGTATAGTTCAATGCAGTAAAAACAGTCATTCAGAGTGGGGTTGGTGTGCAGAGAAGTGTCGGGCAAATAGAGCAATTTTACCATTTACTGTCCATGTACTTTGTCCAGAATCAACATAGAACCTCCATGTGGCTTTTATAATGTTGATAAAATGATGGTAAATTTACAAAAATAATAATAAAAAAAATAAAACAAATCTAAGAATTCCGTTTTACTTCACAATGCTCTTCATGTACCTGTCATTTTAGTCCAAACCACCTCATAAAAGCTACCTCACAGTGAGGTAGCTTTTAAAAGCATAAAACACTTTGGACGTCTGGTTCCATTCCCCAACACTGTGAATAATTCTGACTCAGTAAATCTCTTTGGATCAGACTTACTGAGTTACACTCGATACTGTAGTTTCCGAATAAAACTGTATTACACTGATTTAATAATGCATTTAAGCACACTGGAAAGCACATTTCAGTCACAACATTTAACAATATAATCATAGTAGCAATATTACATTAATATTATATAGATTTAGTACGGAGTTAAGGAGGTCATAGTAAAGTCATACCCTCCTCAGCTGATAAAGGCAGAGACTCGACATAGTCCCAGCCAGAGGAGGCGGAGCTTCCTGTCCTGAGCAGGTGGATGCAGGGGTTACTGAGAGGACGCTTCACTCGAGTAGGTACACACTCCAAACCATGGACACCTGAAGAGACAGGCCACAGGTCAATCAGACAATCTGTCATTTGATTCCCTGATAACTTACACAATGTAGGTTAAAAAACTCCCCGACAGTGATTTGGAGACACAAAGCTTTCCAAAAAATGTTTGATACAAATGAGATGATTCAGTTGGCTTGCCTCACCTTAAATATTGCATATTAAAGGCTGAACATGTTTTATTTTGACAGACACAATATCACATAAATAAGTATTTCCAACAATGATAAAAACAGAAAATACAACGAACCAAGCGTACAGTTTTTTAGTTATTATACGAAAGATGAACATCTATGATACTGTTTTTTTTCAGAATATATAAATTTAAGTATGTTAAATAAATATGTCCAAACATCTGAAAGATGATCATCCCTGAGGAAACTCACTGTCCTCCTCTGTGCTCTCCTCGAATGCGGGGTTATCCACCCCCGGCTCGTCCGTCCACATGGTCATGCTGCTGCAGGCATTGGAACTGGCCGGAGGGGACGAGCTGGTCTCCCTCAGATCTGTCTGTGGCGATTTGGAGGGGTCTGTCACCATCGCCCTGTCGTCCACACACTCCACCCGCGTGGCCTCCAGTGCAGCCCTCTGACTCTGAGTCCCAGGACACCTTCACACACGGTTTTATAAAATGTCAAGATAAGTCATACATATATCCAATATGCATGTACCCTTCTGCGATAATAATAATAATAATAATAATAACAATAACAACAATACTATCTATAATATACATAAATCATAAATAATAAAATATTTAATGTTATTTATAGAGTATAGACTGATATTATGAGTTAGACACTATAAGTGTTTAATTTGAACCTTTTTGAGAACACCAAGAAGTTATTAATTTATAAACGATATAGTATAATTATATATTTATAGTCATTTCTTAAACATACCTCCCTCAGATTTAATCACTAGGTTTCAAACACCCCCATTCTAGATATAAATTTTAGTATAACTTCATTGGTCTTGACCTTGGCCAGTTCTATGAGCACGGACTGGTAAATACGTGAGCATTAACCCCTTAAAACCCAGCTGTAGGACACAGTCAATAAACTTAAACCATACTTATATAGTAACGTACATGAATTATTCAGCAACAATAAAAGTGTAAGTTATGTCATTATGAATCCAGACCTACAAGCATTTAAGTGGTAAATAAACAAGTAGAACCAAGTTTTTTTTTTAAAAACAGCTCTTTTACTGGCACACAGCAAACGCTGATGCTGATTCCAAGAACTACAATTTAGTGCTCTCCTCTTACACCATTTAACTCAAAAGTTAGGAGCACTGTGTGTTCTGTTTCAATTCCACTTGGGAGGATTTACACTTTTCATTTACTAAAGGACACTGGACTCAGTCTCTCAGGCAATTAATGGAACCAATTAATCACTCAGTGCTGCAGTGGAGGACACAGCCACAGCTCATTCCACAAGTGTCATGTTGCCATATTTATTACAATAAGCATGACCCTCTTAACTATGTAAATGGTGTCAGAAATTGCTTACATTTCATGAAAGCCTGATAACTCAAGTGGAATACATAAAGAGCAACAAAACAATAACAAAACAAAAGATACTGAAAATGCCTTATGAAATGGATGGACTTCATATCAGCTGATTTTATATCTCTCTGGAACAAAGGGCAGAGTGCAGCGGCGTGTAGTGGAAAGTTTAAAGGCTACTACAGCTGCCACATCAGTGGCCCAGGAAAAGGTTTGCTACACTGCTGCTGACTCTCAGATATGGATCCTTTAAAGGGCCCATAGTCATTGTTTTCTTGTACTTTGTTGCATTCCCTGAAGTCTGATCGGTTATAATATTTTAACCGATCAACCATAAAATTAAAACCTTATATTGTGTAGGTCCCCTGCCAAAACAGCTCTGACCCATCGAGGCATGGACTCCACAAGATCTCTGAAGGTGTGCTGTGCTTCCTGCGCCAAGACCTTAGCTGCAGATCCTTTCTCCTGTAAGTTGTGAGGTGGGTCCTACACGGATCAGACTAGTTTGCCCAGCATGTCCCACAGATGTTCGATTGAACTGAGCTCTGGGGAATTTGGAGGGCAAGTCAACACCTTGAATTTTTTTGTCACATTCCTCAAACTGTTCCTGTACAGTGTTCGAGGTGTGGTCGGACGCATTATCCTGCTGAAAGAGGCCCACGCCATTAGGGAACAACTTTACGATAATTGGGTTTCCTTGGTTTGCAACAGTGTTTATGTAGAGGGTACGGGTAAAAGTGAAATCCACAAGAACGCAGGACCCAAGGTAAACAGCCGTCTCGCCTTCTTTTCACCTTTTTTTTTTCTCACCCTGGAGCCGTCTCTCCCTCAGTCAAACAACACTCATGCATCAGAAAAGGCCATTTTCTTGTTTTGCTCCATGGTCCACCTCTGATGTTCACATGCTCACTGTATGTGCTTTCATGGTGGTCAGGGTTCAGTATGGGTGCTCTGACCGGTCTGATCCATATGCAGTAGTCTGTGAAGCACTGTATGTTCTGACACTTTTCTATTGTAGCCAGCATTAACATTTTCAGCAATATGTGCTACAGTATCTCTTTTAGCCTTTGCTCCCCATGCAAATCCATCATTTATTGCTTGCCCATGACCCTGCTGCAGATTCATCTATTGTCCTTTGGACCTTTAAGATCCCTTGTTTTCCAGGCGGGCTCATATTACCACATTATGACTCTGAATAATAGAGATTTGAACCCATTGTGTGCAAATGAACCTTAACAAAGTCTTTGTAGCTCTTTGTGTCACAGACAATTGGCTTTTGTAATCTAGAGTGGTGTTTATGAAGCTCTGGAGAGCTTAAAGGGCCCATCCCACATTTTTTTTATTTTTTTTATTACACTTTACATTTAGTTTATTTACATGAATTCATTCAAATAGTCATTACACATTTTTTCTTGGGCCTTTTCCGTCTTCTCTTTGTCTCTTAGAAAAGCTGTTTCTGTTACTATGTCTTTAAGACTGGTATATGGAAATGAGCTCTGCTCTGATTGGCTGCGCCTTGTCCCAAAACAGTTGCTGAATATGGTGAATGGTCACTTGTCAAAACTTTAAAAAGTTTATACAGACCGGCAAACTCTTTCATATAAAGAAAGTGAGGAACAGTTTTCCATGACCTGGGCTGTTTAAAGCCTCCAGCACCTTCCTGGAGTGTTTTTCTCCTTTCTCTGCGTGGTGAGCAGAGCTCATTATGGTAAATCCCCTGTGATCTCTGAGGGGCCTCTCTACAACCAGATCTTGATAGAACTTCAACTAGCAGCAATGTAAAAACAAAAAAGTGCACTTTAATAAGCGCAAACATCTTGAATCTAGGCAATAAATCTTATCATATAAAGGGGATGTCTATTATAAGATGCCTGACAGATCATGCCACCAAGAATTTATTACACAAATGCCTTTGAATTTGTCTTGCTTTGAGAGATTTCAAAGTGAAGCTTTTCACTAAATCTCAAAATGCAAAGTGTGTGTTACTGAATACCTACTCAGACCTACAAAATGTCTAAATGTATGCAAAGCGAAGGATCTTGCAAAAAAGCCCGCGGTTTGTCCTCAATGCCTGTTCATTGAATCCAAACTCAGCCACAGACGTTTGGCACGAACTGCCAAGAGATTCGTGCCAGCCGAAACGCAAGCCAAACCTGAGCATATCCAAAGCACCACAGCTCAGTTCATGCTGCAGCCCAACCACCGATCCAGCAAACTATCCAACTAATCTCGCAATTTACTCGGGAAAAAAATGCACGGCCCAGCCAAACCGAGTAACCAAACATCCGGCGTGATTTTAGACACTCACCATAGCCCCGGGTTGCCCTTGGCAGTCTCACAGAAGAAGTGGTTGAAAAGGTCTCTGGAGTTGAAGTTTCCCAGCATGGCTGCGGAGAAACATGGGGCAGCGGGGAGCCAACACATGCTGCAGGAGCCGCTAAGCTGCCGTCACATGACTGAGGGGCAAATAATCCCCTGATGGGATGTCAGATCGGCTTGGGCTTGGCTGCCGCTCCAGAGAAAGTAGCCAGACTGATATTCTTCCACCACTTAAAGTCGTCAGTTTGGATGCAGGACAAAGATCAACTCCCTCAAACATACAGGACATGAGTAACGGTGGGCAACGTGGTGATATATTGTTGGAAATCATGGGTAAAGTCAGTACCTCTAGAAGATTGAACAACTGCACGTTTCATTACAAAGAGACTCAGCAGGGGCTGTTAGGCAGCATGGCTGATAACGGTTTTGTCTTTAAGAGGGTTAGTTCAAATCCTGAATCATTTCTTAAATCCACAACAGCATAACTGGTGGCATTTAATTAGACATAATGATGCACAGTAAAATGCCAAATCATTATCATATGTGTGGTGGTCTGCAGTACATGTGGTTAAAATTTTGGACTTTTTTATGATTCTTAAAAAAAAAAAAAAGATCTCACAGTCTGAAACCAAGTTATGACATTTTAAAAAATGGCCCCTGAAAAAACAAAACATTTAACACTTTCTCACAGTAGAACATAGTTTTAGCCTGTTCTGGAGATTCTTTAGTTCAACATTTCAGTATTTTTTTTTATTTTAAATACAAATGTAAAGTTTTTAGTTACTCCCACTTTCAAATTCGGTTTGGGACTGGTTGAAAAAGAACCGCTTTACATCAATACCCGATGTTATCACTGATCGGTCATTTTAGGCTGTTTTGAACACGGTTCACGCTTCTCATTAGTGAAATTGCTCAAACATCTGACCATATTTGTACTGTTTTCTGAGGTTTTCTACCCAGCTTTGAAGCTTGTCACAGAAACACACACATTTTTCTTGTTCTTTTGCAGTGAGAGAGTAATAACAATGATTACTAATGCAAACAGGCTAACTTGCCAGCATGTCACCGCACCTACATTTTAAAAAAGTAAAAATATAACCGTTTAAATCAATCAACTACTATTCTGCTGAATGTTCCTGATCAAACTGCAAAAAAACAAAAGAACAAAAACAAAATAGCATGGTGTGTGTATCGTGCATTGTGAAATGTTGTCCTATTTTCACCGTAATGCCTACCCCTGGACATAAATACAGAAGTGAGACAGAAACTCGTGCTGTACTCTCTGTCCCAGTACACTCCAGTGGACACACGCTTCTGCTTCAGCTGTGCTTTCTGTTAAAACAGCTCTGGAGAGGTGAGTGGGTTGCTATCAGGGGCTGTGTCTGAAGTGCACACCCTCATGTCAGCACTTATGTACTGGATGATGTCTACAGCTCCTCTTAGAGTGAATATCACATCCTTTTTCTGAGAACTGTGAAAATAGCATCAAAGAGTTGCATCGTCCTTGTGAATCTTTTACAAGAGCCGCATCTGTGCCTCCGTGCACATTTACAGCCCGTAACGGCTCAGTGAAAAAAAAGCTGGAATAAATGACTACAAAGGGGGCAACCCTCGCCGTGATATCATTTAGATAGAATCCCATGGACAAAAGAATAAAAAAGCAATAATTACAATTAACGGCACTAATAAGTACTTATTAAATATTAATAACAGTATGTCATGAGCTCACCTGGATTGTACGGTATAATGTGTGCAGTGCACATTGTAACTAGGGCTAGCCCGTATAATTTGAATATTCAAGTATTTGTTTGTTATGTTTTCATATTTTATATATGGACAGCTCCTAACACACACGTTGCTAAATCTGTAAGAATTTTGTATAAACAGTGAAGTAACTCATCGATTTGAAGAGCAAACGTCCAAAACTCACTCAGTCCAAAAGCTTTTTTCCCCTGGAAAATCGCGTTTTACTTATTTTACTTCTTGGAAAGCAATTTTTACAGGAAATCATTTTTTTAATTGAATTTTTACAGTTACTTGTCATTTTTCAATGCCTGTTTCTAAAGTGCAACTCTTGCACATTTTAGTTTGGGTAAATTTGTTTAAAAAATATAATGAAAATGAATAAGTAAATCGATATTCAATGTCACAAAATGGTGTACAAGTGTAATATTTATATCCTACTACATGACACAGCATAGAGTCAATGACAGCTAACGGCATAAAAATAGTAAACATACTGCGAGTGGACTGAGTGGGTTTTGGTCGGTTATACTATTGCACATAAAGAGGTCGTGTGAAAATATGCCAATAGTAGTGTTACCTAAAAAATCACAAAAAATGGACCGAGTGAGTTTTGGAAATTTGCCCTTCAATTACTTGCAATGTAATTAATTAAACTGAAGTTGGCTTTTTCGTTTCATTTCCACCTTAAATTGAACCTTATTTTCCATTCTGCCTTACACAGTGAACCACTGCAAAGTGGCAAAGACACTTGGCTTTTCCTTTAGTAAAGCAGCTGAACTGGCACTGAAAATATGTTGCTAAATAAAGATTTTAAGAGACTTGTTTCTTAAACTTACCTCATCTGACTCATCAGACTTATCAGTCTCCTTATCTGTTTTAATGTTTACAAATGTTAAAATTCCCAAATGATATATTGTGATTAAATATGAAACATAAAACTGAAGTTGAGAATTTTGAGAATTATTATTCGAATACTATGTGTAAACGCTAACGAGTATTCGACTATTCAGACTATTCAGGCCCCACTGCTAATATAACTTTGTAAACCTTATTACAACAGTGAGTTTTGCTAAGGCTGTATGACTGTTTGAGATGCGTGTGTTTGTGTTTGTACATTTTCAGGACAATGTTCTGTAAGAAAAGGAGGAAAAGCAGGGCAAATCTATGGAACCTGCAAAATGGATTAGAAAAGTGCATTTTACAAAGACTCAGAGTGGCACATTTCTTTTCTTGGCTGATGAAGCGAAGAGTTAGACAATTCTTTTCATGACCTATTCTAAAGTTTTTAAAGCCAAGTTGGCCTAGTACTGATTTTTTAGGAGTAATTTTTATTTGCCTTTTTCTAACCTGAAGCACACATTTTTTTAACATCAATTGCTCTTTAGAGGCCAAACTCATTTTTCATTCATAAATGAAAAACCAGTTGCATTTTTCAGATGTATTATTGTGTGTGTGTGTGTGTGTGTGTGTATACCTGTGTTTGAGATGAGCCTCCAGGTCGCAGCGGGGCATGCTGAGTGAGCAGGCAGGTGTGAGGGGGCAGGTGACGGACAGTTTATCCAGCAGCTTGTGCACCAGGATGCTGGAGCGTCTGCAGCCGTGCAGCTGCAGCCGGGCGCGGTCTAGTGGGCAGAAGTCCCGCTCCTGCAGGAAGCTGCGCAGGCAGCGGGCGCAGAACGTGTGACCGCACGGCGTGTCCAGTGGCTGCACCAGCGGCTGCAGGCAGATGTGGCACACCAGGTCATCGTCCACCTCCAGGCGGTAGTTGTACAGGTGGTTCTCCCAGGACCTGTGGATCTGGCCACATTCCGAACACTGTGTGTCCAGAAGAGCCTTGTTGACCACTCCAGCGTCCACACTTTCGCCCAGGCTGCCCATCGCTCACAGG
Organism: Bryconaethiops microstoma; assembly: GCA_037577275.1. Taxonomy (NCBI): domain Eukaryota; kingdom Metazoa; phylum Chordata; class Actinopteri; order Characiformes; family Alestidae; genus Bryconaethiops; species Bryconaethiops microstoma. Next base: position 4,677,751 of record JBBJLS010000001.1, read on the forward strand.
CTTCAAAATACGCACTCGAGTGATTGTTCACGGGGGCGTCCGCACCACAGGCCTCAAAAGGAGTCTGGCAGAGGACGGCCGCCCCCCAGCAAGCAGGGTGGCATCCCCCTGAAAGAGCAAAAGATTAGATTCGATTAGATTCACACTGACTTGCTGTGGTTTGAAATACCAGGTAACATGCTGTTACCTATAAAAATCAACAAAATTACAGACAAAATCCAGGTCACTTCTATTGCTTTTAGCTATGCTTAGCCAGAGTAGGTCCTGTCCTTTAAGAAAAAAAGCCAATCCACTTGCATTTAAAGCCCCAAGTGGAAAAATCCATCCTTTGTTGTGGAAATAACTAGCACACAGCAATTTACAGCACAGATATTCCTATTCTGTAACATTTTTACACTGTACAGATCTTGCTTCTGCTTGTAATGTATGTAATATTTTGTAGAGATGGAATATCCTTTTTTCTGCATAATTTTATTACATCACTTTTCTTCTCTTTAATTTAATTTAATAAGATAACTTTATGGCATAGTCATAAAGGTCAACTTGGGGTCTCATTTCACTACATGTTGCATTTGTATAACAGTATATGACAATAATCTTGAATCTTGAATGTACAGTTGCATTAATACATTTTTTTTTGCATTACTTGAGTTGAATGCTACAAATTATTTATGCATTTTTGTCATGATTTTACCAGTAATTTCTGGATGTTTCTTTCTGGATGTCCCCAGAAAAAGAGATCTTGTACGATGGGAAAAACTTTTGCCAGAGCGGTCGCTGAGAGGACAGAATTTTCCACAAGGACTGTGGTTTTCCTAACTAACTTTGGTCCACTTTCACAGATTACAGTGTGACACAGTGTCAGAAACCACTTAAGCCAGTCTATTAGAGATGTGATTTAGCCGGCCTGTGCAGTGTTAATGGGTTGGGTACACACTTCTGCTACATGTTAACTACATTAATCTTGTATCTCCAAAACTAAAGAAGCAGAAGTCTGGCGTGTCTCTGCTGTGTTCAGTTGGAAAGCTGTAAATTTGATTGTTGAATGAGCTTTTCCTTATATATATATACATACATACATACATACATATATTTATACATACACACTGTATATCTAAAACACACCCCAACAATTCAGAAAATAAACCACAAATTTTGCATAAAAATGAGCAGTGGGTTCTTGGTAGAGGATGTAAACTTCAGTTCTCCTAAAAGAAAAATATGTAAAACCAGGTGTCAAAACTTTTGTACACAGCCGTCTGAAAGGCAAAGTAACAAAAGCAGCCTTAATTACTAGGGATATGACTGTTTTAATCCAACAAAGCCACAAAAATGCCACAAAGACAAATGCAATAAAACAAATGGAAAATGTGCCTTACAGGCACTTTAAAATACACCAAGGGGAAAACTGCACAGAATTGTAACAAAAGGTGTGTGAGAGAGAGAGAGGGCGAAAAAGGTTATGATTTGTGATAGAGAGGCTCAGTGTGTGTATGTGTGTGTGTGTAGGGCGTGAGATTATGCCGCGTGGATGTGTGGGGTTACTCCTGTACACTAATCTGACAGTGTAATCTCTCACTCTCTCACCCGCTGAAATCTTTCAATCCAACAGAGAGGGAATTATCTGGGATTAAAGCAACAAACAGTAGAGAGAGAGAGAGAGAAAGAAAGGGAGAGGAAGAGAGAGAGAGAGAGGAAATCAATAGACCAGCGATGGACAGATAAGCAATGACATAGAAGCAGCCAAAAAAGAGGACAAGCTTGAGGAAATAAAGAAAAAATAAAAGGATGGGACAACAGAAGAGAGAAAAAAGAGCAAAGAAAATGATTCTAACAACTTAGAACAAAACAAAAAAGAAAACGAAATGACGAGGGATGGATAGACAATCGATGACAAAGAAAGAAAGTGGAGAGCTTAGTAGAAAGTGATGAGATGACAAGAGAGAAACACAGGACAACTATGAAAGGCACCAAGGAAAAAAGAAAAATGAGAAATAAAGGGAAAAAAAAGAAAGGAAGCGGAAAGATTAGCAGAAATGATGCGATGAGAAAAACAGAACAAAGATGAAAGACAGAAAGGGAAAAAAAGAAAATGGGAAGAAAGAAAAAAGAAAAAGGAAGGAAGAAAGAAAGACAGAAAAAAGAAATGACTTAGGATGGATAGATAGAAAGAAAGAAAGAAAGAAAGAAAGAAAGAAAGAAAGAAAGAAAGAAAGAAAGAAAGAAAAAGAAAGTGACAGAACTGAGATTATATACAGTGGATGAAAATAAATGAAGGAGTGAAAAAGACGTGACCTAAATGATTTAAAGTTAAACCGTCTTTTGGTTTAAAGTGGGATGAGCTGGAATGGATGAAGACAAGATGAAACCTCTGATGCTTATAAAAATCATGAACTTCACCTCAGTGCCTGAAGACACGCCTCACAACAACGTGAAGAATAACAGACTCGTTTTCACTGAACAGACTCGTTTAAGTGCTCAAACCTTTCAAACTTTTAATCTAAAAAGCCTTATTCATAACAGCAGAGTCAAGATCTCAAACGAGATGATATTTCTGTTTGCATTAATAAAAGGAATAAATAAAATAAGTCTTGAAGACCTGGCATTTGTTCTGTTCTGCTTCTTTTAAATTGTCTGCATCAGAGGAAATTTTTCCCTTTTTTATATCTATATAAAAAAAATGATGTTATATGTAAATACTGTTACAATTGAACATAATTCACTCCTCAGCCCAGGCAATACACGGATATTAAGCTGTTTAAAATGAATTGCTTTTCAGCCCAGATTGCTTTCTGAACGAGCAAGACAGGACAGCCAATAAGAAAAGAGCTCATTTAAATACAGCATGGAAAGGTTCAATCCCCTGGCCAAATTTTCTAGACCAAATATTAACACATCCTCTATGAAGAAGAACACGCCTAAATATGGCAGAATCCATTGCCAGACATTTTAGTGCACAATTTCTCATTTTTAAACATATAACACATGTGAAAATAAACAAATAGGACATAAATGTTTTTAAATGTTTTTTCCCCCAATGTGTTCAGTTCAGAAAATAAACAGTACTTTTCGCATTAAAATGTGCAGCAGGTTTGCAGTAGAGGATGTGCACTTCATTTCTCTATAAAATACACACAGATATATAAATATTTAAAACCATGTGACTTGATTCGGGCGTCAAAACATTTGCACATAGCCGTCTTTGGGTCAAAGCAACAAAAGCAGCCTCAATTACTAGGCAAAAAGAGAGGCGGGTCATGTGAAAATGTAATATGACTAATTTTATGAAATAACCACACAAATGCCACAAATGCAATAAAACCCATGTAAAATGACCTCATGGGGAACCTTGCACAGAATACAGGCCCTTTAAAATGACACCACATTGCAAGTAATGTGACAAATAGAAACGTGTGCGTTCTTTATTTATTTTTTTTTGTCGTTCCTGTTTGTTGTCTGTCAGTGTGACTTTAAACAAAAACGCAAACATGCAAAATGACCCCTTTGCATAATACTAATGCCAGGACAGAGGACTAATCACCCCGTCCCCCCTCTCACCCTTCACCTGCACCTGTGACGACAAGGAGGCCGCGTCTCCCGAGCTCCTCTCCAGGGACAGAAGGTCTCTGACTACCTGTCTGTGTCTGTATCTTCGCAGCTGGATATGAATAATTCATGAGGACACAAGGCTCCTCTGTTCGAATAACAAAGGCCTGTCATCATCTCGTCACACACCAGCACACACGCCGGCCTCAGCATCGCCCCGCATTGTTGTAAAACGGATCCCCACCAAACGCACTTAACTCTCGACCTATTTTAAACAGGAACTCGGGGGGTTCCGTTACATAAGCAAGCAGGGACATTTAACGGCCTTGGGGTGAGGTCCAGGAGAAATGATGTGTTCTCTTCCTCTCTCTTTCTGTCTCAGACAGCACTTTCCTCACGCAGGAGTGTCCTGATGGGGCCGAGCAACAGTGTTTCAAGGCCGCTCTGTTCTCATTGTATCTCTTTTGTTTGCCATCTGTGTGGATAGTGTATCTCCTTACATAGAACCACAACATACCCTTGGCTGATTGGGCTGTAGGCCTAAAACTACCAAAACAAATACACATTTACTCTCAGGTCAGTCCAGAAGCTGAAATGATCTGCCACTAGTAAATGGAATATGTCTCTTTTTTTGGAGGATGGCCCACAACGACGTGAAGGTAAGATCGAAGGCCATTGTCTTAGTCAGCCTAAAAAAAAAACAAACAAAAAAAAAACATGACAGAATGATGACGTCTGACGTCAAAAGGCCATGGGAGGCTGTGTGTTTTGAGGGGGAGAACGGAGGACGTGTCGCCAATCACACACTCTCCATTCTCCCAAACACACAGAGTCCATTCACCCAATCACACAGCCTCCACTCCACACCCCCCTTCCTCCTCCTCCTCCTCCTCCACCTCCTCCTCCCAGCTCCTCAAGCTTCCCAATGCCAGATTTTAGTCCAGACATGCCGTCCAGTTCAGCACCACAAAGCATCCCTCCACAAAGCAGGTTGCATTACAGCATTAATGACAGTGTTCACTCTCCGTTGCACATCACACACATGACCCGAAAACACATCCTGCCTCCCAAACACATTTCCCATCATATGCACAACATATATACATTAATGGCAAGCTGTATCCAGTGCAGCCTCCATTGCTCCATCACACAGCCTTTATCCCTCCCATCATGACCTTCTGCAAGCTGAAGTTATTCGGTTCCACCTTAAATGATGCTCCTGCTCCATGCAGGGGCTCATAGGCAGGCAGAAAAAGGACTGATGCACCGAATAAGGTGGAATGACATTATTGCAAAAAAAGAAGCCAACTCCAGCCCCGTCCTCCAAGTCTGAGTCCTCGTACCTCTTGGTGGGTTTGCTCCAGTCACCCAGTCCTCAGTCACATCCACCCCAAGCCCCTCCGCCCCTCAGATCTCCCCCAGCAGGCTCCGTCCGTCTCGGCCATCGGCTCCTCCAGCTCCTCTCCGGCTCAGCCTCGCTCAGACTGAGCAGCAGAGTCGCGCCCTCTACTCGGCCTGCTCAAAACACACCTACACTACATGGACAAAAGTATTGGGACGACGGACCATTCCACCAACAGGGGCTTTAAAGACATTGCATTCTAATGCAAAGACTTTAATATGGAGTTGGCCACCCCTTTTGCAGCTATAACAGCTTTCCACAAGATTGTGGAGTGTTTAGAGATTTTTGACAATTTGTGCCCATTCATTCCTTCTGTAGAGCATGTATAAGATCAAGCACCGGTGGCTTAGTGGTGAGGGTGTGGGTTCGAATCCCAAGACTGCAAGCGGCACCACTCAAGTACCCTTGAGCAAGGCACCATTCCCACAAACCGCTCCCTGTTGCTTCTCTTGCTGAATGGGTTAAAAACAGGGTGACTATATGCGGCCACGTTACTTTTACACATTCACTGAATAGAAAAGATTCTTCCCCAAACGGTGTCCACAAAGCTGGAAGTGGTCTGCTGAAGCATTAAGATTAAGCCCTTCTCTGGAAGTAAGGGCCACCTGAATTCAGTAATTAAGAGGTGTGTCCCAATACTTTTGTCCACAGAGTGTATTTGCTTTGTTTAAATGCGATAACTACACGTTTCTCACATCCGTTCATCACTCCTCACTACTGGTAAAACTTTGGACCACACATTTATAAATGTGATTTGCTCCTGTGACGAATTCCGCAGAGATTTTTCTATCTCACAATTCAAGCAGGGCATCGAGTAGCCTGCTTATGGGTCCTGATCGGGTCCTCACCACATGAAAACAGTTTGTAGTCTTTGTAGTCTCCAAACGTTTACAAACTAATTCTCGGTATTAAACATTAATTTTGCTCATTTGCAAGATGGACGGGACCGATGAAAGTCAGCTGGAAAGGTTTGTGTCTCTAATGGAGTTGGACAAACGAGTTATTTGACAAAAACTGCTTTCAATGCTAAGCTAAAAACATGTTAGCCGGTTAGCTTCACTGGCAGAAAAAACATGAGGATTAAACTGCCTGGATATCATATATTTTGTCTCGAGTTAACTTATTTTACATTTATAGTCCATGTACTGACAGTAGTGACACTTGATAACTTCAGTTCAATGCTCCAAAAAGGAGTTTTGAGGTGTTCGACTACTTTAGGTTTATGCTCCTGCTTTATAATTGCAATGTTCTTATCATTATCATATGCGCAGGTGCATTATCACGTGACATTTTTCTTTTTCTAAATGGGTGCTGAATCATTTGATTATGTTCAATATCTTACGTGCAATAGTCTTACATGTGCGATATCAATATTTTTATGCTATTGATCTCTACAAAGCGCAATAACGCACTCCTAACATCTGTGTCGTTAGATTTCACTTAACTGTGTTACTTATCTATAGTATTTACACTCAGCATTTGTGTATATAGCACAGTGTATTTCAAATAGTATTTTTCTACAGATTTTTATTTAATTTATTTAGTCTTTATATTTTATATTATACTTCTTTATATTTTATGTTGTCTTTGCAGTCATAAGCAATGTCCTCTGAGATAAATAACGTTTTCTGATTCTGATAGGTGTTATACAGATGCCATCAGTGTAGTATAAGGCATATTACGTCAATGCAGTGTCATTTACTTCATAAAAAATGCATGTATTCTCGAGAATACTGACGTAAGCTGTTCATAAATACTTAAGAATTCCTCATGTCCCTTTGTAGGACACCTTACTGTGTTACCTAATCTTGCAGAGTGCAGAGATGACCAACATCTCCAACTCACATCTAATATGCTGGACCCCTTAGTTGTAATTTCCCCTTCTCACTCAACACTGACACACCTGATCTATCTTGTCCAGGTCTTCTGAAGACACTGATTAGATGGGTTACCCAGTTAGGCATGCGGTTAGCGTGGTTAGCGACATCTAAACTGATACTTACTGCATACTGCATTGACATAATGGCCCTCATACTACACTGATGGGTATCTGTTCCAATTATAACACTGTTATCAGAATCTAAAAACTTTATTGATCCCGGAGGAAATTGATCCTGGAGGAAGTTATGACTGCGAAGACACACAGGGGCACTGACAAGAACAGTATAAATCAGTCTAAATAAATCTAAATAAAAATCTGTAGTAAAACTTTCAATATGAAAATACACTATGCTGTATACACAAATGCTGATTATAAATATTACAGATGAATAACACAATTAAGTGAAATCTAATGACACAGATGGTAGTTAGGAGTGCGTTAGTGCAGAGATCAGTAGTATGTAAGTAATTAGTAGTATGTAAGTAATATTGATATTGCACATAAGACATTGGACATAGTCAAATGATTCGTCACCCATTTAGAAAAGAATAATGTCACATGATACTGCCCATTGCTATTATAAAGCAGTAGCATGTACTTAAACAGGCCAAACACCTCAAAAACCCTTTTGTAGAGAATTAAACTGAAGTTATCAAGTGTCACCTATGTACGTATAAGTAAAATGATCAAAACTAGCAGCTCAGTACTGAGTAACTTAAAGAAGTTCTTAGTATGTTCAATGTCTTATCACCTTAGGAACTGAAGTTTGTTTGGTTCTATTCCTCTTTTTTAAACTCTGTGCCTAAAATAAAACAATAAATCATAAAAGTGTGAGGTATGAGCAACAGGAGAGCAGTACAGATGCTGTCAGTAGTGACAGAATGAAATTAAACACAAAAAAGGAATTACTTACTTCACAATGACAAATGTAACAAGATACGAAGTAGACTTCTTAAAGGAGACAAAGCAAACTCAGGAGAGTATAAATCCGTCAATATTTCACTTGAGTACATGTAATTGAGTAAATGTAACCTGCTACTACATACTGTGGATACACTGTCAGCGTGACTGTGTGAGCAGTGGAGTGCATTCTTGCCGCTGAGGCAGCAAGTTCCTCAGGCACCTGTTTCTGAACTGTGGTCAAGGAGCAGCTGTGGGACAGTTGGTGATGCCAGTAAGAGATGATGACTCAGCTGCTGGACGGGGTCGCTGCAGGACACACACGTGTGTTCATTTCCTGTTGTCCTGTTGATGCATCCCAAATAAAAAAATTTTTCCTCCTCCACACAGACGTGCAGTTGAGGAACTCCTGAAAGAGGCCAGAAGAGCCAGAGTGCGGGCAGAGACCATGGGGGCAACAGGGTGGTGAGTGGTGTCTGCAACCTGTGATTAATACATTTTGAATGAATTAAGTTTTCTGATTCTGATTATTTTCCTCCATGGATTTCCAGTGTTGTAAGTGTAGAAACCAAGAGCACTAAGTTAGCAATGGAATAAGAATTTGGCTGTTTATTCAATAAACCATCTAAACTGATAAATATGTTGCTGAACAGAGATTTAAAGTTGTATGTCTTTGGATTTACTTATTGTTCATGCATTCTGTACGCAAATCTGTCTGTACACACTACAGGCCAGAAGCCCACCCTCGTATTGCTTTTTCGACTTTTTATTACAAGATAACATTAGAAATACTTGAAACAAATGTAACTGACAGGTTTTGAATTGTAATGAAACAATTTTATACCACAGGTGCAAATAAATCTAATTCAAAAAGTGAATGTAAGTGCGCTAAGGAAAGACCTGTTGTGTCTCTTCAAAACCAAAAGTTATGTAATTATGCTAAATAATGTGTCACTATTGACTATAAAATAATAAAAACCAGTCAGTTACATTTGTTTTTTAAATATTACTAATGATTTCTTGTAATAAAGATTTGAAAAAGACACGTGTTGTTTCTGGCCTGTAGTGTGTATATGCACATAACCCTTGTTAGGGCACTATATATGTATATGTGCACAAACTATCAGAAATTGGAATATTTTGATGAAAAAAAAACAACTACAACAATGGTAGAAACAAGCATACAGTTTTTGGGGAACTCTGAAAAGAGTGGTATTGCAAACAAGTATTTGGAGGCTCGTTTGGACAGACCAGTGAGTATTCAAAGTCCTAAAAACACTATTCAGGTCAGTCGTAGTTGTTTGATATTAATAGTCCACAAAACAAACTAAAGCTATCCTTTTTGAGCTGAAGCTCATGTCAGACAAGGCCACAAAAATGAAACATATCAGTCTTGTGTTGCACAATCAGCAATCTCATTTAACTGTAGTGTGACTTGGCAGTATGTCTTTTCTAAATAATAAATATCAAGTGTCATGATGCTATAATTACTAAGACACTCACCATAGCTCCTAATGTACTTTGTGTATTTATTTGATTCAAGTGTGTTCGTTTGATGTTTCGCAGGATGAAGTGCCCTCTGAGAAGCACCAATAAGCGCTTCCTGCTGAACACCCTCCGTCCATCTGCCCTGGAGCGGCACTCTGGCAGCCCCTCAGCTGCAGCCAGGAGAGCAGACGACAGAAAAAGTGACAGAGAAACACATCGCCACAGTGAAGAGAAATCGCGCAGCCATAGAAAAGACCGAGAGCACAGAAAAGAACACACACGTTCTCATTCTCGGCCTGAAAGACACCACACCTCCCCTGAGAGATCCAGAGGCCACTCCCCCAGCCACTCAAACAGGACACGCTCCCGCTCACCTGTCGGAGACCGCTCGGCGCTCGGGAGATCCAGGGACAGGACTCAAAAATGATGTGTTTTTTCTTTCAAGAAACTTAAGGAAAGAGAGACACGCTGGAGGGGAAGACCCCGTCCGCTGCCATCACTGTCACATCTGACATGGTTTCTTATGTTCTGTCATGAACGATTGAGTTGTTCTTAACCTTTTTCTATGGACATTTTGTAGGACTGGCCACTTTCACCATTTTTACTCTTTGAATATTTACCAAAAATGTTAGCAATAAAAAAAAAAAATAATGAAAAAAAGACAAAGGAGAAGGCTTAACACTGGGTTATTCCATGCAGCTCACATAAGAGTTTATATTTTAACTGGCACGTTTTCATGTGTCCATTCTGCTTCAACATCAGCTCCTCGTGTCCTGATGTTCCCTGTAGTTTTATTAGAGTACCTGATTTGTTTAATTTTGAATCCGGAAAAAAAATACACATTTTTAAAATGTATTTAAATTAAAACACTTAATTGATTTTGGAAATCTGAATATTCAATTAACCACACTCACCCTTCATTTCTGTCCCTGATGTTTTGTTAATCTGTGTGTTTTTCATGCCAAACTGAAATGGGCTAAATAAATTCACTAAAATTCGCTGAAACTGATTTATTACTCATTCAGTGATTGATTAAGTAACATAGGTCTTCTTTTCCCCCAGTAGTCAGGTGGTGGACGCCCCTTGTTAATTATTTCTGATGGTACAGTAGAAGACGAGTAAACTGCAAGAGAGATACATCAGGAATTTAGGAGCCTTTAGCACCCAGACTCAGGTGCCAGTTGTGTACATGGTGTGTGTACAGTGTATACTGTAAAATTGCGCAGCAGCAATAAATCATGTCTAATGACATCTAGAAAAAAATGTATACAAATTCTGTAAAATCTAACAAGAGGTGCTGTAATATAGACAATATTTGTGGCCTGAAAATGAGTGCATACTTTATTAAACAGTATTATAATTTATAATGGGCATGCAGTGATATGGGAATAGTGGGCTCTTATTGTTCATGTCTAGTGTTGCATAAGCATTGATAAAATATAGAAACTGGGATGCCAAATATCTGGACTGGCATTAAAGAGAAATATAACTCATTTCAACAGAGCAGTAAAGTCGATGAAGCAGTAAAGTCGTTTTGCATAGAAACGCAAATGTTTTGATCTTTTAGAGTGAAATAAGTATGTTGTCAAATATTGGTTCGAAATGTCAGTCGAATCTTAAATTCTGTGTGACACTGGTAATTTTTCCAGCTATGCCAAACTGATATGACAGTGATATCATGCATTTCTAATTTCTAACATTCCAAAACTGATGCAGTCGACCCAGCGCCTTCAGATGACCCATCCTGAATATCACGAATCTGAACTTGTTTAGTTGGAGAAGTGCACTCGATATTTACCTGTTTTATGGACATTGTGGGAGAACACAGCCTAAACAAATGCTGTCCATTTCAGTTACCATAGTAACATACTTCATTTTAAAGGGGAGCTTGTCCTTCGGTCTTTCACCCAGTTGGTTCCTTCAAAAATATACGACTACATGGTTATCAAAGATGTCTAGTTGGTGAAAAACTATTAAAAAGAGTCTCATGTCTGATCAGATGGCTCCCTGCTTTTTTTTAAATTTAAGATTTGTTCTCTCCTCGCCGATTTTGCAACCTCTGTCAAATGATGTGATTTATTATGCTGTTATGCTTCTTCCATGGACAAGTTTGAATTCAATTTAAAAGTCATTATCATTGCTTTTACATTACTCTCCGTTGGTCATTGTTTGCCCAGGCTTTCGTTGTCGCCACTAGGTAAGCAGGTTTTATCGCCTTGCACTGACATGGGTTATGTATGTTCTCGTCAGACTGTCGAAGCCCTTATTGTCTTAAAAGCAGGTAAAAAGCTTTCCGCGTGATCCGTCTGGCCACTCACGCCGTTCAGCTGAAGAACGAAATAAAAACTGGAATCTGACAGAAAACTGCCTTTAGGCCTTTTTCTGCAGCAGCGAAAACACCATGCTTACAAACTGGGCCTCATATTTTTCATCGTTAATCTTTTTGAATCCAGTTTTTCTCTATTTCTGTGACAAGTCTGTGAAATTGAATTTCTCATTTCATGAAAATCACATCACAAAATCATTTTACACCAGGTTCAGACCTGCTGAAGTTGTGCCTGCATTTCCACTATTATGATGTTAGTTGATAATATATTAGATAATTCGATGATAAGTTAACATTTGCTAAAACAAAATTCGGAGGACTTTGTATTAAGGTTAAGTCAGTGTAGATGAAAACAAATTTCAATTTAATAGTGTCTGCATAAAAAGATGACTCCTATGTTTGTCCAGAAAAAACTCTCAGAAAACTACAGTTTTTGAAAATGACAGTTGTGTACTGTTTGCGTGTTTATTTATTTGTTTATTTTAAACAAATACACATTCAAATGGCTAGATCTTTACATGGTAGAAAAAGAGACAGCCAAATTGATTTAAATATTACAAATATTTTTTGACAATCCAAACCATGAAATGTAATGAATTAATCTCCACCAGCTATAATTTCAAGGCTGCTTTTATAGGTTAAAGCAACTAAAACTAGTAAAAACAAGCAAAAAGTTTGGGTTTTTGCAAAGATCGTTGAAGGTGAACCTGTAGTTTTACACACCCCCTGTGGTTCTGGGCTTGAACTAATGCTTCTATGAGGAAGATTTTTAAACATAAAAAACTTCCCTTTTCACATCTTTAAAATCTTTATACCCCCATCCACTGGATGGTTATTTGGGGTTGGAGGGGGGGGGTCTTAAAGTTTCTTAACCCATTTTAATGTGAAAGACCCCCACAGTCCAGTCTTTAAACACTAAACACATTAGGTGAATATGCGACTGTTTAGATGACGTGCTGTGGAGGTTTTCTCCTATGGTTTGGTATTTAGTGATGGTGGGCGATATTTCATTGTTATTGTAATAAACTTTGTCATAAAGTGTTTTTATGCTTTTCGGAGCATGCTGTCCATAAAGAACACAGACCAAGTGTCATTATAATGGGCGTATACATCTTGTTTAAATTAATTTAATGGAGAGTATAAAAAGGTCAGCTTATAAAAGGTGAAACAAATGACTCAATCTTAAAAAGGTTCTTTTTTTAATGTGACACTACAGGTGTTTTTGTTTTTTTTGTCAAACCATATAAGCACAAAATATTGTTAATTTTTCAAATGTACGCGTTCCATGATGTGTGTAAGACATCGGCTCTTTCAAAAATGTCCCTAGCAATACGCCACAGACCCCAGTTTGAGAACCATGGCTTTAGGGAACCAAATGTGGTTCTTTAGTGCCATCTTTCCGAGGAACATTTGTTTTTGTTCCATTTGGCACATTTATATCTAACAGTGCATGAGTACGAGTCCAAGTGAGAGTTTCTTAATTTAGAAGCTCATTTCAGTGTAACACACATAAAAACTTTGCCTTGTTACAACAGTGGAACACTTTCGTGCCATAAATGACCATTAAAAAACATTTAGTACATAAACCCCATCTTTACCAAAGAACCCTTGAAGAACCGTTTTTAAGGGTGTGTCGTTCAGCAGTTTATCACTTCACTGAACCCATTCGTGCCATTTTGTATAGCTTGGACATAAACCACATCCTTTGGCACACAGTGTAACTTATTCATACTTTTTATGTATTTTTTTTTTTTTTTTTTGTTCTTCGTGTACCAGTGCTTTTTTTTTTTTTCTGTCCAGACGGCTCGACATTACACATCACTTAAGACCATTAGGCCTCTTATAACTTCCACGCAAGTCCCATCAAACTGCGTCTCACTCACGCTTCATAAACCTCATTGTCCGGCTCCAGCATTGTGGCAATCGCCGTGGATAACTATTTCCTTCCCTTTCAAAACGAAAGTCATATATAAACACCATTAAGCATCGTTCCGCGGCCTGGTGTGAGAGGAATGGGTTTGCTCCAACTTTATGGCGGTGCATGAGAGGCCCATTTAGATATGAGCAAAAAGTGCCATGATTGCTTTTGAAGAGGCCCATGCAAACACAGCATTGTATCACAGATGGTCTCGAGGCAGCCGCGCACGGTTTAAAAGGCGAGGCGCGCTCGCTGAGACATCATGCGTCGCCGTCGTAGTTATGACATTTTGCCTCCAAAATGGGATTGCTCAGCAGTCCCGCCCCCCGCGTGCGACCCCAGCCTAATTGAGTTCTCTTTCGCACTCCATGATAATTGGTTTACACCGAACATCTTGGTTTTATTTAACTATGAGGGCTTTAGGTTAATGGAGCGAGAGGCAGGCGAGCCTAATGGCAGGTAAACCTGGAGGCAGCTCGAGAGGGAAATGGGCTCTGCTGATTGTTGCCAGTGTCCATAACAGACCCTGCATGGGACCGAGTTAAATGGGCCATTTCATGTGTGCGTTTTAGGAGTCTCACGCCAACATGCTCGTGACCCGCCTCGCTTTCTTCTCTGGCCTCGGCTCATTTGCATTATGTTGCAACATTTGCCACATTATCTTTGTTAAAAAGGCTCCGCCCACAAATACGGGCCTAGCAACTGTCGTGAGGTTGGGCAAGCTTTACAGAGCACTGACAAAACGTAACCACCCCGAGAAGTTCAAGCCAGCGTCTATACGCGACTTTGAGTCCGCAGTTTAAAAAGCTATGTTAACGATTTGGTTTAAACTCAATGGTTTAAACACACACAACTTTCTATCCATTTTCTGCAACCGCTTAATCCTTACTATGATTGCGGGTACCTGGAGCCTATTCTGTGTGTCCCTGCCTCTACAGGCGTGAGGCAGGGACTCACCCAGGACGAGGCACCAGCCCACGGCAGGGCACACACACACCATTCACTCACACACCATTCACTCACACACTCACACCTACGTTCAATTTAGAATCACCTAACGTGCATGTCTTTGGACTGTGGGATAAACCAGAGACCCTGGAGGAAACCCACACCACCACGAGGAGAACATGCAAACCCCACACACACAAGACCAATGACCTGGATTCGAACCCCAAACTTGAAGGTGTGAGGCGTTTTTTACCTTTACCACTTGTTCGAATTAGCATGTCCTCTTCCCTAACACTTAGTATATGCATCTCAATTCCTAGTCCTGATTTAATTCACCATAAATCTTTTTACATAACTTCTAACTAGAACTGTGCGTCAAAGTTCAGCACTTTTTTGTTGCCAACCGACCTTTAATACTATTGACCATCAAAAAATTCTGTCATTCAAAAACTGTCAGTTTCCATGCCTATTTGGTCTTACAAGCACTTGTAAACCAATCAGACTTATTGTTACAAAATGTATTCTGCTGATTGGCTGTGTAAATTACTTTCTGTAAACGTTGTTAACGTCAGCTCTCTGTCGGTAAAAGTACCCATTTCCAGCACGTTACACTCGTTTGTGTTGTAAGCCACGCCCACTTTCCCCTTACAATTAACAGAAAGTATCAAAAATGACCCCTTAGGAATCAGTATTGAAATGAAAGTATCAGTATGACTATCAACATTGTGACCTCAGTTCAAACATTTCTCTGGAATTGTTTGGCTCACCTTGCTTTCCTATTCTGTAATTTTCATAACTTTTATTTTTATTATTATAGTGTTTTATTTTGTTATATTGGACTAAAGGATGACATGTTCCTGTTTTGGTTCCCGTTCAATTAATTCTTTCTTGTTCCTGCATGGTTTCTCCAGACCACCCTTGGCCTGCTCACAATACACAAAACGTGACCTTTCAGGGTGCAAACACTATCAGTATAGTGGGAACCTCAATGGATAATAAGGGAACATAATTGTACTGTATTTCATTCCAACTGTCTGTTTCGAGTTGTATTGAAGGAGCTTAGCCTACTCATGACTTTTATTGATTTATTTGTTTAATTAATTAATTCTATTTCTATTTGAAAACAGTAATTATCCAAAATACTATTTAAAAGAAACAGGTTTGGCCTCTTTGCTCTGGGAAACTGAATGGACTTTACCTTAAATCATTTAAATTACACAATTGGACCTTAAGGATCATGTTTTACCTTTGTGGGTACCCAAAGTACCTTGTTTGTACCTTGAGGACCATTGCAGGGCCTTTTTTCTGCCAGTGAAGGGGCTTGAACCTTCTGTAAATCTGCTTTGTGATGATGCAGTTCATTTGGACTGAACTGAAACTTGCTGTCTTCCTTTCTTGGTTGGCAGACTTCAGGGTTTCATTATTATTGTCCATCTGTGAGCATTGATTTCTGTCCCTTATCCACATTGTCTCGATAAGCCAATTAGTCTAACAACGCGGATCGATTGATAGCTGTGTATTTTTGGCGCAGTATTTGCCATTGCACAACACAGCCAAACTGGACACTATTTTAACCGCCTTTGCCGCATGTGAGTGAGACATGACACCCCTCGTGTAACAGGGCACAGATGTGGGAGGCAACTGCAGGTGTAGCCTTGCTAGCCATGGGTAAACAGACGTGTTTGTTAAAGCCATTGATCTGAGCATGGCCAGTCCTGTTCAATTATTGGTGAAGCGTGGGGCAAGCCTGAAGGAGGTGAGGAAAAAAAAAAGAAACTGCTGGCGGCCTTTTGTGTAAACAGTGACACCAATGGCCAGGTGAAGCAGGGTCACATGGTGCGGGTGGACACACCTGTGAGGGCCTAAAGCGGCGCCAGAGTGCAGATAGAGCACAGGTCTGTGTGCGACAGGGCCAGGCAGAGGCAGGAATGAATCGGGAAGACAGTTACTACTCAGCCGGCCAGATCTACAAAGATTCCTGCGCCTACCAGAGGCCACATGCTGAGGACTACAGCCAGAGCCCCCCGCCATGCCTCTATATGGGCCGACAGGGTCAGACCCTCTATGCCTCACCTTCGCTGACCGTCCAGGAGCAGCATAACGTCCCCGATCTTTCGCCCTATGTACCCACCAGAGAGGAGCTGCCAATGGGCCACCTCCACCACTCGCAAGCGCAACAGACCACCCTGCAGCCCTTCGGCGGTTACGGAGACTCCCTGGACTTCTGTCCGGACCGGAACAGGTGCCATCTCCCCTTCCCTTGGATGAAATCAACAAAATCTCACACACATACCTGGAAAGGACAGTGGACAGGTAAGCTGGGTACACTGGCCACCAATCACTTTTGATGTGTGTTTACTTTTAAACCTCTTAAACTCTGAGGGTCTGAATGTGGGCCCACACCTCAGAATCTCTCTCAAAACTACACTAGTGAATCATTTATAGCAGTTATTGGATTAAAAACTCTTCAAATTAATAACTGAGTAATGGGCTGGCAGGTGAATTTTGCTCTACACTAGAAAAAAAATTAGGTCTACATTTACATTACTCTATAATTATTCTTCTACTTTTATCCAAAGCACCGTGTAGCTAATTGTCAAGCCAGTTGCATGCAAAAGTTTGGGCAGCCCTGGTCGAATTATATGTTTTTGTTCATTTTTTCAAGTGTAAATAAGAGCACATTTTATTACACAATTGCTTTTTATTTGCTGAATTTCACTTAGCTGACAAATCATGCTCCTGCAAAAACAGACTCCTAACTGTAAGTTACTTATCTATAGTATTTCTACCCCAGTATTTGTGTATATAGCATAGTGCATTTCATTTTGAGTTTTTTATTGGATTTATTTGGACTTCATATTCGGGATCAATAAAGTTTTCTGATTCTGATTTTGATTCGGATAACAGAATCACAATAAAATGTGTCTTGTGCAAAAATGATGGCACATTTTATATTGTTTTGTTCTAACTGAACAAATGAATACAAAATGAGTACAAAATAATAAAACTTGCCCATTTTGTAAAGGATGTACACTTATTTTTTACTGAGAAACTCAACAGAATATACTACCTGACTGGGGGTGTTCAAACTTCTGTGTAAGACTGTATAACTTACTTTGGCGTAAATTTCATGTCAGAATAAAGTATCTTAATTCTTGATTTGCTTGTAAGGAATTTTCATGATAGCGATTATTCATTAGTAATTTAATAGTTCATAGATGGGATTTTAAGAAGTAATCTTTAAGTCGCATCCACTTTAAAAATGACTGGGTGTTTTATCTTTGAAAAAGGAGCATCGTTTATACATTTGCAGTAAAATTTTGAGATAGCTGAAATATTAAGATACAAGATCAGTGTTACAGTGTCACAGTGTTAACTGTGGGAATGGAAGGTCTTTCCTGCAGTGTTATCTCTTTAACAGTGCAGGACATGATTTGTTTGTGAGAGCATTTTGTCATTTTACATGTTTTAAACTATTTTTTTAGACTTTTCCATTTAAATCACAGGTCCTTCTGTGATTCTTGCTCTGTGCTTTGGCAGTGTAGAGTTTTTCTGCCTTTTGTATCCTTTATTTCTTTGTGTGTGTGTGTGTGTGTGTGTGTGTGTGTGTGTGTGTGTGTGTGTGTGTATGTGTTACAGACTAAGCTTTGCCAAACTCCAACCACATCTAATTTAGTTGCAATAGCCAAGCCTAACTGCAGACTAATCTGGGTCCATAGGATTAAACCATTGGCATTAAACTGACTGTAATGTATTGTGGACTAGGGTAGATCAGTCTGTTGAATATATTTAAAGGAGAACATTTAATTTTCAGAATTTTATAAAAGATGTTATTAACATAATTCAGAGGTGTTTGCAGTGAAATTGTTCACTGTATAGAAATGTACCGACTTGGATCTTTTTTCAGCGATGATGAATTGAACCAAGCGTCACAACATCTATGACACGAATGTTTTATTTTCAATCCAAACCCACTCAGTGTCTTCCGAGTGTTTATATGTAACCAGCACGATGCGAAGATATTCCTATTCTGTTACATGTTTACACTGTGTAGATCTACTTCTGTTTGTAATGTTCATAAGATTTGTTCAGTTTTTTTCTGTATATTTTTATTAACTTAGCTTAGCCTATCCAAGTTTCTCTTTAATTTAATTTAAAGTATTTGATAGGGATCAAATCAGGGGCTCACTTCACCACATGTTGTACTTGTATAAGTACATAAAAGAATCTTGACAAATAAAGAATCGTGCATCTTGTGATGTTGATGATGGTGAAATGCTGGTAAATCATTTTCTTTGGGCAGCTGGGTGGCCTAGTGGTTAGGACTATGTTCGTGTTATAGGTTAGGGCGTTGGCCCTTGCAATCAGAAGGTTGTGGGTTCGAATCCCAATTGCTAGGGTCACCACTGAGGTTCCCTTGAGCAAGGTACCGTCCCCACACACTGCTCCCCCGGCGCCCCTCAATGGCGGCAGCCCCCTGCTTCACTTGGTGAATGGGTTAAATGCAGAGAAAGAATTTCACATTGTGCTGTGGTGTGTTCACACGTGACTATAAGGGTTAATACATTTTAAATGTACGTTTTGCCTCCCAACACCCTGCATGTATCCCTCCACCATGAATGAGTGTTAAAAAAGAAATCTGAGGTCAAAAGCTTCTCACAAAGCTATCCTAAAACAACGCCTCAGACTTCAGCAGCATATTTCGGACCATTTCATTTAATTACTTAATGTGACTTTTGGGGATATTAAACTGTTTTGACGTCGGGTTCCATTCACCACCACTGTGATAATTCTCTGTGAATTCTTCCAGAACAGAAAATTGAACATTAGACCACTCTGAGAGACTTTGCTCACAAAGTAATTATTGAATTATGCAGTAATTAATAATGATAATAAAAACATTATTGCGGTTCTTGGACTGTTGCTTAGTTTGGAGCTGTAACATTTTATTTTTAAAAAACGAGAAGAAAAGCTCCAAACATACTTCCTTTCCGCCGCTGTTTGATTATGGATGTACGCCACTGCACTATTCTGGATATTTTTAGTACTGATGTCAAGGTTTTTAGTAGCTACTTTTTCCTTTTACTTTTTCCTTCCATTTTTAAATTAATGTAGCAACACTTTCACAGGAGTCTGAATTCAGTTGCTTCACTCAAAACTGCTTCTTTTAGTAAAGCCTTGTTAAAAACCAGCTCTTTCTTCCATAAGAACCAACCTTACAGTTACAATGAATGAAATAAATGCTAGTTAAATAAATGGTAATAAATGAAATGGGTGCACATTTCAGGGCCGATGTGAAGTGAACATGAAAGATGATTCTGAGGGAAACGCTTTAGTGTGACGGCCTTTCTGAGACACAAACCGATAACATCAGTTTAGCTGAGAAATGTGTTCAGATATGTGATGCGTTAATAGTTATTTCTAACATGCAATAACTTAGTAGTCTAGAACCAACAAATCATCCAGTAATGAACAACAATGGAAGGTATTAACAGCTTCAGACGCAGCAGGACCGCCGAGAGAGCGTTAAATACACAATAAAAATATGCACTGAACTTCGGCGAACGTTTCTGCGAGTGAAGGTTTTTGATGTGAAATGCCCCCTTTTCCTTCTCTATCTGTATTTTCTAAAGCCCCCACATACTCTACTGCCCCGACTTCCCATTGCCACTGAGCTCTACTGCCCCCACGCTCTGTAACCCTTTTACTGAACCCAGTCCTTCCCCACTACATTCTCCACAGCCTGTTTTGGTCTCCCATGCCCCTAATTCTCCACACATCCCTCCTCAGCCTCTATTCCGTTCATGCTTTATTGCCCCCCTCATATCCTGGAGCCCCCTCTAATGCTTTCTTCCCTCCATGCTCTATAATTTTTCTCATATTCTTTTGGCCCCTTCGGACTTTATTGTCCCATGTTCTGTTTGGGCAAAATATTACTGTATTACTGTGTGCAATGTGCATTTTTTTCTGGTCATTTTTGTCAGTGTCTGCTGCTACCAAGCACCTAAGTATATATATGTTTCCTTGTATATATCCGTGGTGCATACATATATCCAATGTGTACAGACATACATATACTTATATGTTTTA
>JBBJLS010000001.1:4698350-4715656 GCA_037577275.1 Bryconaethiops microstoma
ATTCAAATAACACCTCTATAGGTTTTTTGTAAATTTTTTATATGTAGCTTTTATTCTGTCGTTTATTACTTTTGTTCTGTCCACTTTCTGCTGTTAGAATGCAAGGGTTCCCACTTGTATAAGTGGGATATTGTATATTTCCCTACTTAATAAAGGGTTTTCTTATCTTAATCCCACCTGCTTTATTGGCCCCTTTCTCGTGCTCTGTGACCCCTCATAAGCTTTTAGTCCCCCCTTACTCTGTTGCCACAAATGTTATATTGCCCCCTTCTGTATTTCTATAGGCTCTACTTAAATGCTCTATTTCTGCCAGTGCTTTATTCCACATGCTCTACGGCCACTTTCATTACTCTATTGCCCTCTTCTAATATTTTATAGCCCTTCCCAATGTTCTACCACACAACGCTCCCTCCCGCCCTCAGACTCATCCTCTATGGCCACTTTCATTACTCTATTGCTCCCCACCGCCTCACAATCCTCTATTGCCCTTTTTACAGTCTGTTGCCCACCTCAAAATGCAGCTGGGTGTTACGTCCACCAAATATGATGGTTAGGAAAACTTCATTCGCTGAATACCATGGTTAGAAAAACTTAATCTACGGAATGTGATGGTTATGCAAACTTCAGAGACAGAACATGTTTTGTTTCACTAGTGGAATGTTCTTATCTTCTTCGAAGGAATTTTATTACTTGCAAATTTCGTTTTATTATTGGCTAATAAAAGATTCTGATACCTCCCTACAAATCCCCCCCCTCCCAAACTGCCACCACCCCCTCCCCGCACCCAATTCATCCCTCAACCCATCCAACACCCCCTCCCCGAAACTGCCCCTGCAGGTCCGTACCCCACAGAGGTGGAGGAGAATAAGCGCACGCGGACGGCCTACACACGCGCGCAGCTGCTGGAGCTGGAGAAGGAGTTCCTCTACAACCGCTACATCTCGCGGCCGCGGCGGGTGGAGCTGGCGCTCACTCTGCGCCTCACCGAGCGCCACATCAAGATCTGGTTCCAGAACCGGCGCATGAAGTGGAAGAAGGAGGAGGAGAGGAGGAGGCGCGCGGACCCCGAGCAGGACGCGTCCGTCACCTCCGGGGAGCACGAGGACGAGGAGACAACACCATCCCGCGCGCCCTCAGCCCCACGAGACCCAGCATGAACACACACACACACACACACACACACACACACACAAGTATACACACCCACACGCCAACACACACGACTGACTGGCGCCTTTTCGGCATGTCTGATACTGTGACGAAGCTGTACCTCTGCGTTTTGGCCACGAGAGGGCAGCACAAGCTTAACTATTATAACTCACTCAGTGTCCACTTTATTAGAAACCCCAACCTTGTACTTCTACTCACTGACCGTTACCTTATAGGGCCACTATTACAAAAAAAAAAAACATTTGTGCACAATTTAGCATTCCAGGTTTTTACTAAAGTGACCATTGAGAGCCATGTTTTTTCATTATGCCTGAAAACTTCCATTTCCACAGTTTAGTGCAGGAAACCAAACAGTTCAGCACTTACTGTCCGACTGAGAGACCTAGACTGAACACCAGGTCACAGTGCTGAACATAATGGGACACTTATGAATGATAAAGTCATTCTTTAATCCAATTTTCCCACAATATACTCACTTTTTACTTAATGAATGTATTTACAGTGTTTTGCTAATTCAGAAAAAAAAACATTATTTACTGTATCCTGATGTCCCAGAATACCTAAACCTGACTGACTGGCCTACACCTGTGGAATGAAATGCATGGTGAACCGCTTTTTTTTTTTTAATTTTCAGAATAAGGTGAAACAAGGACTTGTTTTTATATTGGGATACTGAAATGGTCACCAGACACATACTTAAAAAGCCCCCACACCTCAATTCATTACGTTTTTGAATTTCCTTTGTAAATGAAAGATTTATTATTATTATTATTAACACTGTAAATAAAAATCTTTTCACAGTAAACGTGTTGCAAATGCGACACAATTTTCTTTGAAATGACAGAAAGGGACAAGAAAGTGGAAAGGCAGAAAATAAGAAAATATTCTGAATTTGTTTTCATAATTAGGATTTTTTATAATACTCAAAGAACAGCCAATCAAAACAGTTAAAATATATAAACTACATGCACTGCTTTTAAAAAAAATGTATTACAAGACAACATTGTGAATACAAACACATGTATGTGACTCGTTTTCAATATTTAATAGTCTAGTAGCACATTATTTAGCCACAAACACTTAAACTTTTGGTTTGGAAGAAAAATATCAGGTCTGTCTTCAGTGCACTGACATTCACTTTGTGTTGGGTCATGAAAAAAGAAAAGTATTCAACATCACACAATTCCTTCTGGTTTGTGTATCATTGTACAAAAGGATTATGATCCCAAGCAATTTAGCAAAATTGTGCCAAAATTACATCTAGTCCAAAGAAAGGCAAAATAATATGAGAATGATGTCTTGGCCTCTCTAGTCTCCAGATCTTTCTCCCACTGAGGTGCAGGGATGAGCTGAACAAAAATGAGCGTCCAGCAAATAACAGAGTACTGTCTGCAGGCTTGAATAGGTGCTGGGAGGGTTTGGGCACAAGTTATTTCCAAAAATTGCAGGAAGGAGTGTGGTGAATCTATGCTGCTGTTATAAAGGCAAGGGTGGTTGTTTTGAAGAACTCCTACATAAACTTTCACATCCATTAAATTGCACTAATAATGTATGGTGTTACAGTAAAATGCAAAACCAGCCAGTAATATTTGTTTGAAATATTTATTAAAGACCAGCATATCATGTCAGATGGTGGGCCCAAATAAAAACTGTATGTATATATATATATATATATATATATCTCCAAGGCATAAGGAGATGACCATGTAAAAATTGTGTTTCTTTATATATGTCATAAAAAGCATAGATTCGAGAGACAATGTAGGATATGGGCTCTCAATTGTTTTATCCATTTAGCCTGATGTGCATTATGATTGTTACAGTTTCGGTGTTCCAGTCTGATTTGCATGAAGATTTTAGGTTCAAGGCTACTTTGTTGTCATCAGCAGCTCTGTACACACACACATTTCTTCATGGACCACGGTGCAACATAAAGCAACACAAGATTTTACTGTAATACAGTGAGTTTAATGCCTGTAGGAGCTGTTTCAGTAAGTTTAGGAGCTCAGTGCTCTCAGTGTTCCGGTCTGATTTGCATGATGGTTTTACTGTGACACGGTGTGTTTGAGAACTTTAGGAGCTCAGAATTTGTTGGTAGCACTCCTCTCAATGTTGGGTTGCAGGATTTGGCGCAGGCGCAGTGAGCAGATCTTCTTCACCTCCTGGATCCCCCTGTCCCTCTCCTGAGCGCGCCCCCCCTGCACCCTCTCCCGCAGCGCGCGCCTGATCTCCTGCACGTTATTGGCGCGCGCGCAGATGACGAACGGGAACCCGAGCCTCTGTCTGTAGCGCGTGCACAGCTCCAGCAGCTCCGCGCGCTCCTCAGAACACATGGAGACCAGACCGGCCGCGCGCTGCTCATCCACAGAGTCACGAGTCAGAGAGACAGCAGAGAGAGAGAGATCAGGGTGACACCGGAGGATCCCCTCTTTACCTGAGAGAGAGAGAGAGAAAGAGAGAGGGAGAGAGGGGGAGATAGAAAGGGAGATGGGGATAGAGGCAGAGGGAGAAAGAGAAGCAGGGAATGAGAGAAAGGGGGAAAGAGAGAGTGGGAGAGAGATATAGGAACAAGCAGAAAAAGAGATACAGAGAAATTGGGGGCAGACAGACAGAGGAGGACAGAGAAAGTGGGAGAGAAAGAAATGGGGAGGAGAGGAATAGTGGGGAAGAGATGGAGAGAAAGAAGGGAAAGATGAGGAGAAAAGGGGGAGAGAGAGAGGGTAGAAGAAAGAACGGGAGGGAGAAAGAGGGAAAGAGACAGAATGAGATGGGGAGAGAGAAATGGAGGGCAGAGCATGAGAGAAAGGACAGAGGGAAAAGAGGGAGGGAGAGAGAGAAAGAGTGGAAGAGGGATATAGAGAGAAACAGAGAGGCAGAAGGAAATTGAGGAGAGGCAGAGGGGGTCAGAGATAGACAAAAGTGAGAGAAATAGGGAGAGAGAGAAAGATGGAGAGAGAAAGAGACAAGGAAAAGGGGTGAAAGACAGGGAGGACAGAGATAGTGAGAGAAATAGAACAAATAAGGGGGAAGGGAGAGAAACGGAGAGAGAGAGTGAGAAAAAGAAAGAGAAGGGAGAGAGACGGAGACAAAGTGAGAGGAAGAAAGGGGAAGGGAGAGAGACAGAGAGAGAGAGAGACAGAGAGACAGAGAGAGAGAGTTATGAGAAAGAGGGTAGGGAGAGAGACAGAGAGTGAGAAAGAGGGAAGGGAGAGAGACAGGGAGACAGTGAGAGAGAAAGAAAGAGAGGAAGAGAGAGAAAGGGAAAGGAGAGAGACAGAGTGAGAAAGGGAAGGAAGAGACAGAGAGTGAGAAAGAGGGAAGGGAGAGAGACGGGGAGACAGTGAGAGAGAAAGAAAGAAGGAAAGAGGGAAGGGAGAGCCAGAGGGAGGCGAGTACAGAGAGAGGTGGAGTGTGAGAGAAAGAAAGAAAGAAAGAGTGAGAAACAGAGAGAGAGACAGGTACAGAGAGAGGAGGAGTGTGAGAGAAAGAGAGAGTGAGAAACAGAGAGAGAGACAGGTACAGAGAGAGGAGGAGTGTGAGAGAAAGAGAGAGAGTGAGAAACAGAGAGAGACAGGTACAGAGAGAGGAGGAGTGTGAGAGAAAGAGAGAGTGAGAAACATAGAGAGAGACAGGTACAGAGAGAGGAGGATTGTGCGAGAGAGAGAGAGCAGTGAATTTGCCACACACACAAAAAACAGTATAAACTATACAACACACTGAGTGTCCAAAAGTATCCAGACACTTCTTCTAATGTGAAGGAGTGACCAGGTATGAAGCCCACCACCCGTGGAGCAAAGGAGCTGTTCTCTGGATTGATGGATCTCCATCCACTACCTTTGGGATGAGTTAGAG
Organism: Bryconaethiops microstoma; assembly: GCA_037577275.1. Classification (NCBI taxonomy): domain Eukaryota; kingdom Metazoa; phylum Chordata; class Actinopteri; order Characiformes; family Alestidae; genus Bryconaethiops; species Bryconaethiops microstoma. The sequence goes on from JBBJLS010000001.1 coordinate 4,703,373, forward strand.
TGATCCATAACTAATCATCCAACATAAGACCCTGACCTCACTAATACCCTCAGAGCTGAATGCAATCAAATCCTTATAGCAATGTTTCAACATCTAGTGTAAAGCCTTCTCAGAGGAGTGGGGGCTGTTAGTGCAGCAAAGGGGACAAACTTCCCTATAAATACCCTTGATTTCAGTAGAAAAACTGAAATCACTATTTTGATGCATTCTGACATGTGTATAATAAGCTCAGACTTACAGTGATGATAAAAACAGGCCGTGGGCTCACCTGAGTCTGGCAGACTGTCAATAAATTCTGATATTTGAGCCTCAATGTCCGTAAGACCTTTGAATGGACGTTGTGACCATATTGCAGCCGGGATAATTGGACATTTCTCGACCACGTTGCCAAAAATTTCCAGAAATTCCTCGTATGAGACAGCGTTCACAGTGTTGATGTCCATGTCGGCGGACTCTCTTTCCCTTGCTTGGGCAGAAATGAGCACACTCCGGGGTAAACGGCCGCAGGAGCACTTTAAAGTGCAAACACCACGGTGGAGACTTTTATCCTTCTGTCCTTTGGTCTTGACCACTAAATCTAGCTGTGTGTGACTTTATTTTCAATAATGAAAAGTAGGACACAAATTTCCAAATTTCCAGTCATTAACACTCCAGTCATTAAACAACTAAATGTTGTTTATGAAAATAACATCTTTGTGTTCATGATTTTTAAAAATGTATTAAAATGAGCCAAATGGCATCACATTTGTAAATTTGCAGTCTACTGACAGTTTATTCAACATAAAATAGAACAGAAGTTTATTCAAAAACTTTGAGTTAGTTATTCTAAGCATTTTGCACAATTTCTGTAACATAGATATAAACCAAAAATCTGTAAATCTGAATAAAATGAGTTCTGGGAATCATCACCAAGTTCTCAAATTGTTGGATGGGGCTTAGAAAATAAAATAATTTTTAGGCTTAGGCGTTTTGCAGTGTGTTCATAATTTGTCCAATTAAAAAAAATGCTACAAATTAAAAACAGAAAAATAAAAAGCAACAGTTTTTGTTCTATAAAATGTAAAGCAGGTGTAAAGTGAATTATCATTCACAAACGTCATTCAATGTGCTTTCCAGATATAAAATAAGCATAAAAAGCATACAAAAGAAAAGGAACTTACTAAAGCATTCATAAAATCAATACAGAATAAAGAATGATTTAAGAGAAATTAAAATAAGTAATACAATAAGAAAAGTAAAGAAAGCAGTATAAAAGGATACACATAAAAGTGCATGATTTTTGTGCAAGTCTTGGTGGTTAACTGAAAGCAGCGGGAATCGAGGCTGTTGTTAGCTTCTTTTTAAACTGACAACAGCTGGGGCAGATCTTATCTCCATGAGGAGCTGGTTCCAGCAGTGGGCAGCGCAATGTCTAAATGTCATTTCACCGTTTCGATTCAGATCTTGGCACCACTAGACAAACAGCTCCCATCTAGACAATCTACCAGGCTGATATTCATCAAACGTCTCAGAGATATATTTAGGACCCAAACCATTGAGTGACTTGCAAACAATGAGCAATACTCTATAATACTCTATAACCCTATTAATACTCTTAACTCTATTCTGTATAAGCCAGTGTAAGTACCTGAAGACTGGATTAATGTGCTCTTTTTTTTTTTTAGTTTTTGCAAGAGCTCTAGCAGCAGCATTTTGAATAAGCTGTAACTGTCTAATGGTCCTTAAGAAAAATAATAAGAAAAGCATTGCAATAGTCAGTCTAGCAGAAAATCTTTGACACAAAATCTCCCACCTTGGCTATGTTCCTGAGATGCCGGAATGCTTATTTAGCTTAAATGCGATCACTGAAACTAAGATACCCATTCGTGACTACACCAAGATTCTTGTAGTTGTAGTTTAAATTGGTGTAGATTCAAGGCAGGCACTAACTGTGATCTTCCTTCTTTGTTTCCGAACAAAACTATCTGTGTCTTGTCTCTGAAATTTTGTTGCATCCGAGCAAAAAAACTATACGTCTGTGGGACTGACGTCTTCTAGAAAGATAGAGCGTCATTTGCATAAAATACATTTTGGCCAAGAGAAAGCATGTCTAGGTTGAACAAAAACAGGCCCAAGAATGGATCCTTGAGGGACTCCATATGACGTAGTAGTTTTCTCTGATTTAAAGAAGAAATAACCCCAGCCTTCTATGTATATCCTGAAATTAGAGTAATTTCTGGTTAGGTTGAAGATGACTCAGTGACCTTGTCTACGAATGGGAGATTTGAAACTGCGCTATGTTTTTTAAGTGCAGAGGCGTCCAGGTTCCTCTATTTCAGGAGTGGTTTGATTACAGCAGTCTTTAGTGATATAGGAAGCACGTCTGAGGGAAGAGAGTCATTCGCAATTCACAGAAAAGGTAAAAACATTTTTATAAAAGCATGTGGGTGGCAAGTCTAGACAGGAAGTCAAGATGCAGCACTAATTCTACAAGACATGTGCCATTAAAGTGAGTATTAAATGTGCTAAAATACTTTCATGAATAAATACTAAGATGACACTAATACAAAAGATCAAACAAGGATATAATATTACAAGTGTAAGGCTATAACCTTTCTCAGAAAAAAAGAAATCCTCCCATGATCCAGACCATGTTCCAGTGGAACCTTGCACAGTGTTTGCCCTCTACTGTACATTGTTAATACTACAATGAATAATGGCATTCACTTAAAAGCTCCAGTCTGGTGAAAAGCTTTGGTGCCAAATGCCACGATTCCTGCTTAAGGCTTAAACAAACGTTTGTCTTTGTGGTTTTCTATACAAAGATTAAACCTATTCTTGGATTAAAGTAGCTTTCAGAAGTGAACAATGCCAAATGCCACCTGCCTGTGATAGGAAGAATCTGAAACCAAAACCTAACTCAGAATGTACACGCATATGAAACAGAGATGTTAGACTAGAAACATCAACATATAATGTTTTTGGCCATGCTCTAAAGTGATATGGCAGAATAACATAAGAACTTATTGCATTGTAATGAATAAAAACTGAATGTAGGTACTGATATAAACGCCATGTGAGAACTTCCTTGTCTTTTAAAAAAACATGTTTTTCTAAAAGTAAGTCTCTGTTTCCCCATTTTCATCTGTTTGGACCATATCCTTCTCAGTCGTTTCAGTCTCGCAGGACGAATCCATTGGTGATGAGTGATATGTGCCTCGTTCCTTTTCCGTTTCTTCAGGTTCTGAAATCACTGTCGTGTTCTTGTATGTGGAATCACTGCTTTTCTGCCCTCCCATGTTGTAGTAGACCTGGAGAAAGACAACGTTATGCTTCTCAACTCAAAGCAGCAATCGGGCATTGGCTTTTCATGGATCAAGGAGAAAGCTTGTACTAAAGTTAACAACCTCTTCTTCTGCATCACTGAGCTGGTATTCCATGAAGGTGACTAGCTTTGAGAAACAGGGACGGTGCTTCGGCTCCAGAGCCCAACAGCGCCCCATCACCTCGTACCTAACAGAAAATAAATACAAATTAAAGCATTACATAGTATAGCTTGTCCTTTAGAGTGAATCTCCCTTCATAAAAAACTTCAGTGCATTTCTGTCACACAATGTCAGAAACCACATAAGCAAGTGTATTTCAGATTCTTTACAACTCGATACAGTTTGAGTATGTGATTTAGGCATGCAGTTTACAAAAAGTGTAATACAAAAGTCCAAAGACTGTCATTGACCTTAGCATTGTAGATGTAGTGCAAAACAAACAAAACAAAAACACCAAATCGAATATATCAGGGATGAGAAGAAAACTGTGTTAATTGGACTGTCATGTGTGGAGACTGACAGACTTACACAGACTGAGTTGCATAATAGGGCCTTTCCATCTGGAATCCTCTCTCAATCATTGCATAGAAGACATTATCCACTTTTACACCAGGATATGGAGTCACACCTAAGGGAATCAGAATTAGTATCAGAAAATTTTATTGATCCTGGAGGTAATTGTTTATGCTATGACTGCACAGACACGCAGAGACAAGAACAATATAAAATATAGTGAAAAGAAAATTCTCCAGGAATACTCTAAAGTGTCACATAGCTCTGTCTCTCGATAATGAAGGCAGGCGCATAGGCAGACTTTCATGATTCAAATAATTTTTTCAACAAAAACAACCAGGCACGAGGGCCTAAACAAAACTCAAATCTATAGTGAAGGAGACTGAAGCACAAATCAAACAAGCACGACTGACTGTATAACAAAACAAGCAAACCCTGACGGACTGTAGCACAAAAACAAGTCAACATGATTGACAGTGGACCGACACTGAGGTCCAACTGAAGGAAAACTAAATACCAAAACCAGGAACCAATCGAAATTAAAAATCATTTTCCCTGAGCACACCAGTCAGCTGAAACACATAATGCAAACAAACACAAGACCGGTGTGCTCAGCCATATCACAATAAAAGTTCACCAAACAAAAGAACAGAAAGGGACGGCCACCTCAAGGGCAGAGGAGGAGTAAGTGGCGGCAAGAGATGTCTCCCGTGGGCCCCACCTGGCCGCCTCTCACTAGTGTCCATCCTGGCTAGCACTCTGCATGGCCAGGGCGGCCCGTGTGGGTCCCACAGTCCATTCTTTTGAGGGCCCCCCGGGGAGCCCCTCCATGTCTTCTGGGACTGAGCCCCATCTAGGGAGCCCCTCCATGTCTTCCGTGACCGAGCACCCTACGGGATCGAACTCCTCCGTGGCCTCCAGGACCTAGCCCTCTCTGGGGAGCTCCTCTGGGGAGCTCCTCAGGTGCCCTCCAAGACCCCACTACCCCCTCTAAAGAATTCTGGGGGGAAACCCCAATGGCACCCCCCCTCCAAGGGCATGCTTCCAGCAGGAGCAGAGGTTGCGGTGTTTAGAACTGGGGCCGCTGCGGCTTCCGCACTATAAACTAGGGCTGCCGCAGCTACTGTACTGCTAACTGGGGCTGGCGCAGCTACTGCACTGCAAACTGGGGCTGGCGCAGCTGGATCCTCCCTGGCGCTGCTGCTGGCAGTAGCCTCTGCACTGCTACCGGGTTTAGCCTCTGCGGCGCTGCTACTTGATGTAGTCTCTGCGCTGCTACCGGGTGTAGTTTCCGTGGCACTGCTACCGGGTGTAGCCTCAGCGATGCTGCTACTTGACTTGGGACTACGGCTGCGGCTACTTAGATCGGGACAGCGGCTGCGGCTACTTGGATGGGGACTGCGGCTGCGGCTACTTGGATTGGGACCGCGGCTGCGGCTACTTGGCGGCTGGCTAGGTTGCGTTGGTACCAGGGGCAGCGTCTAAAGCGCCAACGTGCGCAGGGTCTTTGGGCTCACAGTAGCTGGCATTATAGGCCAGACCGCTATCTGAGGGAGCGGACTAGGTCCGCTGCCGGAGTTTCAGCTTAGGTAGCAGGGGCAAGTAGCAGGGGCAATGCCTCAAGTGCGGAGGGTCCTAGGACCCCAAGGTGGCCACAAATGAAGCTTGCTGGTCCTGCATGGGGCTTGCCTCACTGGGCGAGTTGGGCATAAGCCTGGGTGGGAGAGTCCTGGAGGAAGTTGCAGACTTCTCGGGCAGCTGGTCAGCAGGCTGGAGACGTGGGCGTCACGACCCACCTCGTCTCCTTCGTCTCCGAACCGTGGAACAGCGAGCCTAAATGAGGAGCGAGCCTCTTCCACGAGGGGGTCCAGAACAACCTCCAGAGCCAACATCGTGGGCTCATCCGCCCAAGTGCAACCCCAGAAGCCTGGGTCCTCCTCCTTGTCCTTGGAACTCCTGCCACCCAGCAACTCTGCGATGGAAAACCGACTCGTCCTCGTCGGTCCACCCCTTGGCTGGGTCCAAAAACAAGTCAACATGACGGACAGCGGACCGACACTGAGGTCCAACTGAAGGAAAACTAAATCCCAAAACCTAAAAGTCCAGGAACCAATCGAAATTAAACATCACTTTCCCTGAGCACACCAGTCAGCTGAAACACATAATGCAAATAAACACAAGACCAGTGTGCTCAGCCATATCACAATAAAAGTTCACAACACAAAAGAACAGAAAGGGATGGCCTCTAACAGCCACCAACCATCACATAAAGATACTCTGTACTAAATACACTGTGCTATATACACAAAATACTGGTACTGGTCAGTAAGAAAAGTGGATATAAAACAATAGATGAAAATAAATGACATCTACATAAAAAAGTAGAAACAGAAAGAATCCCTTTTGAAGGCAGTATGAGAGCTAGTTATTAATAATAATGTAAATCACAGGTAAGTAATTTTCCCCTGGTCTATTCAGTCTCAGTTTTGTAGGATAGAACCAGATAACCTGCATGTAATTTCACATTTTAAAAAGTAGTGACTGTTTATAACTGATCCTGCTCAGTATTATCATGCCCAGTTTTGTGAGTGCGTGGTTTACCCATAGAGAACATTTCCCATAGCAGGATGCCGTAGGCCCAGACGTCACTCTGCATGGTGTACACTCCTTTGAAGATACTCTCAGGGGCCATCCATTTCACTGGTAAACATGCCTACAGCCACAGATATTTAATACAAACACTCACAATTATACACATCATCACATCAAGAAGATTATACTGATTATGTTGGAGTGCTGCTCTAACAAACTCATTTATTATATTGTATAAACAGTTAATACATAAATCAGTTGACTAGTTCACTGAAAAATACTGGTTCAAAATAACAATTCAATTCTGAATTAGGTGCAGAACGAAACATTTGTCACTGTACTCTAACTTATGGACTGTACAGTATAACTAAAAAGTGTACTTACATTTCCTCGTACCACATAGTTGGAGTCATTTTCAACATCTCGTGCAAGACCAAAGTCCCCGATCTTCACCACCCTGCCCCGGGTCACCAAAACATTCCTGGCTGCCAGGTCTCGGTGAATGCACTGAGAATGAGAGGGACATCTTAAAGGATTCTGGCAGTTACACTCTGTTCTCATCTTGGGTGATGTGTATAAATAAGTTAAGATTTTGCTTAATGAGGTATTTGTTGAAATCTGAGGCTTTTTTTGTAGCATTGACTTTAGGAACTCTGTATAACTACTTGAGTAAAAGTAAAGTAAAGTGGCCCCTTATAATCATGTGTGAACACACCACAGCACACAGTGCGAACATTGTGAAATTCTTTCTCTACATTTAATCCGTTCAAGTCAAGCAGTGGGCTACCACCTACGGGGGGCACCTGGGGAGCAGTGTGTGGGGACGGTACCTTGCTCAAGGGTACCTCAGTGGTGCCACTAGCAGTCCTGGGATTAAAACCCACGATCTTCTGATTGCAGGGGCAACTCCCTAACCACTAGGCCACTAGCTGCCCTAAAATAAGGAACGCGTTACGATATTGCGTGTCATCCTTGAGCATGGGGCCATGCTAATCTTCTCTGTGTAGTTCCAATTTTACTACATGTGCTGCCATAGCAGGCATATAGAATCAATAAACATTTTCATTTAAACTGCATTTATCTCACTGTGGTTAAATACATTTTCTGATCTACTTTTCTGAAAAGATGGCTTTGATTTGGCTGGTTCCAGTAAGCAGAAGAAGAAAACTAAAACTTGAGAGGTTTGCTACATACATTTTTGGAGGAAAGAAACTCCATGCCCCTGGCGACTTGGCATGAGAAACTCAGAAGGTCACTGTAGGTAAGAGTCTGCAGGTCCTCATCTTCAACTTCAACAACTTCGGTAAAGGAAATAAAATAATAGTTTTATGTTATCAAGACAATCCTGAGATCATAAAGCTAGAGTCATGCTTGAGTATCACAAAACACATAAAGTAGAAAATATTTTCTAGTCAGAACATTATTAAACGTTTATACCACCAGTCTTTTCTGTTCCAATCTACTTTATTTCACTGTCATGATTATGCTGAAGCTTCATTCATCCTTAAACTCATACTGATCAAACTTCATACTTCATACATCTCATCAAAGCATCAAACTGACAACAGTTAGACAAACCGAGTAATTATTGCCAAATTAAAGTTATGAATAAACATTTACATTTTCCCTTTTTGCCCAAATATAGTAGATCAGCCAAGACATGTCAGTCCTGAAATTGGCTCTAGATGAGCAGAGAAGCTAGGAGGCTAATGCAGTTAACAAGTTATTATTAAAGTAACAGTATTGAGCAAAACGCATGCCTTAATCAAAAGCTCCAACCATGTCTAACGGTTACCACAAGAGTAGTTAAAAAATTACCTTGTACCAAATTGCACAGTTTTACTTCAAGTTTTGAGGTTATATTTATAATTTATTTATATATGTGCACCATCTGTGTCTTGTTTGTACTCTGTAAAATATGGAGCCACGCCGTCTCCTCTCACTGTATTGGTGTATATACAATAAAATTCTCTTTGACTTTGGCTTTGACAATAGACTTGCTTATGTGGTTTCTGACACTGTATGACATTCTGTTATCCAACTATACTCGTTATTTATGCAGTGCAAACCAGTGCAAAATGAATGAAGCACAATTTGTATGCCAAACATGTATTGGTTGATCTAATACATTTGGGGTTAGGAGAAAACCAAGTGCTAATAGTGAGACTATAAGGGGGATTTCTATGGAGTTAAATATAAATAGCAGCTGTTACCGTCATTGATATCTGTAGAAGTGATGGAAACGAGGCCCTCGCATTCCTTTGACACCGGGGACATGTGGATGTATGAAATGTCATCGGACTGAACAAACTCACTATGTAGACAGAACAAGTAGAGAGCGTGATCTTTAACATTTCTTACAATAACTTCCACCGAGCTTTGCCCAAATGCAGTTACATTTCCTCAAATGAACAGTGCATTAACGCCTCACTGTTCTCTATGCTTTCTGTAGCCAAAAGGTTAACAGAAAAGCAGGCCTTCCTCTGATGCTGACCTGGAGTTTCTCTTCCTCTGGTTGTTCTGGTAGAGGCCACTGAATCTGTCCTTATTCAAGGCATCAGCTAAGGATTTGCAGAAGTTCTCTCGGTTGTTCTTCAGGTAGTTCAGGAGGTCTCCGTAACAGCAGTATTGAAAGATCAAGTACGTGGGGCCTGTCAGTTAAACCAGCTCGTTGTAATCACTGTCATTTGATTGTATATTTTCAGACTTGTTGCCATGTGCCTTAATTCTGGAAGCCTCTTGTAACACTGATGTGTGTGGTGTGTTTGTGAGTGGTTTGTGTACCTGTGCCAGTACAAGCACCAAGCAGGTTCACAATGTTGATGTGGGGTCCAATATGAATCAACATCTTCAGTTCAGACATCAAGGCTTCCTTTTCCACCATCTGATGCTTATCTACACAAAATACACCACAAGAAAACTTTCTTATGCTGCGCTAAATCATTGTCATTGTGTGCAATATCTGCATTACTATGTGCAATAGTTTATTACAACCTGCTGCTATTCAGACACTGAATTTTTATACTGTGCTAAATCATTATTATGTGCGATATCTTTATGTGCAGTACTTTATTATGTGCAATAATCTTATCATGTGCAATATCACAAACGTTTTCCACTGTTATGTGCAATAACGGACTCGTTTTAGAGAACAAATCCAAACCACACTTTGTGTTAACTAGTAAATTGTTTCAGCAGCAATTACAGTTATTTATCTAGAGTATTTATACCCACATTCTCTTATGAACCACACCACTGAGTATTTTCTTTTTTTTAATTTTGACTTTGTATTGTATTTTATACTGTTCTTGTCTTTGTGTTTTTGTGTGTCTATACAGTCATCGCATAAGCAACTTCCTCCAGGATTAATAAAGTTTTTCAATGCTGATTCTGATTTCTGAGTAATTACGTGTGTCATAATTATTTAAAAATCCCCTGATTGCGATGGCTGCACTAAACATGGTCTTTTTCCACGATCATAAGAGTTTTCAATTATATTTTGACACAGCAAATGTTTTTTGTAGCATATTTTATGCTTAAAAGAAACATATAGGCTTTATAGTTTTGTTGGTTATATGGGTGGGAAATTTGCATTTGGTGGCAATTATTCACCAGTTAAAATTTCATGACTGTGACAGGCCTATGAGTGATGAAATGAAATGACAGTACAGATTAAGCAGCCCTAAGACTTACCTTTTAGCATTTTCACTGCAACCTGCATAGACACTCCTGGTTTGCTGATCCCATATGCTGTAGCCTGGATTACCATACCGAAAGCTCCTGATCCTAGTTTTTTCCCTAAAGAAAATAAACAATCCAGCCTCATTGCAGCCCACCAGCACTTCATCATATTGGAACTTCTCAGTCATAATGTGGTTGCCCCCTTACCAAATTCCAAGTTCTCTCGAGGGAACTCCCAACTCTGGTCATATTTGAAATCCTTGAAGTCAATGTAGACGTAATCATTATCAGATGGTCCCATCATCTGAATCATCTGGAGCTGGCTTTCATAACCAGGCTTCTGTTGATATTATATAGGCAAGAGAGTGATTACAAGGGTTACACAAAAAGGCTATTAAAAGTACACTATATGGACAAAAGTACTGGGACCCCTGACCATTATACTAACAGGGACTTTAATGACGTTGCATTCAAATTCATATACTTTAATATTGAGTTGGTCCTCCTTTTCCAATCTTCTTCTTAGGCTTTCCACAAGATTCTGGATTTTCTGTGGGAATTTGTGCCCTTTTATTCTGTAGAGTATTTATGAGTTCAGGCACTGATGCTGGATGAGAAGGTCTGGCTTGCAGTCCCCGTTCCAGTTCATCCCAAAGGTGTTGGATGGGGTTGAGGTCAGGGCTCTGTGCGGCCAGTCAAGTTCTTCCACACTGAACTCTTCAAACCATGTCTTTATGGAACTGTGCCCGCTGTTTTGTGCACACCTAAGTAAGATGTGTGTCCCAATACTTTTGTCCATATAGTGTATATCCCTATGTAAGTGTACAGTGTCCATTTGTCACACGTGAACACAGCACAGCACAGCACAGCCTGTGAACAGTGGTGTCACTGGCAGTTCTGGGATTCAAGCCCACAACCTTCTGATCACAGGGGCAACTCCCTAACCACCAGGCCACCAGTTGCTTCAAAAGTATCTTCACAGTGTGATGATGAATGAGTCTAAGAAAACAATAGAAATAAATGTACCTTCTTGCGGATGAAATGGACCAGGGTGAGGCTGACCACCAGGAGGGCAATGACGAGTATGCAACACATCACTGTTGCTACCATGGAGTCCATAGAGGCTGCAAAAGTGCAGCGTCACATTAACCTTTCAGTGACCAATTACAGTGAAATACAGATTAGATGATCACACAAAAATGCATATATGGACCACAGACGTACGTATTTTCATTGTAATCTGCTCGCTGCAGAATGAGCCATCTGTGTTAGTGAGGCAGCACTTAACAATGTTGTTATTTACATCCTGAACAGCCTTTGAGATGACAATCTTCTTTTGGCAGAACTGGCCTGAATCTGGGAATTCTTTGAGATTCACATGTGTTGTCTTCCACATTGCAGGGTCTGAGCAGCTTTAAGAGAAAAAAGAGGTGTTGATTCTACACACTGATGAAAAATAATGTCAAGACAGTGCATCTTATGAAACTGAAACTGAAATTAATTTACTTAATTTTCCAAAACCTTTGGTTGAAGGGTTAAAAATGAACCGTTGCCTGAAACATTATTTTTAAAAAATAGCAACTCACTTGGCGTCTGTGGGACAAATCCTCCAGGATAAGGCATGAGGGGGCGAGCTGTTGGTCTTACAGGTGACTTGGGCCAGGTCTTGGTGTATGGTAAACTTTGGAATATCTAGAAAGTGATATTGAAAAGTATTAGCAGTTCAACCACAGAAAAATGCTTCTCCTGAAAAACATCTGAACACTGTACTCTGTGTGCATCTACTCAGACAACAGACTCCAACTGACCTGATGGTGGCACTAAAGAATGGAGGGTTAGGAGTGCCAATGTTAATGATATAAATATGTCAATAATTAAATAATTAAATGTCTCATTAATTGTTTGAAATGGGAAATAAAATGATAAATAATTACTTAAATGTGTCATTAAATATTTAAAATGGAAAATAAAAATATAATTAATTAAATGTGACATGAATTATTTTAAATGGGAAATAAAGACTTAATTACTTAAATGTGTCATTAATTATTTACAATTGGAAATCGTTAATTAAATGTGCAATATATAATTTTTTCACTATGTATTTCATTTTGGCAACGTTCCCCACATCATGAAATAATTTTATCTGTCAGTCTGGCCCATCAAAGTCAGAGGGCGGAACAAACGCTGATC
>JBBJLS010000001.1:4764513-4773907 GCA_037577275.1 Bryconaethiops microstoma
CTACATGGGTGTAGAAACTTGGACTTTATATCTTATATACCGCCCTCTAGAGGAAGCAGAAATGTATGATTAATAGTTTAGTTGTTTAAGAAAGGAAAAAGACAGTGTTGGCTGGGTATCAGACTATAAATAAAGTGCTTTTGTGCCACGCCTACTTGTTGGCCACACTAGCATTACAACTTCAGTGCAAAATTAGAGAAGCAAACTTCATCGAATGCTTTGGCTTTATTTTGGCTAAAGAGGAAAATGCATATTTGAATGGTTCGTCAAGATAGCAGACAAAAGTAAATGGAAATTTAGCTTTTATCTGATGTTTTGGCAAACCTGGCACGTTATTTGCATTTCCTTTCCTCACTGTGATGGATTTCTAACTGAAACACAATGTCAGAGAGCGAGTGGACTGCTCTCACTTGTTGATGCTTGGGAGAGATGTTGAAGGAGAACGGAGGGGAACCATATCATCGGTTGATACTATTATAGCATAATCTAAAATAGCATAATCAAAAAAAATCAAGTGTCTATGTGATGAAAAAACATGAAAATTCAAGAAAATATTTAAAACAAGAATTTTGTGTTTTAAATGCTATATTGAGATGAATCACACGTAATATGAATAGGATCATGAACTAACAATGTAAATGTAAATGTTTTAAATGTATGTGCTTACCACAGTTAGATTCCTCGCTGCTGTCTCCGCAGGTGATCTGCAGGTTACACTGGCTCCCATGTGGTCTGCACTGTCCACTCCCACAATACACTTCTCCTGGTTTGCATATGGCTGCAGAGGAACCCAAAACAGAGTGAGCAGCTTGAGTGGTGTGATGATACAAGACTACTGAGTGCAGGTGTATTTAAAGCATTGCAGTATCTCTCTTGTTTCATTCCTATGTTTTGGCTGGAAACTCTTGGTCAAACTCTTGGAAGTGTCCAGTGGAAAATTGTCCAGTGAGATTACTCATTTAATTTTTAATCTTTGATCCAGTTGGTTAGGACTAAAGCTGGACTGAAGGCCTGTTGCATCAGATTATCTTCAGCTGCAATTAGAAGGAGACTAAACTAATGATGTTTAGAATGGGTTTGGATCAAGTTGGTGTGAAAATCATCACGCTAGACCTTCTGGAAGTTCTAGATATATCATTGACTGTAGACTGTAGAAATCAGATCTATGGCAAGACTTCTTATATATATATATACACGTTTGCAGTTTTATAGTGAGTCTTTGAGTAAAAAGTCCAGGTACAGATCTGATCTCTACACTATACAGTCAGTGATATATGCACAATCAGGTATATACAGTAAACCTCCACTTTAATGTGGATCAGCAGTCGTGGTTTCAGTCCAACGCGGATTTTTTCTGAGAACTGAACTAATAATTGTTTGCTGAAACCCCCGCACTAACACGGAAACTGCAGATATCTTCCGCATTTTTATGCTTTTGTATCGTCCGGGCCTTTTTTTGTGGCAATATATAATTTTTCATGCATTTTAGTTAGTGCTAAATTATTAAGAAAAATATAATATACAAATTTTGAAAGAAATATTAACGTAAATTCAGCGGTATTTACACTGCGGGAGTTCAGTGTAAACTGTACAGTATGAATACGGGTTTACCTTTACATTTTCTTTAAGGGTAATGTATCAAGCTGAGTTTAAAATAAAATTAAAGTGTTTTGGGAGCACTTTTTTTTTTTACCACATCACAATATCGCGTTTTTTCACTATACGCGGGTGCTCTTGGAACGTAACCCCCCCAATAAACGGGGGGTTACTGTATATATGTACACAAGCCTAGAAACTATTACTATACTATAGTAACTATTGCTATTTCTATATTACTATCATTACTATACTGTTAGAATCCCATAGAGACACTACAGAAGAGGTGTTTTGTGGTTTTCTTTTTGTTCTGAAATTTGAAAATCTTTTGGCCAAGAATGAATCACATATAATTCTAACATTCCACAACTAACAAGGCTGCATCACTGCTTTCAGACTGATGCGGCAATACACACTACAAAAAATTCATGGTGCAAGTTAGTGGGGGCGCACTTACAGCACTTCGCCTCATCCCGGCCGTCTGCACAGTCCTTTTCTCCGTCACACACTTTCCTCAGAGGAATACAGCGTCCGTCTCCACAGCGGAACTGTCTCGGACACGCTGCGGCGCAAACACACACACGCACGCACACACTCAGACTACTGACACTAAATTACATGCTCTGGTAGTCCGCTAAAAGATTGTAACTGTAGCCTTGACCTTTAACGGCCCAGAAACGTTACAAAGCGTCCGGCCCAAGACAAACAACAAGCGGCGTCCAAACGCCAAGCACAAAAGGGCCATGGCACAAAGGCACTTCAATAAGACAAAAGCTGAGGCGCAGTCCCTTCACAAAACACAGTCACTTTACAACATAAAGCCCAAACATTGTCATACATTCAGCAGCAGACAGTAGGAGGACACAAAAAGACAGTGTGCTCACTGCTCTCTGGGGAAAAGGCCCTGTAGACCAGGTAAAAGCCTTTGTGAGTTAAAGATTCGTCCGAGTGAAAGTGTAGTAAAACAGGGGATGAGTAGATCCTCTTCCTGCTGCTGTCCCCAATAGGATTACACAGCCTGAGCACAGGAGGGAAACACACAGGCAGGCATAAACACACACACATGCGTCAGCACACGCCCAAAAGCACATGCACTAACATACACCAATGCATACCTATGCATTAACATCACCAGGCACATCAAAATGCACAAAAATATCCAGTAAAGCACTAAAAGTAGGTTTTTTTATATAGCTGTGAAACACATTTGTTCATGTTTTGAAAATAGTAAGTCGTAGAGTGTCAGAAACCACATGGACAAGTCTATTTAAGATGACTTTTAAATTTCATATGCTTTAATGCAAGTGTATAATGTTTTAGACATACTGTCTGTGCGATATTATACTCTCCATAACTCCATAAAAGTGATATAACAAATTTTGGACACCAAACATGCGAAATTGTTTGAATTTGTAATAGAGCTTTATGGGGCATAATAAATGCTTCTTAATGCCTCTCAGAGGGGATGAATGGTTCTTGGGGGAAAAGACTGTACAACTGGGGTCACTGGTCTTATTTGAGTGCTAAAAGCTCCTCCCTACACCCAACACCATGATGGGAAAAAAGGGGTCTTTTCCTCCTAAGTTGTATTTTCAGCCACAGTTTAAAATGTACCAGGTGGCAGAAGTCCTCCAGAAGCCTTTAGCTTACTGCAGTAATCATTATTTGATGATTTGGAATAAATGGATTATGTCAGGGACTAAAATGTTTAGGCTATTTGGTTTTAGGTCTGTTCAGCTCTGTCCATACTACTGAATGAATTCTCCACCTAAATGTGATTTCAAAGCAGGTCCATGAAGTGTTTCATGTCTATAAAGGCCTGTTTCATTCTCATCTAATTTGTTTCTGTTTTTTCCATAACTTCCCATTCAAAATTTTGTTGAGGTTTTGCTTTAGAGAGCCTTTATTTGTGGGCGAAAAATCAAAGTTACACAAATTTCCATTTTCCCCCGATGCTGTTGATGTTTGAGCCCAAATATTAGCCCTACAATCTAAAGATCCACAGTTATCCAAACTGTTTCCATAAAAATGCATCTTTAAACTTCTCTCAAACCACTGAAGAGCTTCACAAAGGTGCCACAGACTTGTGGATGCGGTTTAGGACCCAATGTGACTTACTGTAAACACCTCAATAGGAAGCCATTTAAGACAACAGCAGCACTGCTATTTACAAAACAGTGGTGAGTGAGTGATGAGTTGTTTTTTTTTTTTTTTTTACCAAACTATTTCTTTAAGGCAGCATGATATGTGTTCACCAGAGGCCTGTAAGCACTGGACACTCACTTGACACCTCCGATTTCCAGCCAGTCTTTCTCGCAGCTGCTCGGGGTGGGCGAGTCCTGAATGTCCAGCATCACAATGGTTATGGAGAGCAGGTAGCCCGGCAACGGAGCCTGAAAGAGAAACCAGACTCAGCCGGCTTCAAAGGATGCACTCGAGCACAAAAGAGCGACCTGCCCCCTCGGCCACCGCCTCAAAGAGGGAGCATCGCCCCCCCCCCCGCCCCCCCCGCCCCAAGTCTCGTCCTGTATGTGAATACTCTTCACAGACCACGTGCGCCAACGCTGAGGAGGAGAGTCGGGACATGGGAATGCCTCTGGCCTCAGCTCACCCTGATCTTCCAGTTGCAGTCCACATTGGGAGGGTAGTAGGCAGGATAGTAAGGGGACACCACAGAGCCATTCCAGGCAGAGAGGAAGCCTCCACATTCTGGGGAGAAAACATGAGTATAAATACAAGCAGTTATGAAAGGGGCCGTAGGGATTCAGCTGTTCAGTATGTGAGACTAGTCCAGTTACCGCAAGGTCAAACACACACCAGCTTTGGGAATGGCCTGGAAGTAGGCCTTGAAGATGGCCCCATGTCTCTGCCGACTGAAGGAAAAGGTGACCAGCATGACATTTCCAGATGACGTCAGCTTCATAACAGGAGACGATCCAGACACCGGCAGGCCGCACCACCTGACAAAATATGCGCATTTTAACTTTTTTAACATTTGTACAGTCGGTCTCACTGTACAATCATGAGTACCCCGGGTCAAGTCAGGTTTCGTTGGTTTTCTAACCGAAAATAAGTATGAATCCTCTACAGGGAACACACATAAATATGGAATTTTTCTATGGAATTGCTTAAATGAATTACCATTATTTGCTGAATTTATCATACTGGAAAAAATAACAATGCTGTAATGATATTTAATTGTTTAATATGTTAAACTTGGCAAATAAATAGAAAGGTATGGAAAATAAAAACAATGTATCAAAAAAGCCATATTTTCCCTGTAGAGGATGTGTACTTGTTTTCACTAAGAAAATCAACTAAATTAGTAATTTAACTCAATGTTAAAACTACAGCAAATGACTGTATATCGGAGATCCCGACTACAAAGTATGGAAAGAGTAAGGCACAGTTATTATATCATTATGCCTAATATTTTGAATTAAGTTTGCATATGGACAGAAATAGGTCTTGGCACCATAACCTACTAGCCACATTTTTAACAGAAGTTTTAACAGAATATTCCACATAACACTTCGCTGTAATTACTTTTTCCTGTAATGCAGTAGTGTAACACATTTGCAGTTTAAATTCTTGTTCTCATATTACAGTTACAGACCTAATAAGAATTTCTTATTTACTTGAATTGCTCATATATATCGGACAGAACAACATTAACAACACATTTACATCAATTTTCATCTGTTTATGAAGGGCACTGCCTCATTAAACACATTGTAGATCATTTTCAAATTATTTTTTCATGATTTCCATTGTTAGGAACTGGACTTTACACATAGACAACTGGTTGGCTAGTGGTTAGGGCGTTGTCCCTGCAATCAGAAGGTTGTGGGTTCCAATTCCAACACTGCTAGTGTCATCACTGACATTCCCTTGAGCATGGGCGCAGATGGGACCAGGGATGGTGTCCCAGACCTCGATCCGTCCCCATAACTTACAGGGCAATAAAAACAAAAAAAAACACACGCATCTGCCATCGTAAGTTACTTACTTACCCTTAAATATACTAATGCGCTTATACTCGGCAGCACCACATGTGGCGCGGAGATTTTAAAAAAAAAAAAGGGGGCCAAGACCCGCACCCCACCCTGAAGCGTCCCCCCCACATTAAAAATGCTTCCTGTGCGCCTGCCCTTGAGTAAGGTACCATCCCCACACACTGCTCCCCGGGAACCCCTCACTGGTGGCAGGCCCCTGTTTCAAAAAATATCAATGTTATATAATGATTAATACCACCTTTAATAATTTACATTTGTAAAGTAGTGAAATAATTTCCAGCATGTAATCAGTAAGGTAAACTCATTACAGTTTGAGAAGAGTAATGCGTATTTTGTAATGGATTACTTTTTTAGAGCTGATCCCACCTTTAGCAGTGTTATGTTCCTAATGTTTTGTAGTGTAAAAGTCACAGGAAATCACCTTTTGTATATCTCAGGTGGCCAGAGGGATAAAAACAAGAAGGTTTTAACTCCAGTGTCCTATTGTTTTTCCACCATCTCTTGTTTCAGTACCTCAGAATTTCAGTTCAGGGTGGTCTGATCACTAATTTGATCTTTGTGAATAGAATGTCTGGATTGTTCTGGTAGACCAAATCCAAGACTGCATAGTTACTGTGAACGAAAACCAAAGCAGACCAAGTGCTGAAGAAAACACAGTTTTTAGAGAAAAACAGTGCTTAGTATAACCAAAAGTAAAATGGATACTATGCACAAACATTTATACATAATTATATTTCAAAGAGTCACTATGATCTTAAGGAAAAAAGAAATCTTCAAGAGCCTTTTTATTTTATGTGTTGTGCATTATTTTGTCGTGTTTGGCATTCTGTACCACAGTGTTCTATTTGATGGAATTCACAAATTGATGTAACTTTCATGTCCTCTCACCATAACCACCCTGTATTATTGTTCTCTTTATTAACTTTATCATTGAGGAGAACCCTCAGAGCCTTACAGGGCTTTCAGCAGCTTTGGTAGAATTACGAAAGCTAAATAAATGTGAATGAACTTAGTTCATGATTAGCAGAATCAAGTTTGTATTTAAATTGAGCAAGTTCTGAAGTAATACTTGTATTCCATTATTAAGTTTTGGTTGGAAACAATAGGGTCAAATTCTTAAACCACCCAATGGGAAATGATCCAATCAGCATTTGTTCTAAATAGCATCTCAGTAGATGTTGCTAAGCTCTGCCATTGGTTAGGCTTCCAGGCAATGGATTTCAGTTCTAATGTGTCAGATGATCAAACAACATAGTCGGAACTGACACTGGAATCAACCAATCATGTTATGAGGAGGGAAAACGTCACTCCAGGCCATCTAGATAAGTTCTAGATACGTTGGTGACTATGAGTATTATTACTTTATTGAAGAAACACTATACCATAAACAAGCTCAAATGAATGGCTTTAGATGTCTGTTTAAGCTAGGACGGACCAAATAAAGTTAATGAGCAATGCTGCTAGCTTGGTGCTAAAATACTACTAGCATTAAACATGAGTGCTAGCAGAAGTTAGCGTTATGATAGTGTGTTTTTTTGGGGGTTTTTTTACACATGGTCGGAATTGAAGGCCTAGCCACAATGCAATATGTGGAAATATACAATAACTGATTTATTGCATTTAAAAATGTTACATTCATGTAATGCATAGGAGAACAAAACCATACCCATACCTGGCAATGATCTTATTCTGGAGAGGCAGAAGGAAGTCGTACGCGGAAAGTTTATTGGCCGAACAGCTCCCAGGCGTCGCTCCCTGTAGAGTGACCACATCCAGTCGTACGACGTGACCTGAGGGCACTCTCAGCCTCCACTGGTAATACGGCTTTTTTGGGCTCACTAGGCTGAGTGTGCGATTGTTTCCATACTTGGCATAGAGGTCAAAAGACATGGCTGCATGCCAACAAGGAGTAAGACGTCAATGGGTAAAACACAAATGGCATCACAATTACAAGCGGAAAACTCTGAAGTGCAGTGATGATCAGATAACTTTACCCTGAAGTCCAAGCTGCCACTTGCCACCCTGCAAAGAGTTTGGGTTCTTTATTTTGTCCGCTTTGTCATCAGACTCATCGTCGCCATCGTCGTTGTCATTTAAGCTCAAGCCTGCAGGGAAGGAGCTGTGCTTTAACATTTATCCATTTGAAGCCCTAATGCATCGTAAGTAAGACAACAGTATGAAATGTGAAGTGTGATTGCACGGTTGCTATAAAAGGAGTGTTTGGTGACACCCCAATATTGGTTTCATGGGGGAAAAAGTTTGTAGCATGGATTCAAACCAGCACTTTTCTTAATTCAGTGGCTGGTGCTTTACTACTGAACCATTGAGGGGACGTTAACTCACTGCCTCTTACCAAGCCATTTATGGTTAAGGCTGGCTGAACGCGTATCTGCATTTACAGCCTATCAACTTTAATTAAACTACAACATACAGTGACATACTTTTTTAACAAGTGAACTTAGCTTTAGTACCTTGAAGTCCATTTATGAGTCTGCTGTGTGTTTTGCCTCATTTCTGTATGTTTGTGTTTCCCTACGTTTTGTCCCTTTCTGGTCAAGACATCACAGACTTTCTTTCCGACACATTTTAAAGGTGGCTCGACCATCTTTTCTCTCTCTCCAATGTATTACAGAGGCAACTTGACCACAAATTTTTTTTTTTAAACAATCAATACACAAACCGATCCAAAATCTGAATCAGATTGAAACACTGCACCCGCTCTTAACGGATGGTTTGACTTTGGAATTTTGCCCAAATTCAATATGGGCTCTGACGAGAAGCAATAATAAAACTTAAGACGTTTTATAATAATAATAATAGAGCTTAACACTACTTCTTCCGTCACACTAATTATGGTCCATGAAAGCTCACCGAGCAACCTCAGGGTGTCTTCATCTTTCTCCAGGTAGTACTGCTCCTCCAGACGGCTGTGCAGGACCTTGTTGGTTCCAGGCAGGCGGCGCTGCAGCCATGAAGGTTTCATCCTCTGGAGCTCCTCCGCAACTGCAGCTGACGAAGCAGAGAACTTGCTCCAGAAGAACACAGTCAGTCCATTCACTCCTTCACTGTCAGCATGGAGACACAACATTCATACAGGCTGCACAGGTTAGAGATGTTTCACTATGAAGATCACTGGACAGAAGCTTGTACAAAAACCACCTAAAGTGTCTTGATGCAATATAAGTATCTATACAGAATGAGTGTATGTTATATACCCGCACTGAATTGACTTGATTCACATGAATAAACTATTATAATTAACATGTTTGCTTACTTTTGGCATTTCATGTCTTTCATATTTTTTTGTGTGTGAATGAAGTACACACATGCTTCTAGCAAATTCAATGCATTAACTTTTTTTTAGTGTACATTCAACAAAAGTAGAAGAACCAAATTCACAAAGTTGACAAATTCAACATGTGCTCATGCTGGAACTACTGAAAAGCCTGCGATGTGATTTGACCCTTTAACCCCTTTAAAAGGTCCCACGTTTTAATTCCTTGTTCTCATCATGAATTCACACTAGTTTTATTAATGTATTTTACCTTCAATTAAGTTTTAATGACAATAGCATACAGCCAAAATCCATTTACTGGGAAAAAGGTTTTATACCAATGCTGGCAATAACATCGTACAAAGTAACAAAGTAAACAAACACATAATTACTACTTAATGTAACACAGTAGTTTAACTCATTAATTTAAATTCTTCACAAACATTACACTTACATTTACAGTATATATTCATAAGAATTTTATTACTTGCACTCTTTGGCTGTTTTC
>JBBJLS010000001.1:4784103-4798181 GCA_037577275.1 Bryconaethiops microstoma
ACTCAATCAGTCCTTCATTAAATGAAATCAGGAGCTGATGATGGAGTTTCACAAATCAAAACAATGGCTGGAGGAACAGAGGAGGAATTTGGAACCGAACCTGTGTTCTTCTACTTTTACACACAGACATAATCTACTTTTTCTGCTTTCTTGTTTATTTGTATTTATTATAAGGTTAACCTTGCTAGCAGAAAGACACTTCATCACACACTGAAAAAAAACAAGAGAATTTAAACAATTTGCATAGGTGCCCACAACTTTTACACAGTATACATGAATATGTGGCTACAGGCTTTTGTTTTACATACCTGGTCGGATTTTTGACAAGATAATCTGCACATTATTCGATTTCAGACACTCACCTATCTCCTGGTCCTCCTTCACGCGTCTGCGTTCGCGACCGAATGCCTGCAGCCAGCGCTGCTTGTCCTGCGCTTTCCTGCAGCACAGCACACACAGCACCTCCAGGTTTTCCGCGTGCCGCAGGGCGAAGGCGTTTCGAAGCGAGCCCAGCTCTGGGTGCCGCCCGTCCGGCAGCTCCAGTGGCTCCACGTGGTTGGTGTCCAGACGCCCTCGATAGTGCAGCAGGTCCCGCCGCAGCACGTCCTTTTTACAGAAAACCAGCTGGTGGTCGAACAGGAAGAAGCTGCGCTGTTGTGTCTTTCCAGCCCGCACCACTCGAGTCAGCTCTCCGGAGTGGATCAGCTCCGAGCTCCGCGACAACACGTCCTCACCCTAAAGAAAACAAACAAACAAACCATAATCAGAACATATTCCGCAAATCTCACTATGATATACAGTGTGGATTCTAGCAATTATTTTCAGTAATGTATTTACCGGATAAACACATACACAATAATTGAATTATAAATTAATCAATTTAGAGATCAAAGCTTAAGTAACAAAAACACAAAGAAACAATTACTGAAACTTGCATCTTAATTCACCATAACTGATAAGCCTGATTAACAAGGAGTCTATGCTTGATGAACAGCAGGACATTACCCCACAGAAGTTTAGGATCAAAAGAATCGTTTGCTAAAAACAACTTGGCATTGCAAATCCAAAAGCTATATTTATTTTATTAATCACTTTATGCCACAGACATTTATGGCACCAACCAACTACACAGCAATACCTTATGTACAGCACAGTAAGATTTATTTCCTTATTCATATGTAAATTTTATTTTTCACATTTTGTCACATCATAAATTTTATTTGTCACACAAATCGTACATAGTGAGACATGCAGTGAAATCCTTACAATGCCCATCCGTAAGGATTAAAAAGAGAATTTAACATGAGAATAGAAGTAAAAATGACATTTAAAGTAAGCTTAAATATGATGAAACATATTTGAATCAAATGTGAAATAAAATTGGAGGGGTGACATAAGGTGATCAGAGATGTTCAGCTGAAAACAACTCACCTCCCAGTCTAAAATGGAGACCTGCCAGTGGGCGATGGTGTCGATACTCTCCAGCCTTCTTTTCCTCTCATTGATCAGACTGGCCACATTCTTCATCGCCTCATGGGCATTACAAACCCCTTCATAGTCACTAAAGCAAGCAAAAATACAACGCTGATGGTTAAGAACGCTCTTCATAAAAGAATTTCATGCATTTAACTTTGAGACCCATTAATTTTATGTCATTGGAGAGCTAAAAGTAGAGAGATAGTACTGCTTCGATGACTTACTAGCAACTGAAGACAGATAATCAGTCACGATTGTCAGGTCAGGATTATGTCCTTACTTTTTAGGTTCAAGACGGAGTGAGCATGTGCTTCAAGGAGCATTTGAAAAAACATTTTTGCTTTTGCTGTATTCATACCAGTATAAAACACCATTTTTATCAATAAAGGCATTCACATGATAAAAAAAAAAAAAAAAAGTACATCACTTTGGTCAAAATAATACAGGCCAGTCTTTAACCATGATAGGGTTTCACTAACATATGTCATCGGAACTTTTCAAAATTTTACGTATTTTGAATGTTGAGTCAAAATATCAAGATGAACAGACCAATAGAAATAGTTCAAATTCTTTTTACTTCAGTTTCTATTGGAATGTAAAAGTGTTCTCTTCTCCTGTACAGTTAGCTCTTTTGCAGTGACCGTAAACAGAGCATAGGCAAAATGTAGCAACATGTTCACCATATAGTATTTTTTGCACAGTCCTCGAAAGGAGCATTGTGTTACCTGTGGTCTTTAGGCGTGTACTTGAGAAGCTCGCCCAGCTGAAGTGGGTATTTGCAGATTTTCTGCACAGGTGTAAGCAGAAAACCAGCAATAGAGATGTCTATCATCTGCTGCAGGAGGCGACAGGCCTCGAAGAAGTGCTTATACCGTCCCTGCTTCATCAGACGCTGCAGCTCCACACACGCTGCGGGGTGAGTGTTACAGTACTCAGAGTATATAGAGAATCCTTCACCCTGATTTAGAGAAGCAGAGAGCATACATATGAGAAATAAGCTACATTTTAGGAAATATCAGATTTTTTAAACTTTAAAACAGCTTTTGCTTCAGTCCCAAGTTAGATTCTTTACTCTGTTGTTCAATCAGAGACAATCTGAATGACACTGAAGTACACAAAAGTATCTGTTTTTGTTTGTGTGTACGGTGTATGCATGTAAGTAGCCCACCTGCTGAAGAAAGCAGGACCCTATCTCACTCAGATGAGGGTTTTCTTTGTTGTATCTCTTTTCTAGGTCCTTGAGGAACTTTCGCTGAAACTTGTAGATCTCTTCAATGTTGCTGAAGATTGTCTTGAGTTGTGCTTCTGTGAACATAGTTGGGTGTTTCCTGCACTGACGGATGTATCCCTATAAACACATGAGGAGATCAACAATAATACAAACTGTGTGAGCCACTGAGGTCAGAGTGTGACTGTGATATTAATTTCCTATACTGATCCTTATTGTCATTTCAGGTATTTGGCCTGCAGAGGGCAGCAGTGGGCAATAAACAAGCTCACCAATTACAGCTGCTTTTTTTTAACAGATTAAATTTAGTTGTTTTGTGGAAACTTTTTGATAAAGAGACAAATTCAATAAGTAAGCTGTAATGTTATAAAGTAAAATATATAGTCATTTAAATAACAATAGTCATAATTTCTTTGCTAGGTAAGTAATGAGGCCCACCTCGCAGATGTCTCTTAGGTGTTTGATGTAGACTCGCTCCGTGTTCATGATTTCTTGGACCACATTGGCTCTCATCTGCTGTCGGTTCTCAGAGCTCTGGTTGCGGGGCTCTTTAGAACGTGGCTCTTCTTGATCCAGAGCACTCTCCACACTTTCACTGCCCGAGTCCTCCTGATTCACACGCACCTACCAGAAAACACACCATGGTCCGTTAACATGTACTCAAAATCAGAAGTCTAACAGCAGCGGTGTAAAAAAGCATTGTTCTGATATTGGTGATTCAATTGCACATATTTTGAAATATTATAATAACTGATTATTGGAATACTCAGCACTAATTATTTGGCCAATATGTTTTTTGGCTATGTTTTTAATAACCCAATAATTCCGACGTATTGTTTTTATTGTCTTGAATTACTAGAGAAGTAAGTGTGCAAGCCATCCATCAACCTTAGGCCAATTTTCTATTTTGTTTGGTTACATCTGACAGAGCTATGCTTCAAAGTAAACTGGAGGGTGAAAAACTTGCTGGATTTACCAGACATCACACCACATCAAGACACAATGTACAGTACTTCTACCTCCCAGCTAAGTTCCTATAGAAAAATCAGAGTTCCCAGGCTCCCCCTCCCCCAACACCTGCCAATCAATACCTGTAACCATGGTGACAGCCCTACAATGCCCTCTTAACTCAGCCGCAGGAGCCATTCAGGCAGAGTTTCCATGGCCTACCGTGGCTGCCGTGCTAAGCTGTGTTTGAGAAGGGCTTTGTTTCACACTCATTACTCTAAGGGGGTCCGGGTGTAGTCTATTCGACACTTACTCGCACAAAGCTGGAGGGGAACCATGCTTCACGCTCGCCAACCATCCCCCACCACCAGTCCTTCTCCTGGGCATCCAGCACCCGTATTACGTCCCCAGCTTTGAAAGCCAGCTCCTGCTCGCCCATTGTAACGTGGTCCCATAAGGCCTCCGCGTACATCACATGGCCTGACATGATGTACTGCAGAGTGAAAGATCAGTCAGCGAGATTTAGTGACGGGTAAACGGGTACAAACGACATGAAGTGCACATATTACAAACTGTAAACAATGAGCACATGTACAGCATACACATACACATGCACATACCATAGAAAAGTAGCACTGAATACACCTAGTAACATTTCAACACACGCATACACAGGAATTCTCTAAAAAGTCCAGAATTCTCTTCTTCACACTCATATCTGCAATCAATATAGTAGTCTCATACTAGCTACAGAATAATGTGCAGTAGTTCATAATATGCCTTAAGATGAATAATCAAATAATCAATCTACGGTTTAAAGGGTTAACATGCACAAGGCATATAATGAAGTATGAACTGGACTACCCTCAAGGTGTAGTGAATGCAATTTAAAACTTAAGAACTTCAATTAAAACTATTATCACAGATACGATGTGATAAAAGGACCCCTGAAACAACAAAGACTGTTGATTGTTCTCACACACGCACGCACGCGCACGCGCACGCACACGCACACGCACACGCACACGCACACACACAGATTTAAACGCTTGGTTGCTGACCTGGTTGAGAGTTGACAGATCGACCTCTGGCTGCAGATATGGTGTTCCCTCAGTAAACTCATCAAAACTGCCGTCCTCTTCACTCACACTGTCGTCCTGTCCTGAACAGCCTTCTGAGCTTCCATCTGCACAGTCCAAAAACAACATATTAAGCCACAGTTTGGTGATGAATTTAAATTACACAGTGTCCCCCTTATTCCAAACGTAAATTAGCTAAGGAATGTTTGGAGTCTGAAGTGTATTTCTTTAGCTTTCCACTGAAGCATTGAGGCTAAAGCAGCTGACAAGCAATGAAACCGTATACTGACCCTAAGATGACACAATCTGTCTGAATCTGTCACATACTCCCCTTAATTTGCCTTTTATCTTGTGTGGGGTTTTTTTCCCTAATAGACAGACACCTACAGACTCACCACTGAGGACTCTATGCAGTTTGCGACGACCCACCCTGTCCAGACCGGTGGGGGTGCTTTGGGAAAAGACGCAGGGACGCAGACGTGCTGACACTGCCCTGTATGGAGGAATGCCATGGGAGGGCATGGGGGGCCGAGGAACAGTCTGAAATACAGCAACAGAGGTGCAACTTTTATTAAAAGGTTTAAAACCATTCTCTACAGTTTATGTTTAGAGAAAGAGTTCAATGACTGTTCTGAAAAGGGCAATGACCTAGAACAGAGTAAATATGGCATTCTGCCCTGAAACGAATACATAACAGCACAAGTCAGATACTTTTTAACAAAAAGACACGTGGCTCTTTCAGTGATTTTCCTAAAGCAAAGAGCACAAAGTTGATGCCACTGATTAAAAATACTGTAATTAAACTCTAATATTTATGCCAAACATCAAACGAAATAAAGTCATTTGACTGCCCACGTGTAATGATGAGTTCAGAGGATTCAACTGCTGTCTAAGAAGCGATAAAAGGAATGTTCCATCTATTATCTATTGAGAACCACATAAAATATTACAAGTGTCATGACACAAGGAAGTGAGAGTGAAGCATTACATCATGCAGCCTGGGCTACATTTTGGTGACTTGTTTTTTCTGCGGGTAGTTATGAGTCAAAGCGACACTTGAGCTGTGTTTCCTGTTGGGAGCTTGTAAATACAATAATTCTGGATTAACCTGAATGCAACAAAAGAGCTCAGGGCCTAACTATTTAACTTATGATGTCACAAGCTCATAACACAATCTGTACAGTGAAGGAGAAAACATGATATATTGCAAAGATAACAATCAACGCAAGTGTCTTTCAGGAGTTGGGGCTGATGATATCTGGGGAAGAATTCAAGTTAAAAAGGGAAAACTGTGTATTTTAACTTGAGACGTAAAGCTTAATGATAATAATGCTGTTGCTAAGTGTGGGTAACGCATTGGTAATGTTTCTATTTAATATTTAAACAGTCTACTTTTTACCACTTGACTTTGTAAAGCACTTTGGGCCAACTTCTGTTCTAAAATGCGCTTTATAAATAAACAGACCTGACTTCATGAATCAGGTAAAAAGATTAATCAATTAAAAACTAAACATAAACAAAAAGGATAAAAGGATTATCTCTATTCCCTGCATCTGAAGCATATGGTCAGTTACCACTGACACTAATTTTGACCAACCAGCTGAAGTCTCTCACTGACAATAGACTATGATATGTTGTAAATAAAGGCGTACATCTTTTAAATTCTTTCTTTCAAAGACTAGTTTCCCAGAAGGCTAAAGTTTTGGTAATATATTCCAGGTGCAGTGGTGTGTAGTTTTCACAGACTCTGCCCGATCACTCATGGACAGCTCCTCTCTGTCTCATCCTAAGACCTGCATTGTTTGAGTGCAACTGTCCAGAAACCTCTATTATAATTCAATATTGAGTCAACAGTCTTTCTGTCTTTTTTGGGTCAGTAGGTTTTCTTTCCTTTCCAAGAACAGGAAAGCATTTAAACATTATTGTCACTGCTAATTAATGGTCCAGTACAGATGCAGCAGATGGTATTTAGTCTGAAAAACACTGGTGTGTTTAACTCTAAAAGTGAAGCAACGCTTACAGAAGGCAGGCTATCAGCGTCTTCCTTCTCGTCAGGATTGGAAAACAGATTCACTCCTCCAATAACTGAGATGGGTCGTCTCTTCATGTTTTCCAAATGTCCATTCACTTGGCTATTCTCTGGGCTGCCCTGGTCGGTGTATTCGCCATTGCTGTTGTAGTGCTCTTGAGAAGTGTAGTCCATCTCCTCCCCTTGGCGTTCCCCTTCCTCCTCAGGTATGGAGTATTTCCTGCAAATCTGCTGACCGTAATCAGAGATTGGTCGAGGTCTGGATCTGCCTGCTCTCCTCCTGGGTACAGAAGAGGTGGGCGTGTCACTGCCAGAGGCTGACGAGGTTGGCGTGGTTGCCATAGGCGACTCTGAGGCACATGTGGGTGTGGCAGGAGGACTAGCAAAGGCACAGTCACTCTGTTTCTCATTGTGTAGCTTTAGATCTTCTGCAGCTGCATCTTCTGTTGCTACCTGGAAGACAGAAGCAACGTGTGTCAAATTTCAGTTCAGTGGACACAAATACAAATACGTTATATCAAAGACTAGACAGTAATTCTGACATATTGAATTTCAGTCTTTGTCGTTTTAAAAGGTACAAAAATAGTGCTTTTTTTTTTTTTCACCACTAATCCACTTGTTTCATAACCTGCAGATTTTTATCCTTGTTAAACACTGGAAAGTTGTTGAGTGAACAACAACTTTATAAGATGAAAGAATCTGTAAAAGTGCATGTTGGACATCCTATTAACTGGCTGTGTGGTTGAGTCAAATTCTAGACTGTCCTTTAACTTTAAATGCACTCGTCAACTGTTTCATCCTATTGGATGTTACTTAATAGCTCATTAGATATCTAACAGTTGTCCGGTGATCCCATTATAATTCTAATTATATTAGGAAGCTTTTTGTAGATCAGTAGTGATGAATAAAAAATATGCAATTTCCTGGTTAATAAAGGTACTTAAATGGTGAACATGCTGTAAATGTACTTGTGAGCAAAGAGTGTATTTTTAGTAAATATTAAGTGAATAACATGTAGAAGATTTCAGTGCGTGCAAAAACCTTTGATCGGTAGTGTAGAATAATACAGCAATTCTGAGAGCTAAACAACGCAAAATCCCTGCAGCTAAAAAGATGTGATTGTTCTGAGTCCAATATAAGTCCAGAGTTTAAAAGTTTGTGATGGGGGATTTATTAAAGCTGAGCGATTAATCATTTTATAACAAGCAAGCAGGTTTCAAATCACAAGAGCTGCATATTTACTTATATGCTGCATTATTAAACATTATGAACTGGCTGCCTGGCAATATACATTTGTGTATAAATAAATAAATAAATAAATAAATAAATAAATGATAGATAATAATAATAATAAAAAAAAAAAAAATATATATATATATATATATATATAACACATAAAGGAAAAATAAATCACAAGATTTACATTTCCCCCCAAATCATTAACACAACTGCACACTCACAGACCAAACATAGCTACAGTTTAAATGAATTATGAGCGACATATTTTTCACAAAATTAGCAGTGGAGCAAATCAAATCAAATCCAGTGTTTACACTGTGCAGTCATTGGCAGTTCCAGAAGTGTAATGATCTGTTTAAGTTTGCACAATTATGAGTCAGCATGAGACCGGTTAGAATGGCGGGCTTTTCTTCCACTGACTGTATGAGCAAACATCAGTTTGAGGAAATAGAAAGCTTTAAATGAAGAAAAACACCTTAATGTCTTCTTATAGAGACTATGAAAGAAACTGTAGTGTACTCAGCGAGGGCCTATATGTGCTGTCCTGTCTGATTCTGATGCCTCAGCTGTTCTGGCATTTCAGCTCTTTTGATAATGCTGTCACAGAGAACATCTAGAGTCCACCTGGAAAAAGGATGGACTCTAGACGGAAAAAGAAAGACTGCTTACCTCTAAATTTTCGGTGCCTTTCTCCGGAGATTTCCAGATGCACTGAAATGGAACACAGTAAATCAGCACCATGGTGACACAAACACACACACACACTCTTGCACATGAAGCTTCTTAACACAAACAAACAGAGCAGTTCTAGATGTCATCAGGGTCGTTCTCTAACAGATGGACTCTAGCAACCCAGCCTATGGGTCTCTGCTTGTGTGCTGTGCCTGCACCAGTCTAGTGCAGTTCCTGGACTTTGCCCCCTGGGCTGGCTTCAAGGGGAGGGGAACCTGGGCTGAGAAATGTCCAGCCTCAGGCCCGGGAGCCTGGCTTAAGCAACTCCACTAATCATAAACATCAATTAATCATTAACCCTACGAGTTCTCATTCAGGAGCAGCACAGCTGAGGCACCCATGTCATGTGTTTACAGCCATAAAAAGTCTCAATTAATGCAGAATGAAAAGTGAGCCATCCAATGAGCTGAGAGGAAACTATTAAAGGAAAGATTTCCCAACCAATCCATGAAGCTTAATGGATTATATTGCTTGCTCTAAGGACAATATCTTGGCATCAGATCCAGGCTTGTTTGGCCAGAAGGTGAGGTTTTAGTGACAAGTACAAGGCTCAGCTCAATAACTTGCAGCTGACGTAAGTTATAATCAGTCCATATACTTCACTCAATACAGTCCATCTCCTCCGCCACTTATCACTTCCGACCACAAAGGTCAATGTCACCCAGCTGACACCGCACAATTAGTGACCTCGACACTAGTTTCATCATTTTACTCGAAATGGGCCAACCACTTTGTTGTGCTTTAGGACATTAAATGTGGCATGATATATTTTATTCCTCATGACTGGGAGTTTATGAGTCATGACAAATGGTCTAAAACCCACCAGCATTAATAATTCTGGTAATAACAGATGTAATATTAGAAAGTAAATGTCATTATGTCTTACTTTCCACGTTGATTTTGATTTTCTTTGACACACAAAACCAGCATAACAACCAGTTTTTCAATAGTAACCAGAAAACTTTTGCACCAAACAAAAACCTGCAACCAGATGATTTATTATTATAATTTAATGCAATCTGTGTTGCAGTTTTATGATGGAGTTAGATAACCCGGTCAAGTGTTGATGCTAAAATTTTGTATGATAATTACGCATAACTTATAAGCCAGTTGCAGCACTTCTTAGGCTACATAAACAAATCTTTTATTTAAGAATAGATAGTTTAGTTTGCAACATGGTTCAACTTGGAAAATATAAGTTCAACCAACTTCAAACATGAGGTGAAAGACCATTTGCGTTTCACAACCAGGTTTTATTTTGAGAATTAATTTCCCAGTTTATCAGTCATGTAATCTGCTATTACTGTAACAAATCTCCGGAGCTACAAAGTCCAGCTGTTTGTCCTAATTGTAATGAACTACGATCTACCAAGCTCTTCATAAAGTGTTGCCTCTGTTTCTTAATTCATCTTTTACATCCATCTTTGTTTCAGAACCACTACATCACTATTATTCAGATTTAAACTCTGGATAATCAAAGTTCTGGTAGTAATGCGTTTAATATGTTCATTGGTTTACTTTGGATATTTAATAAAAAATTGTAATCAGCCATGAATATTCATGATCTGGACAAGCAGAATAATTTTTAGGCAGAAACGTAAAGCTGTCTAATTCAGTTTCCGTTTTTTCCCCTATATTTTACTTTGATGCTATTATCAGTCCAATGCTGACCATGTTTAATATTTAATTTAACGTCTTCTTTTAACTACATATTAAACCAACAAATTCTCGGTCAAAGTGTAAAAGCCAATTAGATATCTCAAATCATGTAGCTAGTAAATTTGAACTCAAATACCACTCTGGGGTTCTGCTGGATTTGAATAAAAACACTGATTTGAACTATGGTAGAAATCAGTGTTAACTAGAAAACAGTGAGATGAGAACTGCACGTTGTCTTACGTAGGCAAGATAGCACATCAATCAATGTATAGATTAATCTGTATGTTGAAACCACTGAACTAAATTAACTTCTTACCTGATAGCAAATACATAAAGCGGCCTCAACTAGAACCGAAAAAGATTATATGATGAGTGTCTTACCTCCAAGTTTACATTAATGCTGTTCAGTGTCTGTTCCTGGCTCATGCAGTACTGATGCTGAAGAGGTTCATTTGTCACACTGTACTGCTTCTCAACAGTCCCACAGTTCTCTGTGACAGGTCTACCAGTGGTATGAAATGGTGAAGCTGGTGAGGTCACTGGGAGCCGTTCATAGGAACTGGAAAGCTGTGCTTTGGGGCTGGAATGATCCACAGCATCATCATGGAAGGAAGTAAAGATGGTGGGCACTGATGGTGTGGCGTTTATGGATGGAGCATGTCTATGAACATCAGCCTGTACTTTCTGTCTGTCAGACGCCAGAGAATGTGCTGGTGCAGGCCTGCGCTGACGCTCACTGGTGGGGACGCAGGGGGTCCTGCGGGAATAGTCGTCATGGAGCTGGCTGAGAGCTGACAACGTGGCATTGGGAACGGGGCTAGAATTGGCTTTGCGGCTGGTCGAAAGATCTGTTAAACTGCCGACAAATTTCAGCATTTGTCCCCGCACTCCTGTGGGACTTTTGTGCCAACTTGACCTGCGTTCCTGCATGTCCACAGAAGAAGCACTAACTGCTCTGAGGATATTTGGGGTGCTCAACATTTTGGGGCTCTGGGGCTGAGCTGAGGGGGCTTTACGTTTGAAGGGACTCTTGAAAATATGCAAGTTGTCAGCACTTTTGCTCAGTCTGCTCAAAGCCATGACGCTCTCTTCACTGTCAAGGATAACATCTGGCCCAATGGGTTCCACAGAGCTACAGGGACGGGGGCGAGAAACAGGATCTTGTGTGGCGAGGCTTTCCGGCCGCCTTGCCCCGGTGTCCAACAAAGCGATACGTCCTGCCCCGTAGGCCCTCCGTATACTCCTCGAGAAGTGCGAGTTCCTAAGTAGACCTTCACCATCCCCCTCACAATCATCCTCCTCCTCTGAAACACAAACTTTCTGTCCAGCTGCTGATACCCCATTGGTCACTGTGGGTACCTGCTTAGAACCGCCTCCAACAACCTGCCCAAAATCACGTTTGGTGACCAGGAAGCCATTTCCATCCTCGTTGGTGACAGAGGAGAAGTTGTTCTCTTGGCTGGCTCCCATTGCACTGCCCCTGTTCTGGATGCCTTGGAGCACAGAGGAGCGCAGCTTTTTGAAGGAGCCCATGACCCGGAGACCCGAGAGGCCAGGCCAAGCTTGCGGACCGGTGTTTGGGCCTCGAAGAGGAGTCTGGTCGGGGCCTGCCATGCCACACTTGCGCTGGGAGGAAAAAATGCGCACAATCCTGGTGGGGCATGGCTTGGCCTGTCCGTCCATGATCACGGAGTTTGACCAGGGCTGGGAGTTTAGTCCGTTGAGTCCACGCTTCTCACTGCAAGCCTCAGAGAGGACAGGCCTCACCTGGACTCCACAGCTAGTAACCGGATTTATCAGCTTGTCCACATGGAAGGAGCTGCAGACAGACCCGCCTGGGGATTTAGGGACATCATGACAGCCGTGTAAAGGATAACACGAAGCTGCTTCTGATGGAGCTGCCTGCAAGACAAGAGAACACAAGGCCAACTGTTAGAATAAAAGACATCAGATTTCCTGCGAAGTTTGCAATTCCATAACTTATATGGTCAAAAAAAGGCACACACGCACACACCTTTGTGCTTCAACTTCATCTTTATGCTTCAACTTTTAAGCATGAAGCACCAAGACCAGAAATAATGTGCTTATAACAAGGACTTATTGACCTATTGTTTTACCCACAATTACACAGACATTCCTGACTGTGCCATGACTACTGAATCACACTAAAGTTATCCTGCATCAATGAATTATAATGTGATCCCCACAGATCTATTGTTTGTGTCTATTCAGATCATGAGTCTGACACAAGTAAGGATATGAATGAACTGTGCAAAGCTCTGCATCCAGTTCTAAAACCTGAAACAGGTTATTCATAGGTCACCTTACTCTACTGTGGGTGTAGCCATCATGTCTGTGGATTTTATGTATAAATGCTGCCTTTTCCTGGTATGAATGAATAATGAATGGAGCACTTTTATAGTCTTTTAAAGAGGGCAGTGTAGAGTCTGCTTAGGTAACAGAGGGCAGGCTAAGTGTCGTTGCGAGTCAGCGGTTGCTGCAAAATTTCTTCTGGTGTAAAGAAGCTCGACTGTGCAGTTTAATGCTGTGAAAAAAAAGGGCCCCCAGTTTAAATCATGTACTGGCACAGAGTTGGCTTTGATGAAAGGTTTTTGTGAGCATGACTAAGCAATAAAAAGTGCTAATCCATTGTGATTAATGCAATAAATTGCCTGATTTTCTCTAGAGTTATACTGTGAGAACAGGACTTCAGGGGGAGGGGTGCAGGGGTCTGACTAAAGAGGCTGATCTGCTTTAACTCCATCTCGTTGTCTTCCCCATTAGTGAAATAAAGAGAAATGCATGCTCTTAGACAAGATCGATTAGCTTCGTTAAACCAATTCCCCTTAATTCACAAGATTTCCAGGCTTGTAAAGCTTGTTTCTCTATTACACAGACTATATTCCAGCAGATCCTCAAGTATACGGACAACAACTCCAGTATACTTTGTCCTATTGTAAATATTTCCAACTGGCATTATGTCCTGTTTTAAAAAGTCTAAAATATTGTGTAATAATGTTTAAGCAAGGGCACATTTTACATAACACGAACCTTTCTGTGGCAGCATGCTCATTAAATACACAAAATATTTCAGGTTTTCATTTTTAATCCAAACTACATATGCCTTATTTGAATACCCATATATTCATATATATATATTATAAAACATCCCTCTATCACCTGCGCCATAATCTGTATGAATCAGAATACTTTGACATTACTCACACATTTTACCATGAATGGGACTTTTGTTCACGTTTGTCTATTCAGACAGCGGAAAACGCACCGGCACATCAAGCTGAGATGCCTGTGCTCTGTATCACCTCATTATAACGAGCTATGAGGAAGAAACTGACATCTGACTCTTTGTTTGACTACTGCTTTGAAAGAATGCAATTAAGTTTACTCCCGAGAACCTCCTACATCTGCCAACATGGGCTGCGCTTTCCAGCACTTTCCTGAATCTTCAAACTTAATGCCTTCTCTTTTTCTTTATAGTTTCTTTGGCTCTACGCTCGCATGACAAACGCAGTAGTGGAGTTAATTAAGAGCTCAGAGAGAGCTCCCCTGCACGGCTACCAGCTGGAGCCTGGCTCAGATTAAACTCCCTGAGAGGAGGACTACACACACACACACACACACACACACACACACACACACACACACACACACACACACACACACACAC
>JBBJLS010000001.1:4798281-4815353 GCA_037577275.1 Bryconaethiops microstoma
TGTGTGTGTGTGTGTGTGTGTGTGTGTGTGTGTGTGTGTGTGTGTGTGTGTGTGTGTGTGTGTGTGTGAGTGAATGGATCACTGCAATTTCAGCCAAAGAGTCATGTATATTTCATCACAGGGACTGGGATTCATTTGCTCTTGCTCTAGGTTTTGTGGTTCAATGTCTATACGCTGCTCTGGGAGACGGAGACGGAGACGGAGACCGTTCTGCCCCCCAATGACGCGGCCATGTGGCCAGAAACACCCCCCCACCCCTGCCCAACCTCCACACACACACACACATACACACACACACAAACACACACACACTCCATCAGCACCAACTCTGCTCTGACACAACACTTTGGATTGGGTTCTGAACCCAATCCAAACCACATAGTCAGGTTTTGAGTCCAAACCTGATCAAAAACCAGCAAAGTTTTGCTCAAGACCAACCAGAACCATATGGTCCAGTCTGAAGTTATAACCGAGCCCAAACTCAACCAGACCTGAGTCCAGCAAAGACTAAAATCGAAGTCAAGCTCTGCGTCAGAATCTCACCTGAGGCCAACAAAATTTAGTCTGAAACTAACCTGAGTCACATCATCAAATCTTATTTCAGAACCCAACCCAAAACCTACAAAACTATGTTGGAACCACATCATCAATTTTTGAATCCAGTCCTGGCCTGAGTCCAGCATAGTTTTGTCAGAGCACAGCCCAAACCATAAAGTCAAGTCTGGCTTGAGAAGCTGACCCAAACCCAACAAAGTTGTCAGAACCCAACCCGAACTACATCGGCAAGTCCAATCCTGACCCGAGTCCAACAAAGTTTTGCCAGAACCCAAACCGAGCCATTAAGTCAAATTTGGTATCAGCACCTGAACCAAACCCAACAAAATTATGTCAGAGTTTGACAGAGTTTTGACATAGTTTTGATGCCAAGTTTTAAGTCCAAACCCAACCTGAACCCAATAAAGTTTTGTTGAAACCTGACCAGAATCACGTAGTCAAGTTTGGAGTCAGAACCCACCCGAAACTACATCATCAAATTTTTAGTACAACTTTGACCTGAGCCTGACAATCATATTATTTAAACCCAACCTGAACCACATCGTCCAGTTTTGAGTCTAAGCCCGACCCAAAACCAATGAAACTAACCTGAGCCAGAAACAAATTTGGTGGAAAATTGGTGGAAGCACATGTTTGGCACTTTTTTTGAGATTGAAACAAAACTGAAAGTCTAGATTCACCTGTACACACAGAATTAGAGTGTGATTAATAATGTAATGAATGATGTGATTACAGTGAAACGATGTGATTACAGAGCAGAATCACACTAATAACTCTAGATTTGAGAGGGTTAAGCAGCAGCATCAATGCCAGGAGGCACAGCAGCAAACATGGTGATGAAGATGCTGCAGCTGGCTTTCCCAAATCATTCCAGTGGAATTCTACCCATGACTTATTGTTCTGTATCTGCAAAGCGTTTTCACTTCTGTCTAGCCTCCAATCGGCTGCTCTGTCAATACACACCGCACAGCTAACGAACAGAATGTCAGGAATCGTGCCATTTCCCAGCCGTCACAGCCTCCGTCCAGAAGGCGTCCCATCTGTGGCGTTCGCCTCATTACTGTAATATTCTTGGGGCTTTTTTCTGCGCTGCTTCCAAGCAGAACAAAATTCTTCCGAAATGAAAAGAGAAACGTGTTTTTTTCCCGCTTCAGTGCTTTTTATATGACTTTGCCCTGGTCCTGTTAATTAAGCTCTCTCTGGCATTGTTCATGTTCACACACCAG
Organism: Bryconaethiops microstoma; assembly: GCA_037577275.1. Classification (NCBI taxonomy): domain Eukaryota; kingdom Metazoa; phylum Chordata; class Actinopteri; order Characiformes; family Alestidae; genus Bryconaethiops; species Bryconaethiops microstoma. Next base: position 4,800,063 of record JBBJLS010000001.1, read on the forward strand.
AGCAAGCGAGGAGAGAGAGCTAGAGAAAGGAGAGAGCGAGAGAGAGAGAGAGAGAGAGAGAGAGAGAGAGAGAGAGAGAGAGAGAGAGCTCCTCCCTTTCATTCCATGAAGATAATTAGACACGATTCAGTCCCAAACACTGAACCACAATTAGACCTGTTTACTGAGTGATTATTTTCTCAGCAAGGATGGATTTATAGACTCATATTTTCACTCTAAAACCCATTTTCTATCTTTACTCCTCTTTTATATCCCTCCATCTCTTCTCTTCTCATCTCCTCCCCTCTTCTCTTCTTTTCTTCTCTCCTCTTCTCCTCTCTCCTCTTCTCTTCTCTTCTCCTCTCTTCTCATCTCCTCTTCTCTTCTCCCCTCTTCTCTTCTTCTCTTCTCTTCTCTTCTCCTCTCTTCTCATCTCCTCTTCTCTTCTCTTCTCCTCTCTTCTCATCTCCTCTTCTCTTCTCTTCTCCCCTCTTCTCTTCTTCTCTCCTCTTCTCTCCTCTCCTCTCCTCTTCTCTTCTCCTCTCTTCTCCTCTCTTCTCCTCTCTTCTCTTCACCTCTTCTCTTCTCCTCTTTTCTCATCTCCTTTCTTATTCAGACTTCTATCAGTTATTCCTTTTTTTCTTCTTTTCTCCTCCCCTCTCCTCTCTTTTCCTTCTGTACTATTCTCTTCCATTCTTCATGTCTTATTTTCTCTTCTCTTCTTCTCTCTCCTCTTCAGTTCTTGTTTCTTCTCTTTTCAACTCCTCTTTTATATCCTCTCCTCTCTTCTTTTCATCTCTCTTTTCATCTGTGTTGTATCTTCCTTTCTCTTCTTGTCTCACCTCCTCTCTTTTTGTGTATTTTATTTTCTCTTCTTTTCATTTCTCTTCTCTCTTTTCTCTTCTTTTCTCTCTTTTCTCTTCTCCTCTCATCTTTTTCATTTCTCTTCTCCTCTCTCTTCTCTTCTCTTCTCCTCTCTTCTTCCCTTCTTATCTGTATTTTATCCTCTCTTCTCTTCTGTTCTTTCCTCTTCTCTCTTTTATCCTCCTCTCCTCTGTTTTATTGTTTTTTCTCCTTTTTCACCTGAAGTTCACTCTCCTCCTCTCGTCCTCTCCTGTAGTTCCTGTGGTTGAGCCGGAAGCCTTGTTTGACTCCACGTTTGCTCCATCCTTTGTGAAGGAGGGAGACAGTCTGGTTCTGTGCTGTGGTTTCTCCTCCCCTCTGCTCCTGTTCCAGCAGGCCGTGGCCTGGTTCAGAGATGGTGAGTTCCAGCTGCTCCCAAAGTTTAAAAGCAAAAGTTTTTCAGACAGTTTTACACCCCCTCATCCCACATTGGTTTTTCATCAACCAAGACATTTTTGGAGTCTGAAGTTCACCGGCTGACCTGCCATCACTCCCCCCCTCAAACCATGTGGAAATGTTCAGAGTAATAGACTTGTTTATGTGGTTTCTGACCCTGTGCAACTCACTGTTTTCTATAACCAGTACTATAACCAAGTACTTTACAGATAAAAACAGCACCAGACTTGATCTTTTCTATCATTTTAGCAACTGTAAATTATTCATTGATAGAAGCTTCCAATATTTCTTAAGATACAGCAACCTAAAAATACTAACTACTCTGAATTACTCAGTCTCTGCTCTGAATTAATCAGTATCTACCTTGAATTACTCATTGCATGCTGTGAATTATTCAGTATCTACTCTGAATTATTCAGTATCTACTCTGAATTATTCAGTTTCTACTGTGAATTATTCAGTATCTTCTGTGAATTATTAATCACCTGCTATGAATTGTTCAGTGGGTATTATGAATTATTCAGTATTATAAATTCTTCAGTATCTATTATTAAGTGCTCAGTAACTACTATGAAATATTCAATAATTACTATAGATTATTCAGTGACTACTATGAATTATTCAGGATCTTCCAAGTCAAGTAGGTTTTTATTGTCATTTCAAGCACATACACACAGTACACAGTGAAACATAACAACGTGCCTCCAGGACTATGGTGCAACACAGAGCAGAACAGAGCAGAACAGAGCAGAGCAGAACAGAAAAGAACACCACAGGACCACAAGTGCAGACAGGGAAAGAGTGTGCGAGAAAAACATAACAGCAATACTACAACTGGACAAGACATAATTAAAAAATGTACTATAACAGTAACAACCATGCATAGTTATTGTTATGATTATAGTAATATAACTATAAACTAATGTGCAGTATGTATATCTGGACACAGACAGTTTAAGTGGTCATCACACACTTTCAGTACCTATTTATCAACCTATGATGTACTGGAAGTGTGTAATTTGTCATGTGTGTTTGTTTGAGCAGGAGTGCAGCTCTGCTCGTCCGGTCGAGTAGACGTGAGGACTGCCCTGACCTCCTCCACTCTCACCCTGAAAGGGGTGCATAAGGAGCATGAGGGGCTTTACTCCGTCCACCTCCAGACAAGGGACGGCACCAAGGAACACAGCGCCTTCATCTACATCAAAGGTTAGAGGTGGTCCACCTGCAGTGACGGGCTTCATGGTGGTCACATTGAACTCAGACCTTGTAAATAGGCTGACTGAGAAAAAATAAAACTGGCCACTTTATCAGAAACACCTCTATTTTATCTCCAGCTTCCTAGTGAACAGTTAGAGGTCTATGTAAAATCTCTAGCAACACCCATGTGCCTGATACACATGTACCAACACCACACACACACTATACTAAGACAATACACAGTAAGTGTTTCTCATAAAGTCGCAAGTGTGTGAAAAGTACAAGGGATTGTTTCTAATAAAGTGGCCAGCAAGTGGACGTACAAGTAGGTGTTTGTACTTCATAGGTGCACAGTAACCCAGTTTATTTTCCCATGTATAAACATGAGTGGCTGTGAACACCTGCTTTGTTTTGTGAAGTCACTGACTCAGACAGTCTGATGTTTGATTTGCAACAAATCATGTCAGTTGACCAGGGGTTCCAGAACTTTTGCATATGCGTTAACACAGGGTTAACTTAAAATTGTAGTTTTATAACCAAATTTTGTGTTTTGCCATGAAAAACACATCATAGAACTGTTTTTATAACAAAATATAAATATAATGTACAGCCATGGAAAAAAAGAGGCCACTTTTCCCTTTTTTCTGTTCACGGTTTGTCAATTTGCAGCAGTATGTGTGTATATGTGTGTGTGTGTGTGTGTGTGTGCATGTGTGTGTGTTTGTAGAGCAGCTTTTCTATGTGCTTTATTCCAGCAGCTTCACTCCTGATTCAGTTTCTGATGGGAGGAGACAGAGTCACACATGCACACACACTGCTCTTAACATCACTCTTTTAATTGTTACAGTTGTAAAATAATGCTGTTTAACATTTCCATGGTATAATAAATTATTTATATATTTTTTTTTTTCATTTTCTCTAAACATTTTATTGTTTGGAATTTTAAATCAGGTGTGGTCAATAGTGTATAAAACAGTAGTGACATGCACATTTTACACAGACACACTCCCACAAATTACAAAAGCAGAAACCCGTGTTTCTTTTCCACGGCTGTATGTCAGTTGATCCATCTGTCCATTATCTGAACTACTTATGTTTTACAAGGCTGGTGGGGGGTGTTGGAGCCTTTACCCAGCACTCATATTGCAAAAGAAACACCCTGGACAGGTCTCCAGTCCATCACACACATACACACACACACACACACACACACACACACACACACACACACACACGCACACACACCTCTAGGGGCAGTCTACCTGACATTCAGATCTTTGGACTGTAGGTGGAAACCAGTGATCCCAGCAGAGTACATGCAAACTACACACTGAAAGGACCTTCAGGGGTCCCAGCTGGGAATCGAAACCAAGACCCATGAGATGACCGCGACACACTGTGTACCACTGAGGCACCCCCAACTCAACCACACAAATAAAAACTAAAGATCAACACACAGAAACCCAGTAATTTGCCTGCATGAGCAGTTAGGAGCCCCTGCCGTGTGTTCCAGAGTCACTGAATCCAACTGCCTGATGTTCTCTGATACACATGATTGGTTTTTACTGAGTTATTATGAGAAAAGTAAACAGTGTTTCATTTTCAGGGGAATTTATGTGCATCACGTGCCATAAATTCTGTTTTGACAGCACTGCTAACTGCTTCGGAGCACGAAACTTAATTTAGATGAAAATGCTTCAAATCAATTGCAAAAAACTAACAGGGCAGAAAACAGCTCACTGAAAAATGCAAATGATCTTCCGTAAGTGCCCATTTGGGAAACGGGGAAATCGCGTTTGCAGTAAGAGGTTCGTCTTAGCATCCCGAGCTAAACCTTATGGCTCAAGGAGTTTAGAGCTAAATGCTAATTGAGTCATTTTGCCAAGAGAGACTTTGTTGTCTCACTATAAATAAACGGCAATATTCTTTTAAGAGGTCAAAGGTTTTTGCACAAACTGAGATTTTCTCTATTTGTATGTTACTCACTTAAATGTACTAAAAATACAATTATTATTCTTTTGTAAACATAAACCTACATGATTTTCACTATTTTAGTTCCTTTATTAGCCAAAAAATGTCATATTTATTTATTCTTCACTACTGACTAACAAAAAGCCACCTAACACAGTGTAATTACAATTATAATGATAAAGTTTTACATATTTAACAAGCAACGTATTGGAATCAGAACCCGAATCAGACAACTTTGTTAATCCCGGAGGAAACTGCTTAAGTAACCGCCAGTGGAATGAAACAGTTAATGCGTGCATTTAAAGTTAAAGGACAGTCTAGAATTTGACTCTGCATCGCCACATGCAACCAGTTAATAGGAGTCAGAGCTGGACTGTTACAGATTCGTTCATCTTATAAAGGAAACTTGTTTTATTCAACATATTTTCATTTATAGTTGTTCACTCAACAGCTTTCTAATGTTTAACAAGAATAAACATTTGCAGTTTATGAAATAAATGGATAAGTGGTAAAAACCTGTGGTGTGCAAAATGTAGTGTGTGTGTGTGTGTGTGTGTGTGTGTGTGTGTGTGTATAAAGTAAGTCATTTGAATTAAACAAAAATTTGATGTCCATTTTCTATGCGAATAGTCCTTGAAAACTTTTGTCGTGATTTAAAATGGTACTCCATTATTGGAATGTCTGAAACACTAAGTGCGTCTAGGCCTGTTCTCGAGTCTCGAGTCTGTGTGATGTAGCAGCAGCAAGGTGACCTGTGGCTTGTCCGAGCACCAGTTCTCATCATGGTCACCTCGGCGGGATCAATAATTCGCTCTGCTGGCGCACCAAGCTCCTAATGGCTATGATAGGGCAGACAGCATCGACGTTCCTGTCTTATTAGCCTGCAGTAATTAGAGATCCTTTCTCCACTGCCTCATCTCTGAGCCAGAATTTGCAGTACAAATGTGGATCGGACCGACGCCGAATGGAGTGAACGCAGGCTTCAGTTCATATCAAATTAGTGGGAGTCTGACTGTTCATACACACTGCGGCCACCTCATTAGAAACCCCTTCATTGTAGACTTTTGTTACTGAATTCTACACGGTGAGTTTAATACACCCCTTTACTTACAATGGCCTCGAGGATGAAGCCTTAATACCAGCAAGAAAACAGTTGCTAAGTTAGCTTAGTCCTTAAAAGGGAATTTAAAGCCAGAGAGACTTAGAGATTGTTCACAGTTGTGATGAATGGAACTAGACGTCCACCTCTAAAAGCTCCCTGACAAAAAGCTGTTCCGTGAAATGGTTATGGTTGCGCCACCTGACGCCTGAGACATTGTTTTACTAGAGAAGTTTTTGGTCCCAAAAATAAACTCATAGTTTTAAGAGTTATGTGCAGGGAATGGTCCCCAAAGTAAACTGATTAAGTTCAGATTCATTATTTTACCATCATCAACATTCATGTAAACACGTGGAGCTTCACTGAGGGTCACTAATGAATAAAGCAGCTGTATTTGTGTTGGAGATGCCTGGTTCCATTCACCTCCACTGTGAAGAAATCTTGAATTGCTAAGTTTTTCTGCAATTAACCATTTGAGACCAAACCTCATTTGTATTATGTAACAGTTCCCCTTCAGTCAAATGCTACAGTTCATAGCGCTCCATAAAAGGAACAATCTATTTGTCCGGCCACAGCCGATGCGGTTTATATATCATCATAACTATCAGTATAAAAGGTTAATAATATAGTTTTATAAACATTTGCAGTGTAGGTTCATAAATGCAATGTCCTGCTGTCCACTATAAAGATTAAAACACGTTAGATCAAACTATTTGATTATTACAGACTATTAACCCTTCAGTGCGTAGCATCACACAGTTGCTCCGCCTGATTACTTTCCTTTAACGTGAACCATTGGAAAGTTCACCAATAAACATTCTAATGCTTCTCACAGCTGAGCAACACTGCAGGTTAATGGAGTTTCAAGATTACAGCTCATACACTGTTGTCTTTACGCATGGAGTTTTATATTTATACTTTTTTACAAGTGACAGTCGATCCATAACTAAACCACCCTGACAGACCAACTGACAGATGGAGAACCATGCAGGACTCTCAAGGGCATAACACACACAGCCAAAAAATGCAGACTCACGGTTGGATGTTGTAAAACAAATCTTTACCTCTTGCACAACTGGAAAATCACATTGCCAAGCTGTTGTTTTCGTTACAAGTCTTTATAAACCTTTATGGAATATTTATTTATTTCACTATTGTGGCAGTGAAACCATAGCAACCATAGCAACGTAATCATCCCATCCAACGAGTCAAACAGTGACGCCAGCATCCAAGCTAACATCGTCTCAAAGATGAGAAGATATTTAGAAAACTAACATCTTTTTAAAAAAAAAAAAAACGGATAGACTTAGTACATCAGTCATCAGACGTTCGCTGTCTGTATCGCCACCAGCCCGAAACAGTTGCTCTGTGGACAGGTGGCACAACCGGAGCAAACACAAGAACAATTCACATGACAAAGTGACAGGTTGTTACATTTCAGTGTGAAATGCTGAACAAAAAGCTTAGGCAGCAACTGGTACAACTGAGAAAAAACTGAAGGGTTAGACAATAAAATTGAATGTTAAAAAAGCTCATTTGCCAGCAGCCACCAGATGAAGATGAGGTCCATTTTAAAGGTACTGGATGGAGCTCCATCACTCCAGAGACTCCATAGCCCAATGCTGGGGGTTTATACCCCTCCAGCCCATGCTTGGCATAGGGATTAGTTCATTTGTGGCTGCTCCAGAGCTCCATTCTATTGGTCAATGCTTTATAGCTGTGTGACGCTGCTAAACTCACTAAAAAAACGTTTCTATATTGCCATGGCTCTTTCAGATGGTCCGGCTGCAGTGGTAGGAGCTCCTGGATCCCCCCTGCAGGTCGAGTGCTCTGATGTTAACAGGGATTACGTGTTCCTCTCCTGGACGCCGCCAAGTGCAGATGGGTCAGCCCAAGTGCAGGGCTACTTTATCGAGAGGTCAGTGTGTGGGTGGCACTTGGAAGTGTAAAAAGCACTAAGAGCTCCTGACAAGTGGGTCAGAAGTGTTACATGAGAGCCTCGGAGGGACGCTGAGTCACTGGAAGGTGTTGTTACTGCAGGACCCCGACTGAACACTAGAGGTGCTCTCTCTGTGGATTTACACATTTAAAAACAAAACCACAGCTCAGTGGGTCACATCTTTGTGTGTGTGTGTGTTTGTGTGTCAGAGAGAGAGAGAGAAAGATTGGAAAGAGAAGGGAAAAGAAAGAGGGATGGGAAAATAGAGAAGGAGAAAGAGGTTTGAGAAAATGAATGGAGACTGGGAGACAGGGATAGGGAAAAGAAAAGAGAAAGAAGGTCCATAACGAAAAGATGAGAGAGAGGGGTGTGATGAAGAAAGAGAAAGAGGGAGAGCGTTGAAAGAGAGAGAAGAAAGGGGATAGAAAGACAGATGGGAAAAGAGAGAGAGAGAGAAATGTTTGGGAAAAAGAAGGAAAGAAGAGAGAGGTATAGGTAAAATGAAGCAAGAGAAAGTGAGAGGAGGTGGGGAAGAGAAAGAAGAAGGAAAGAGAAAAGGTATAGAAAGAGAAGAGCGATAAGAAGAAAATGGAAGAGAAAGGAATGGAAAAGAGGTACAAAGAAAGAGAAGGGAGAGTAAAAGAGAAAGGCAGCAATTAAATAACTGAATTAAACTAAGAAACGTGGGGAAGAAAAGGAAGAACATAGAGAGGGACTGTGAAAAGGATGATGAGAGAGATGACACGAAAGGAGGAGAGAATGAGGGATGGAGATAGAGGTAAGGAGAAGGAGAAGAAAGAGTGGGAAGAGGGACAGGAAAAAAGACAAAGAAAGAGGTGGAAAAGAAAAGGAAGAGAGTGAGAGAGGGATTGTGAAAGAGAAGAAGAGAGAAAGAGGGATGGGAAAAGAGAGAATTAGAAAGAGAATGAGGAGAAAGTGGGACAAGAAAAAGAAAGAAGGGAAAGAGGGAGAGGTGTGGAAAAGGAGAAAGATAGAGAGAGGGATGGGGAAAGAGAGGGGAGAGTAGATGGAGGGAGGGGGAGTATAGAGAGATATAAAGAGAGGGAAAGAAGGGAGAGAGAGGTAGAGGTGGGGAAAAGAAGGGAGAGAGAGCTATGAAGAGAAGGAAGAAGGAGAGAGGGACTGTGAATGAGAAGAAAAGAAGAGGGAGGTAGAAAGAGAAGGGAGAGAAAAATGGGACAGGAAAAAGAAAGAAAGTAGAGAGGGAAGTGAGGAATAGAGAGACAGGGATGAAAAAGAGAAAAAGAAGGGAGACAGAGAGAGACGAGTGAGGAAAAGAGTGAGAGGGATGAGACAGGTGAGATATGAAGAGAAGGAAGAAAGAGAGAGGGACTGTGAAAGAGAAAAGAAAAAGATGGGAAAGGAGAGGAGTGGAAAGAGAACAGAGAGAAAATGGGACAGGAAAAAGAAAAAAGGGAGAGAGAGAGAGAGGGATGGGGAAAGGGGTGTTGAATGAGGGGGGGGGTATAGAGAGATATAAAGACAGGAAAAGTGCAGAGAGAGAAAAACAGACATGACATGTCGCCGGGAGATGGTGAGCCTGTTTCCTAGCAACACCTTGCAGCTCCGTGCGAAGTTTGGGGGAAATTTATTTCCTCCAGTTTGTTTCACAGGTGATGGAGAATCACTGGTCATCCACTTTCTTCAGGAACGTAGTTTCATTTTTTTTATTGCAGCAGAGATTTATGCTCCAAACACAGACAGCAACAGTGTCTTATTAAACCACTGTTTTAATTCACACTCCTGTGCAAAAGTAATTTCTTCATATTTTGCCTCCAAGGATCCAGACTTTCTTGTATTTGTAATGTGGTCTTGAGGAACAGTTCTCCAGGCTTCCTGAAGGACTTTCAAAGTCTTTCATTTCCAGTCCAGTCCCGAAACTGACCAGTTTCTGACCAGTTTCAGAGGAATGTTTTTGTTTCTTAAACCACACAGAGACCTACATATGAATCATTCAAACAGAACAAAGACCATCTAACTGAAGTCCTGAACCAGTGAAGAAACAGGAGCAGATGATTCCAGGTGATCCGGCGGTGATCAGTATACTGGTGGTGCTGAATGCTGAGAGGTTGGAACTCCTTTATCTGGGCTCCTTGTATCTTTAGGCTCTTTGCAGCCTGTCACATTAAAATATTTGTTCTCATTTTTCACTTTAATTTAGTCAATATTACTAAATATGGCATACATTTGACTACCGTGAACAGTAAATTCTCTTTCTCAGTAAAGAACAGAAAATATTTTGTCTATTAGGGAACCTGAAATCATTTTTTCCACCTTTCCTGGTTTCCATGCTATGTGATTTCTTGGCATTTAAAACTAAATTCTTTTTTTCACCATGATTTTCTACCAAAATGTAATGACCTCTGAAACTTCCTCAAGATTTGTGTTTATGTAACCCTGCACCAGTGTGCGGGAAAAGTAATATTTACTAATAATATCATATTTCCACTCCTACTCCCCCTTTTATCATCCAGTGAAATGCTCAGCCAGCTCAGAGAACTGGCCCCTCTATGTACCATGTAATATACGTCATGAAATGACAGGAAAATGTGTCATGATTTATGCTTCACGCTGGCCTTAACTACACTTATAATAGCAGCCTATGGGCAGGTGCAGCAGCATTTTTTTATTGGAGTATCTCTTAACAGGTTTTTTTTTCTTTTCTTTTACTGAGTATAGGGAAAGTCCTCAAAATTACTGACCACATGCTCGATGCCTACAAATCTTACAAACACAGATGAGGTAACAAGCAATAATCCGAGATTTGGCCAGGTTCTCCTTTGTCTAATTTTAGTCCACCCTTTCCTGCTGCCACACATGGTCTGATCTCACCTTCAAAAAGATCAAAACAGCAGCTTCATCTTTTGCTAAGTCTTCGTCTAAAATGTGTTAAGAAATATGTTTTTATTATATGCAGTATTGTTTCATTTCTGGATTTGACTGCTGACAGAAATGGGGTCAAATCAAATTGTTTCTGTAAAAAAATACATCCTCAGCACTCTTCTCTAAGCTGCATCCAGCTTTACAGTAAACTCGTGCAGACTTAATGTGCAAGACACAAACTGTACCCAGATTAATGAAGCGCTGAAGACATTTTTCATAATGTATTTACAGAAAACATTAAGTGACAAATGACTTCTAGTGTTTGCTACATTAGCCTCACATTGCAGGAGATGGTGTTCTATGAAAATCTTACCACATAGCTCATGAAAAGAAATGCATAATACTACAAAGTGATTGGCTTGTACAATAAAGACTTTAAATCCATTCATGCATGTCGAACTCTTATAATTAGTTTACAGTTCAGTGTTAAATGGCAATGGCCAATGCAATTCACTGGATTGCAGTACTGACCCCATAACACTGTTCCCATTAACAGTGACCTTTTCCACTTATATGCCATGCCTATAAACCAGAGGTGTCTCAAGTTCAAGAACAGTTTGGTGCTTCGCCATCTGAAACACATTCACTAAACCTGGCAATTAACAGGTGTGTTGAACCTCCTCTGACGAACATCCATGTTCGTTTGTGCTGTCTAATAGACACTAAAAAAGTCCATTAAGACAGAGAAGGAGTTTATTCAACATTTCCATCATCAGCAAAACAAACGCGTACCATATGAAACTTGCCTTTGAACAGTCACACACAAGATAAATGAATGTTACATGTCTAGTTTTGGTTTCCCGCTCTTTAAATGTCAAGTATTTTTGGGACATGAGCACACAGTCATACAGTCATACAGTCACACACAAAAGTTTGAACACACCCAGTCAAATTGCATGTTTGATTTTACAAGCAAAAATAAGTTGGCACATTCTTTTCTAAGTTCAGGAATTTTCTGCAAATGTTAGTGTAGTTTAACGTTATGGAAATATTAAACTTATAATTTAATATATAAACACAATATGTGCCGTTACTTTTGCACAGGGCATATTTTCTGTTATTTTATTCTAATATATTAAATTCAGCAAATAAATAGTAAATGTGCCACTAAAATATGGGTCCTCTGTGGAGTATACATAGACATTTGTATTTGCGAAAATCAACAAATCCTAATTTGACTCAGGGTGCCAAAACGTTTGCTCATGGCTGTCACTGAGGAGGTAAATACTGCTCTATTCCAACAAAGAAGCTGTATGATGTACATCTTACAACAAACAATACCAAGATTTAATACTGACTGCATATAGAGAGGCAGGTATGAGATATTAGATAAAGTCGTCAATATAATAAACAAATATGTTACACTAAAAGGAAAATGAAATGGCATCCGTAAAGCATGCTAATCACTTATTGATTAACTTTAGACATAGACTAAAGTCTTCAGCTTGGCCTCTGACACTGAAAGTGCTCTACCTCCATCACCAGCTCCGTTATTTGGGGGCCATGGAGGTGACTAAAGTAGACTGCTTTGTGGGGGCTGGGGTTGGGGGAGATTAAGGTCTTCTGGGTTTTCGAGGCAGGTTTTCAGACCTCCAGACTGGTTTACATGATCTGGCGGTGCATGCCGTACCCGGTCATGCCAGCCTGGGACGCTCCGCGGTTGCTGCCCATCTGCAGGCCAATCAGGTTCTGACCCTGCCGCAGCTGCTCTTCGGAAAACTCTCGCCGATTGGACTGAGATTTCCTGTCGGCAAAGGTCAATTAGTTTCATACGTGTTCACACGACTGCGAGACCACTTTCAGGTTCAACCAAACAGGATTTACCTCCATAGTTTGAATTTTCGAAGTGCAGTTTACTCAGAAATATTGGTTGCTCACCTGTGGAACCAGTCTCGGTTGCCGCGGTAATGTCCATCATCCTTAGTGAGAGCTACACTGCCCAGAGCCATCAGAGTTCTCTGGACCGCAGCCATGTCCCTTCCTGAAGTTTAGGAAAATATTGAAATATAACAGCCACCAAAATCATTTAATCAGGACTGATAACGCACCTGACCTCCTACTGCAGGAGCACAATGGCCACTTTATTGGAAACACCTACCTTATAGCTCTACTTTGTTGGTGTATAGTTGTTTAATTTGTGATCATTTCTTCTACTTTAAACTAAAAAGTATGAATTACACATATATTTAGAATACTAATATTATCATTACTACTACTACTACTAGTATTAATAATTATTATTGTTATTATCATTATTTTACACTGTGTGTATTTAGTTTTGTGTATTTCGTAACAAGTATTTTTCTGAGTATTTCTGCTGAGTTTCTATTTGACTTTTATTTTAGACTTCATATTGCATATTGTTCTTGTCTTTGTATCTCTGTGTGTCTGTACAGTTGTAACCTAAGCCATTTCCTCCGGGATCAAAAAAGATTTTCGATTTTGCTTCTGATTATTATGGTATAAATATGTGAATCTATATTTTAGTATTCAGTATTCTGAAAATATAGATTCACATATTTATACCATACCGTATTCAGTACCGTATTCAGAAGGTATGTTTTCCTAATAAAGTGGATGGTGAATGTTTAAGTCAGTGTCCATCAAGAAAGCAGTTTAAGCTTTCTCACCAAACTGAGCGGTTTAATAGGACAGGGACTAGGTTGGTAATAGCATCACTCCATCATACCTTCCCATAAATCCACAGTCTGAAAGATATCTGTGGTGATGACTCCATAGGCCTCAGCCGCCTGAAGGAACTGCGAGATTTTTTCCATCTGCTTAAAGGCCATCTGAGTGTCTTGGATCTTCTTAATGGGCTCCTTACCACGTGGGTACAGACTGTTAATGAGTCTACAGAGGATCTGGAGAGAGCAGTAAGGAATCCAGAGAACACAGAGAGCAACAGGTAATACATTAGCATGCCTCTGCTCAGTCACTACTTTCTCCAGGTGAGGTCAGTGTTCGGCCTACGCTCTTTAAAATAAAGCTTCCCAAAAGGCTTTTGGCCTGAACATTTATTTCTAGAAAAATGTTTTACTGTTTTGGAACATTACATTAGGTCAACAATTAGACATTCAATTCCATTCCGTTCAGTTCAGGTTTATTTATGTAGCACTCTGACAGCGGTCTTCTAACCGGTCCTCAGAGCGCAATAGACGGTCCCCGTTTTTGTTCCAGCCTAATTTACAATGCATGCAGTAAAAATGTGGACCATTTAGCTGGCCTTGAGGACCACTACTCTATGGCTTTCACTCCAAAGAACATTTGCAACACTTTTATTTTCATAATAAACTGTGTAAACTGGACTCAAAAATCAGAATCAGTCTGGTGACTCACAGTGCCGTCCATGAGCCAGCTTTGGAAATGCTGCTTCCCTGCCTGTGGCCTCTCCAGGTTGCCCCCACACTGTACGACGATCCAGTCCACCAGCCGAGACTCCAGGTCGGGATCGTACTTCTGCTCAATTTTCTCCTCCACCTCACGGCTCAGTCCATAACTGGGGCCTCTGTTCGCCATGATCTCGCAGCTTTCCTTTTCACTCCAGACTAGACGATTGTCTGAAGACGCAAACTTTTATTAACAGCATAGCTATAAACTCAGTATAGCTATTTTAAAGGTCAAAGATACATTTATTTTTAGTCTAGATTGAATTAGTTTACATTAGGCAACACAGTTGTTTACCCTTGCAAAACATCACATGCCCTTAACTGGACACAGCTGATCAAGGACAGCACATGTTGCGTCAATTTTAAATGGCCAATATTGGGGGAAAATAAATTTTTTCTAGCTTTTATTTTGTTGTAGTATTATTCACTCCCCTGTCCAAACAGTTTCATGAAATATGAAACTAAGCTCATTTTTAGTGGCTGTGTTTGTGATGTCACACAATTCAACACATTTACATATATCTGCCTATTCTGGATAAAGCAGCTTTGTCCAGCCCATTCTGGCTGAAGTCGTAAAAGTGTTTCAGCCAAAGTAGTGATTCAGTGAATGAGGCACAATACAGGACAGCCATTCAGAACAGAGGTCATTTACATATATCAGCCTTAAAGGAGCTTCAACGGTCTATTACACCATTACATCATTAGTAATTATTATTAGTAATTATAAAGCACCTCATTTGCCTGAAATAAAGCAAATAAGGTGGTTACATGCACTTTTATCATTTTGCATGAGTTTCATAGCAAGGTGAATTGACTTCAGTATGCCGGAATAGGGTGTGGTTCACATTGACTCCAGCCATTGACTTAAAACAGCAGCTCATGCACTACAGCACTTTCATACAGCTCTACCCTTCTAATAGGGATCAATAATTGTGCAGATGTTAAAAATGTCATATGAAATAGTACAATAAAAAACATACATGCAAGAAGGCTATAAGACTACATGCCAAGAGCCACACTCACTTTGTATGTAGTAATATGGTTATAAGCACACTTACTTCTGCCAGATCTGCCGGGTGTGTCACTTGATGGAGATGTGCTTGTCTGTGGCACACTCTCTCTTCTGTCCTGTGCACGCTTCCTGAAGATGCTGAAGTGGAGCATCAATGCAGCTGAGGGCGGGGCAGGGCTCACACATGCTGTCTGGTTGCCTGTAGAGGCCATTAAATAGACACACGTCACAGGGAGCTCTCAGGAGACAAACCAATGAGAAAGCATGACAGACCTGACTGTGCAATTTGCTAACATCAAGGTTGGCTATCTATGTGATTACAAAAATACGCAACAATTGAAAAATATACATAAATATATAGATATATGAGTGTGTGTGTGTGTGTATATATATATATATACACACACACACACACACACAGTACTGTCTTAGGCACCTATGAAAATTGTTTGAATCTGTTTATATCAGCAGTGGGTTTCTTTCTGCCAGCAAAAAACACAAG
>JBBJLS010000001.1:4816088-4842041 GCA_037577275.1 Bryconaethiops microstoma
TAGAGGGGGGGAAGAGAGGAAAAGAAAAGGAAAAAAAATATATATATATACATACACACACACACACACACACACACACACACACACGCACGCACGCACGCACGCACACACACACCTAACACCGACCCGGCCCCACCCAATCACACACACTCTTACCTGGGATTACAGAAATAGTTTTCAAAGCCCTCAGCACTCTGAATGTGCGCAGAGCTGAGACATTGCCTAGGTTTACAAACTCTGTTATATACCTGCAATAATCAAATCAAAGTTACACAGAGACACGGTCACAACAGAATTTGGTTGTGCATAAAATTACATAAAATGTCAACATTTGGGCTTGTGTGTAAGTCAGAAAAGTCACAGCATTTTAAGAGAGCAGTTCAACTAAAGCACTACTGGAGCTGGATTGGTTTTGCCAGAGAACACTGTGCAGTATAATTGGGAGGACTTAACTGAACAATTGTAATGGGATAAAGTGTGTAATTTTCCCAAATTCCCAGCTCATTCTCAACGACTATGGCCCGAGTGGTTCCATCAATGTTATGTCACAGATGTCATACTCTTTAAGAATAACAACACACTGCGTCTGTAAACAAGGTTTCTTATTCCATCAGCATGAGGTCAGTTCAAACTAGGGCTGTCACTACCAATTATATTGGTAATCAAGTCTACGAATTATTTTGACAATTAATGAAGCAGTTATTTCGTTTTGTTGAACCCCTTAAACAGAACTCTAGTACATTTTATAGGGTTCCTTTTTATCAAAGTGTTTTTTCTCCATAAACCAAGGGAGAATCACAATAACTGAATTTTAAAGAACTTTAGTGTCAACTAATTAATATGAAATCAACAAGGGACAGAAGCACAGAGCTGGAAGAATTCCTAGAAGAAAAGAACCAACTGACTACATCTAGGGATTCATTTTAATGCCCTGACAATGAACACAATTGTCAAAAAAAAATAACCAGGGGTTTAGAATAAAGAGGAAAACACAGAGATAACCATTTTGACCTGTTATGCGATAAATCAAAAACTTATATTTTGCCAAGCCATCAGTACTAAGTGAGATTTGTAGTTTGAACACAATTTATGGTACAGTGTAAATACTACTGAGTATTTTCTGAAGAGTTTTTTTTTTTTAATGCTGGGCAACGATTTTTAATTGCAATGAATCGCACGGTTTTCTGCGACTAAACACGATTAATCACACTGATATATGCAAAATTAAATAATTAATTCAAAAGTAGTGTATTGCATACTTTCATTTTTAAATATGAACAAAAGTGCAATAACATTTGGTTTGTAAACACTTTAAACAAATAAGGGTCTTTTTAACAGCAGTGTTTCCCTTAAAACAATTACACAGCTGCAGTTCAAATATTTCTGAAAATCTCAACTTAAACATGTAATCAAATTAAATATAAAACCAAAGCTAATTGCCATCGCAGGGCATTCAGGTTTTATCTAGTTTATTACAGAAAAACAAGTTTCCCTTAGAGTCCAGAGCATTATAGCAGCTGCAAAGGGGGACCAACTCCATATTAAAGTCCATGTATCTGAATGCAGTGTCATTAACGTCCCTGTTGGTGTAATGGTCAGGTGTCCCATTACTTTGTTCGAGCACAAAAACACAAAAAAGCAACGAACTTTCAAAATAAAAGGATTTTTAAAAAATCTGCATTAATATGTTAACGTGCTCTGCCCTGTTTTTTTTACTTTATATCATATTGTATATTGTTCTTGTCTTTATGTGTCTGTGCAGTCATAACTTAAGCAATTTCCTCCTGGATCAATACCGTTTTCTGATTCTGAAGTTTACTTATGCAAGTGAACGTCACTGCCCCTCTGTTTAATACAGTAAATTAATGACAAAAACACATGGCTATGCAAAGATTTTACCTTTTGAAATTAT
This sequence comes from Bryconaethiops microstoma, assembly GCA_037577275.1. Classification (NCBI taxonomy): domain Eukaryota; kingdom Metazoa; phylum Chordata; class Actinopteri; order Characiformes; family Alestidae; genus Bryconaethiops; species Bryconaethiops microstoma. The sequence continues at coordinate 4,818,001 of JBBJLS010000001.1, forward strand.
TGCCATGTTATTATTATTATTTCTACTTGAGTAGAAAAGCTGCCATATCCGATCTAAAGGCTTTTTCTAGAGCAGTAAGCCAAAAACCTTAGTCCTAATAGTCCTAAAAGTTCAGTGCTATGTTTATCATTGATTACAATCGAGTAGTTGTGACAGCCCTAGTTAAATCATGACTATTTTTACTGAGAATTACAGAAGCCCATTCACTCCATGATTGCTGTTTTAGTGGATTCATAGTGGCTTATAAGCACAGATGTCACCAGTAATTTTCAGTGTTCCTAAATATTCCAGCTCAAATAGAACTAATGCAAAATTCACTCTAAACTTAATTTACGAGAATGCAGTAAATGATTTTTGAGCATTCTGGCAGAGAAATCAGGGCTTGAGGAGGGAAAAAGGGAGAGAAAGAGAGAGAAAGCGTTAAAGTGAGAGAGCGCTGACTATAAAGGTTTGCCAGGAGCTGCCTGTGAATGACACTAAAAACAGTCTTGCTGGAACATTTTCAAGGTGAACAGCCTTAGAGGGGCAGAGAAAAAAAGGCACGAGTATTGTGAGCCAGCAAGCAGGAGACAGGTAAATTGCCTAGCACATTGAGGAGAAAGGAAATAAGACAGAAGAGACAGAAAAATGAGAGTCAATCAGAGAGGAAAAGTATAGAAAAAAGGAGAGATAGAGACACAAATTATTCTCATATTATGTGCTTATATTGCTAAGCTTTGTGGACCTAGAAAGTTCTGAAAGTCCCATCATCATAACCTTCTCTTATGCAGCAGAACTGATACACTGGCCTAAATATTCTTAAACGTAGTTAATATATTAAGAGATTGTTGTAAAAACATTTATAAGGCTGAACCACTTACTTCAAACCAGGTACACATGTGTAAAATTAGAAACTTGAATGCTTCCTCATATTGTAAATTGTTTTCGATAAAAGCGTCTGCCAAACGAATGTATTGTAATGTAACTGTAATAGCAAAATAAATCATAAATATTATTTATTAAATATATTATAAATATAGTAAACCCCCGCGGTTCAGAAGTTGCGGCTTCAGTCTCTTGTGGATTTTAATAATTTTAATAGCTAATAATTGTTTGTGGAAACTCCCACACCTTCGCGTAAATTTTGTTTTGCTTTTGTGACGTCCTTCTGCTGGTTGTTTATGTTTGGGCCTGGCAGTTAGCAAAGCAGTCAGACACCTGAACGGAATGAGCCTCCGCTGCTCAGTGCTGCCCCAAACATAAACAACCCAGCACGAGGACATGGGGACGTGGCGGATGAGGCCTGGACGTCACAGCTTTTTTCGTGCCAATATATCATTTTTCATGCATTTTAGTGCTAAAGTATTTAGGAGAATATAATTTTGTAACATAAATATTAATGTAAATTCAGCTACAATTTCCATATAAAATATAACTATAAATGCTTTGGTACTGTCGAGAGAACACAAAGAAAGCGTGTCTTGGGATGGTGAAATACTGCTGATTGGCGGCTGATTGGCTGCTACCCTGTGACGCATCTCGCATGGAGCTATCTCGAGTGTTTTTTTGAGTGTTCCAATTTTTTTTGGTTTTGTTCTTCTTAAAGCCCTGTATTTTTATTACTGTAAATTAAATGTATTTATTACTGTATTTACCCTGCTTATACCAAAGAAAATGTGTCTGCATGAATTACAGTAAAGTCTATAAAGGGGTCACATCAGTATTTACATTCTAGCACTGCAGGAGTTCAGTGTAAACTGTAGAGTACGGATACGGGTTTACCTTTAAAAATTTTTTCAGGGTAATGCATTAAATGAAACTAAAGTGATTTATGAGCATATTTGTGGGCATTTTTAGGGTTCACACTATAAAAATAGGCATTTTTAGGCTTTTTTTAAACCACATCACAACTCTGTGTTTTTTCACTATACGCGGGTGCTCTTGGAACATAACCTCGGAGGTTTACTGTGTATGATATATTCTTGCATCTTATAATGACAGATTAGATATACTGCATATGGTCAAGATGCTTTCACCTGGCACAGCCCTACCATCTAGTGCTGCAATCTGATACTGCTGCTGCTATAAATACTACAGGTTGCCACTGTAAAAGCTGCAGATGTGTCTGGAGGGGGATACTTACGCCATCGAGATGACCATAAAATCCAGCCAATTCCATGGATCCCGTAGGAATGTGAATCCATCTATACAGAATCCACGGGCAATGATTTTTACTGCTGATTCGAATGTATAAATTCCCGTGAAAGTGTACCTAAGCAAAAGAGGAGAGAGCAAGAGGACAGAGATTACAGATATAGTAAGTAAGTTAGAGACCCTAATAATAGAGCAGGAAAGAGCCCATGTGCAGAAATGTCATCATTGGCATATCAAAACCTTATGTCTGAAATGTTAACTTTACAGAAGAAAGTTTTCACAAGTTTTTCACAATGAAGAGTTTTTAAAAACTCTTCATTGTGAAATATGCATGTGTTTTCAAACGGTGTGAATGAATTTCAAATGACAGCACTGATAATGTCAACAGGGCAGTCATCTTCCACCGCAGCAGATGGCAGTTAAGTGATTAACAGTCTGACGGAACTCATAACTAAGAAAATCTAAACATGCAAAAAAAGGGTAACATGCAGTGAGGAATATATACTTACTCCACTTGTTTGGACCATTCTGGAGGATTACTAAAAGTCATGAATACACAGTTGGTCAAAATGGTACACATGATGATCATGCTGAATAATGTGCTAAGAGTTAAGGAAGCTGTGATACATTGACAGAGAAAGACACGCTGTTGAATGCAATAAGTTGTGTTAACCGCTTCAAATGTTTTGGTCATCCATTCCTTTGAGCTGTGATTTGGTATTACTGATAGTCTGGTGAAAGCAACTTCAAAACTATTTATTCAACTGAAAATATCTGATCATATACTGCAAATAAGTTTTTTATTCTTTTAAAAAACTTATTTGCAGTATATGAAGTACATTTAAAAATCCATTACCAATCTATTATAAAAGACAATGCCAGAGGATCACACTTCGTGATTTAAGTTACTTAGTTTTCCATTAGACTACTGTGCTGGTAATGTCAGCAGCTGTAACATGTTTGGGATTATATTCCTGTTAAAACACCATTTAAGAGCATTTTAGTCGTCAGGATAAGAATCTAACTGATCGCTGTTTAGCTACATTAGCCTTGTAGCTCCAGTGCAAAACTAAACAAAGCGAACGTCAGACGTCAAACACATCATAACTGATGGCTACATTTGGAATGAGCGGAAATTTAGATTTTTGGCTGAATTGTTACTTTAAGGCGATGAGACTTAAGAGTTATCGGTTATTACTTTCTTTTTAAAAAGTAACACAGATGAAGATGCTATGTGTGCTCCTTGATAACTTTTTTTTTATCAACATGACAAATGCAAAGGCAATGCATTGTGGGGTGCAAACCCAGAAATCTGTGCTATATTTTAAAAATATGTTATTTATACACGTACTTTTTTGCACCTACACACTTTTCAGTGCACAGTGTAAGGGCATATGAGAGTATGTCGTTGCTCTAGGGTAATAAACGACAGTTTTATTGTCTTCGTTGTTTTAGCCAATTTGCTACTCGTCCTCAATTGGCAAAGGAATCTCAGAAATCTTCATTTTGTTTACACATTTGTCCACTTCTTTATTAAGTAGTTGCACAATATGTGCAAGTATGAGATGAATCTTATTTAAATATACACTATATAGACAAAAGTATTGGGACACACCTCTTAATTATTGAATTCAGGTGTTTCAATCATACTCTTTACCGCAGGTGTATAAAATAAAGCATACCAAGACATTTTTGACAATGTCATGCTTCCAACTTTGTTGACACAGTTTTTTCTATTCCAGCATGAATGTGACTATAAAGACATGGTCCATAAAGACATGGTTGGATGAGTTTGGTATGAAGGAAGTTGATTGGCCCACATAGAGTCCCGACCTCAAGAGATTGTGAGCCAGGCCTTCTCGTCCAACATCAGTGCCTGACCTTATAAATGCTCTACGTAATGAATGGGCAAAAATTACCACAGAAACTCCAACATCTTGTGGAAAGCCTTCCAAGAAGTGTGGAAGCTGTTATAACTGCAAAGGATGACCAACTCCATATTAAAGTCTATGTATTTGAATGCAATGTCATTAAAGTTCCTGTTGGTGTACTGGTCATGCATCCCAATACTTTTGTCCATATATTGTATAATATTCTCTTCAAGTAGTTTTATTAGCTAGAACGCAAGAACTGCGATAGACTCTTCTGTCGATTTGCTCTATGGCTGCATTTTTCGACAAGGCAGCATAAATCATCAGAACAGCGGCACACCCCTATGCTGCCTCTGCTCTTTTACTGTCTTTCTGTTTTTAAGACGCCAGCTTCAAATGCACAAACATTACACTTTCCCACAACTGAACAAATCACTCTTGCCAGTCAGAAATCATTAGCCTGCAACAGGATCCTTAGCCATGATATGCTCTGTAGTCTGACTGGCAGCATCATTAGTATCAGGTCCTGCTCTCAGAGAGCACTTATGAAACAGCAGGAAAAATAAACACACACATCAAGACATTTCACACATGCAAACAAGCTTGAAAAGGATATGAATGTATCAAAATTTTAATAGCTATTCGCCTAGCAAGATTAAAAGGGCTTATCATGTACATGGATGGTGTGGCACTAAAGCGGAAGATTGTTTTCCCTTTGTTAAGCACTATAAATGTCTGCAAAGGGAAAAGAGAGGGGCGGGGAAAAGACAGAGGGACAGAAGACACACAAACACACAAGAGAGAAAAAAGATACCCAGGTTAGTACACAAAAATCTCATATCAGCATTTTAAACATCACCATCACATGTCAAAATTTAATGCAACAGCCATGTTTTAACTGCCATTTATTTTTCTGGAAAAGAAAATCAAGTGAGTAAATAAGGAAACAATATTCACAGACGAGTCCCATTTCTGAAACAAATATATATTGATATATGACACATGAAACAGATTACACTTGGACACCGTGAGATCAATGATACAGAAAAACTAAATAACTGTTGAGCTAAATATGTCCAAGTAGCCGGATATCATATAATGTGATTATATGATATCTAACTAATTTTGGCTATTTGGCTTCAACTGTATGTGTAAAATCAAAACAGTCCCACAGAGCTGTCAGGGGTGTCAGACGCACTTTTAATGTGTGTTTGGTGGGGGGCGACACGCTGGTGGGGGTCTGGAAGCGGAGGAGGGGGAGATAGCTAGCTGTCACGTAGTGTTTTATTTGGGGGGGTGGAAGTGCACTGCACTTGGCGTCTTGCGTGATTCCCTCACACATATCACGCAGTCTTCATTAGTGGACTAATCTGTAATTTATATCTCATGGTTTTACAAAAAAAACAGTGCCCCACACCTCCAGGATTGGGGTTTTGAATCTGGGTCCTGGCCTTGTGTGTGTGGAGTTTGCAAGTTCTCCTCATGGTGGCGTGGGTTTTCTCCAGGGTCTCCAGTTTCTCCCACAGTCCTAAGACATGCTTATCAAGTGAATTGGGGTTTCTAAATTGACCATAGGTGTGAGCGTGTAAATGAATGGTGTGTGGGCGCCCCACCCAGGGTGAGTCCCTGCCTCATGCCCATTGACCCCAGGATAGCCTCCGCAACCCTAGTGAGGACCACGCAGTTACAGAAAGTGAGTGAATGAGGGTTTTGCTAAAATATGGAATAAAGGGATGAAACCAATGATTTTAAAAGCGGGTGGGACATGCCCCTAACTGAAATAAATCCTGTATAACCTGCGAGTACATGAACCTGTGTAAGGCTGCAACAACTAACTGATGAAAATGACAACTATTGATTATAAAAACAATTGGATCACTTCAGTGTGTATTCAAACTTGCTGGCTTATTTAGATAATGTTTCTTGTAGAAAGAAACAGAAAAAAAGAAACAAAAAGTTGACACAAGCAGCTTGTTGAAAAAACAAGCATGTATCATTTGCACATGTATAGCATTATGTTTGTTATTTGTGTGAATATTGGTGGTTAGGGACCCCTGCAATCAGAAGGTTGTCGGTTCAAATCCCAGGACTGCTAGTGGCACCACTGAGGTGTCCTTGAGAAAGACACAAGCTAACACTAACACACAAATGTATCCAGACAAAAGCTAACACTAACTACCACAGCTGCTAAGCTTAGTGTTACCCGACATTACTAAACTCAAAAGAACTGAAGAAAATTTGATCAGACAAACATTATTATAAATCGGAAAATGTGTTTCAAGACTAAAGGCGTGAGGGAAAACTGTGGAACATTCAACAAATCCTGGACTGGCTGAGGTTTCCGTTACATTTTGAATCTGAAATGAGGGCCAGTGGCTCCTGAGTTTAAACTGCAGCTCAACTACAAGTCTTCCACCACAGCCAGCACAAGAAATGAACAGAGCCAACATTTTACATGCCAAGATACATTCTGAAACGTATTTCTACATAATCTCTTCTGTAAACAGCCTGTTTGGACACCAGATTCTGCATCAACGCTCCTGCTCTGCAAGCTCTGTTTAAGAAACACAAGCAGTCATTTTTCATTTGTCCTGAGTATTTAACAGCTCCAACTGCTCTTCTTGAACAGGCCGTGCTGGATTCAAACCAGGCATGAGGGGCTCTCCATCCTGGAGGCAGATATAGCCTCATAATTGTTTAAATAAAACATAGCGGCTGGCATCAAAATTTAATAGGGCACTGCGTGCATTTGCAGGAGTGATATGCACCCCAGCACTCTCCACTGTGCTCCAGCCTGCAGCCCAGCTGCGGATTCTTCATCAGCACCACAGACAGCCACAAAAAAGGCCACATTTGTACTTCAAATATGGCAGAAAGCAGCCAAAATCTTTCACAAGAGGATCTGGAATGAGTTTATTAGAGGGCAGCTCGAATTTGACATTTTGGAGAAAAAGTCAGAGAGATTGTGTTGGGGAGAGACTGAGTATGTTGGGAGAAGGATGTTGAGGAGAGACTGAGTGTGTTGGGAGAAGGATGCTGAGGAGAGACTGAGTGTGTTGGGAGGAGGATGCTGAGTAGAGACTGAGGGTGTTGGGAGAAGGATGCTGAGGAGAGACTGAGTGTGTTGGGCGGAGGATGCCGAGGATGGAGACAGGTTGAAATGGAGACAGGTTGATCCGCTGTGGATACCCCTAACCGGGATCAGGCGAAAGCAGAAGATTTACATTCTTGTCTTCTTTGTGTCTCTGTGTGCCTGTGCAATTGTAACATAAGCAATTTCCTCTGGGATCAACAAGTCATTATTTACATCCAATCTGCTGTTATTAGTTTATTGTTGTTTTAATTTTCTTACTAATCTGGCCAACATGTGTTCTTAATAAATGAACATGCCTTATAACTAAGCTTAATAAGTCAATTGCCACCAGTGGATTTTTAACCCACCTGTGGATGGCAAATCTCCAGACCCTTCATCTTTGCATCCTCCATCCACACCGAGTTTGAGGGAAGGATTCTACTTCTGAAGCTGACTGTTCTGGAAGGGAAAGAACAACATTCAGGAAATGTTACCAAGATCATGGCACAATGATTGTAGAAAAGTGATACTGCATAAAAAGGCTTTGGCAGGAATATTGTTTTGAGGACAGATGTCAAGAAACTGATCTAGCTTTCACAGGCCCTTCTTTGTGCATAAGTGTGATAAAGTTTTACTTTGGATCAAGAGTGTTGAGGAACAGGTTGTGGATAATGGTCCTCTCTTCAGCTGTAGGTGCCACCTTCAGTAAAGAAGCAGTGCTCAACTCCACACGCCTTTTCTTGTTAACTGGTAGAAAGAGTATATTTATTCTCAGTAAGTTCCATATTTGACAGATACAGCTAACAGTAATCCAACAAGATGTTAAATTAGACACAGAGATTCCGTTCTTACTCTCTCCTTGCTGAAAAATCTTCTCCTCCTCTGGCGTCTCTAGTTTCAAGGGGTTTACAAAAGTCGCCCTAATATGGGGAGGAAGAATGGCTTACATCAATAACCATCAATTAACCATCTAACGCATTAGATATACCTGCTCTAATCTTTTGCTGTTTCACCTTTTGTTCTCTGGATCTCGAGCCACCATCACAAATGTGGCATCTAACACAGGACTATAAGCCCCATCATGGAACTGTGGAAAAGATGAAATCAATGGGAACGTGTTCGCTTCATTGCAATTACAATGGCATGTTAACTGTACACCTAAATGCAACATCCTAAAAGGCCCTTGACTGTCAAAAGCCTTGCATCTTTTTCACCATTATTTTGATTTACAAATGTAGGATCATATGAAGGCCTTCATTTACCCAAACAGCCAAAGACTGTCTGTGATTGTTTGGCAGGCTCACATTGAAACATTCAGCTCATTTACACACTGCAAACTTCTGCAATGTTTGTATTGTAAAGGCCTATCCTGCTGAAAGGAATGGTGCGTGTGTGTGTGTGCATATGTGTGTATGTATACATACACATACACACAGCATGCCTCCAACTTTGTGGACACAGTTTGGGGAAGGCCCTTTTCTATTCCAGCATGACTGTGTCCCAGTGCACAAAGCAACATAAAGGACAAATTTGATGTGGAACAACTTGACTGGCTGACCTCAACCCCATCCAACACCTTTGGGATGAACTGGAATGGCAATTGTGAGCCAGACCTTCTCATCCAACATCAGTGTCTGACCTCCTAAATGCTTCAGAATGAATGGACACAAATCCCCACAGAAGCTCCCAAATCTTGTGGGAAGCCTTCCAAGAAGAGTGGAACTGTTCTAGTTGTAAAGGGGGACCAACTCCATATTAAAGTCTCTGTATTTAAATGCAATGTCACTAAAGTCCCTGATGGTTTAATGGTCAGGCATCCCAACACTTATGTCCATATAATGTACTTACATATTGATATATTGCATATTGTGCAGCCCTATTAGTACCTGTGTCATGTGCATCTTGGCTTCAATTGAGGACTTGCCAACCCACGTCACATGACCTGTGAACTTGATATCACAGTCTGGGTAGATGATATTCTTTCTCATGTCTACAAAGCAATGACAATATATCAGGATAAGAATACATGTTAATTACTGATATTGACATAAACCTTTGTAACAACTGATTGAGTGTAAAAAAGATCATGAAATACCAATTTTGTCCACCAGGGCTGTGACGATAGACAGTGGGGATCTCTGTAGATCTTTATTCCACGTGTGAGAGTAAGAGATAAGTACTAGGGAAACAAGCATGAATAAGTATGATAAGTATGAAGTAAACACATGTATCCAATTGTGTCACATCTTCCTCTGCCTGTGCAACGCTTTTATTACCTGCTAAACTATCAAGGTCCTCCAAAATTCGACCAAACCTTCCAGGACACAAAGGAAAACAGGATCATTAACAATAACAACACGCTATAATTAACATTGAAATAAATTATGAAGATTAAACATATCGCATATCAACATATCCTCTCGAATCAACACGAACAAATGAGAGACAGTGAGCATCTTTAGAATTTTAACTCCAATTCACTTGTTTTATGGATTATAGGGTGAACTAGGCTTGTAGGCCAGACTGTGACTACTTGAAATCAAGTCTAAAAACGAGCTGAGACCAAGTCTAAGACCGACTCCAAATGAAAGCAAAGTTAAGTAATGACCCCAAAAACTGATTCTCTTTGAGACCAAGCTTTAACCACATTTCAACTGCTACCAGAGATAAAGTCTTTTCAAACTATTCTGTGGAGTCTTTTAAATGCAAGTTATAGATTCGCTTGGTACAACAGAAGTTATTACTTTAATTTTGCTATACTGTATAAAATATGTAATTATATGTTTAACAGCATAGTTTTTCAGTTTGTTTCAAACTGAACTAACAACAGTAACTTCACACAACATTACTAAACCAGCATGAAATATCTCTCCCCACTGCTTACACAAAAATGCGTCCATTACAATTTTACAATCAATTTACAATGTTATAATCTATTCACAATGTTTTCTATTGCAACTGGCTAAATAAAGCAAAACATGCGCAATGGCTCGTTTTAAGTTGCTGGAGCATGAGCCAGTGCTTGGAGGTGAAAGTTAAAAGAAACACACACACAAATAGTATATATGTTAAAGGTACTATCATTTCTAAATTCAAGAGAATAGAAGAAATATCTTGAGACTCAAGGACTACAACTAAAATATGAACTTGTTTTAAAAAGCAACAAAGTAAATGTATCAATTATTAGTGAAGGCACAACCAGGTATAAATTATGGGTTATCCTATGTTGGCCAGAAATTCTTATATACTTAAACCTTAACACAGCATCGTGTACTGACTGAAATAAAGACATTTCCAGCCTCAGGCTGTCCTGCTATAGGTCAGTCGGGTGGTGTGTTGGTGGTACCTGACACTGTTGTGGTAATTGAGGTATTTCTCCCTGAGCGAGGGCTCCGTGCCCAGAGGAAGATGCACCTCAATCTCGCTGTCCTTCATCGTTTTGGCAGGCAGTTCACTCTGACTGCTGGCCAGGTATTTACTGAGAGATGCCCTGTCTGCCATCGCCTGCTGGTGGTCTCTGAGGAAGATTATCAGCATGTCATGATGAAATTTACATACTGAAGACGTTTACACTATCAAAGTGTACAGCTAATACCTCATGATGTTTTGGTGGGTGATATATTAACAAGATCTAGTTTTACTCAAATTATTTTTTGCGTGAGTACTAAATTATATGTGTTTTTATGCAAATAATTATGCAAAATAAAAGGATTTTAAGTGAGTGATGCTTACTTCCAGTTAGTCGATGCTCCTACAATCCGCCTCAGCCTGTTGCGCACTGTTGTGAGAGAACGAACAAAACAAATTAGAATCAGTCAAATACATGTAAGGCATGACACTGTCACAGGTGTGCTGCATGTCAAAGGCCGGCATGCACTCATATCGTCTCAACCAGTTTAACTAAATGGGCAGACCAATCCAGCAACACTTCTCTAATGTCTAATGAGTAGTTTTGGCTAATGCAACAAATACCTACCGACGGCTGCCCAATGAAAAGACAGAAAAGTGAAAGCTGGAGGTTTATATACAAGACCTCATGAGGACTTCGATTAAGTGCTACATTGAGACGATATGACAAGAAACGGAAGGGAAAAAGTGCCTGAACAGAGCATATTCAGAGCAGAGACATGGAAAAGAAAAACTGCTTGAAAAAAATATATTAATATATTTACTCGCTAATATATTTAACATTTTAGAACAGTTACATATTAACTATATCAGCATATACTCAAGATAATATGTATTTTTCTATAAAAAAATAAGAAACTTTGGAGAGAAAAGTTGGTTTGTTAGTGAAGCCATGCAAAAAGAGATATAAGAGACGTTCGTGTTCATTTGTGCATGTAGAGATAATTAAGAGCACAATTTAGACAAGCAGGTTAGATTTATCTTTTCATTTTACCAACAACACACCGTTGGTCACAAGCAAGTGTGAGTTTCCTGTGGGGACACATAACTGGGTCAGGAAACACTATCAAACAAAAGCAATGTGACATAATGCAGCAATTTACAATCCCTTTAGCAGCAGTCCTTATTCCAGTGCTGAAGGACATCTCCAGTGTTTCCACAACATTAAACTCGGAATCCAGTCGTCCAGCGGCAGGGGAATCCAGAACCACATTCTTACAAGAGTATTTTGAATTTATATCTTTCAACATGCAGCAATGCTCTCATGCTAAAGCTTTAAATTACTAAAAATGATTAAACGAACCAATACATGTACTGTTTTAAAGCTGATTCGCTTCTCTTGGTAAATGGGTTAAATGCAGAAAGAATTTCACACTGTTCACACTGGGTGCTGTGCTGTGGTGTGTTTACGTGTAACTATATGGGGCCACTTTACTTTACTTTACTTTTTTTTTGGTGGTGTGTGACAGAGATTTCTGTTGCATCAGCCGTGTAGATCCAGTCCAAAAGGTAATCATGAATTGTGGATCCAGTCCACAATTCATGATTATGTGTTAGAAGCAAAGGGGAAAATGTGTACATCTGATTTTGGCGGTAAACTATTCCTATACAAGTCAATGAAAGATACTACTAAAGTGCTATGAATTATGCTTATATGCATATAAGGATGTTCAGGCATGGTCTGGATGGGTCCAGTCTAAAAAACATAAAAAAGACCAGCTAGTGTTTGGAAGGTGGTCTGCATCTGAAATGATACACAAGACCATGGATGTTCATATATGAGTCATATGATCAGACATGAGTGTGTGTACAGTTACCTTCAACCATATCAGGAGCCTTGCCCTGCAGGGAGACTGGACCTACAGAAAAAGCTCTGGAGGTCAGGGACGAAGCTGTCTTCAGGATCCTGGACAAGTCATACAAACACAATATGTCAGAAGTGATCAGTTGTAAACTGTGGAGTGAGATTGCAGCCTGATGCACCATCTTCAGTTAGGATGTCACACACACGTGTAAAATAACACCGCTGACTGGGTGGGTTACCGATTAGCTTACTAGAAAGCATCACATTACCCTGAGAAACCGAATTAACCACCACCAGGGTCTCTTACCTAGGTGAAAACATGTTGGCCGTCTGTGTCGTTTATCAAGTTTGACTATTAGAGCAATAAACTGATTTAATTCGAGTATTTTAATTTTACGCTGAGGCACAAACTGGCCCAGGACAGGACTAAACACTTCCTACCATATGGGCGTTGGAATCATTTCTACCGTAATAACTCTTCTATACACGCAACCAAGCCAAACGTAAAGAGCTATTTTCACATTTTCTGCATTTTTAAATCGTTTAGATGTAAATGAAGTGATTAGGAGTAAGATGACTGCTTCTTTAAATTTGCATAAATTCGCAATGTATGAATCATAGTGGTAGTGATAGGAACCAGACGTCTCTAAAAGCTCCCTCACTAAGCTATTTTGTGTGATTATATTATATATAATACACGCCCTGGTGCCTTATGTGTCAAAAATTTTTTCGGAATTTTCGGAATTACCACTATTTTCCATCACCAGTTTATCTACAATGCGTCATATCAAACTGTTACATCAAAATACTTATTTTTAAAAACTTTTTTACTCAACAATTATGCAGATATTGTGACAAAATCTGTAGTTTGTCATTTTAAGAGAACACATTGTTCACCTAGGGTCAAAAATACACATTTCTTCATTTTTAGAATGAAAAGAATCTTAAGATATCATCACAACCCCCTGCTTTAAACAAGTAGAAGATAATCATGTTTGTTTGAGGTTCAATATTTTGAGCATTTTTTTTCCATACAGATTCTCTTAAAACTGAGAACATTTTAAAATGTCATCACAAGTGGATGTCATATTGTGGTAATCTTTATATTAAATTGCATTCTAGATTGTATGACATATTATAATACACAACATCATCATATAAAAATTATATGGAGTAATCAAAGTTGCTTTTTGCTTTTGGAAGCAAATTGGCATTTACGACACAAAAGAAAACAAGGATAAAATTATTGGGACACACCTCTTAATTACTGAATTCAGGTGACCACTTACTTCCAGTGAACGACAATCTTAGTGCTTCAGCAGACCAAGACGTTTTAAACAACACCATGACTCCAACTTTGTGGAAGAACCTTTTCTATTCCAGCATGACTGTGCTCCAGTGCACAAAGCGAGCTCCATAAAGACGTAGCTGGAGGAGTTCATCATTCAGCATTCTGCAGAGCATTTATGAGGTCAGGCACTGATGTTAGATGAAAAGGCCTGTTTTACAATCCAGTTCCAGTTCATCCCAAAGGTGCTGGATGGGGTTGATTTCAGGGCTCTGTGTGGCCAGTCAAGTTCTTCCACACTGAACTTATCCAACCATGCCTTTATGGAGCTCGCTTTGTGCACTTAAGCACAGTCATGCTGGAACAGAAAAGGTAAAACCTTGAAAATTCTAAAGTTAAATTTTTTTCAGTAGATTACCGGCCCCCCCCTATATATATATATATCTATACATACATGCACACATAATGTATACATATATATAGTTTGTGAAGAATTGCACTATACATATATAAGTGAAAGTTGTGAGTTGTTTGATTTCACCTATAGAAAAATATCCACAAAAGGGCACAGAAGCACGTGACTGAGGAAAACAGTGCGTCATGACGAAACCGGGCAGCGAGCGTTTCTATTGGCTTACAGTGAACCGATATAAATAGTGTTTGAGGAACAAAAGGCCAGAGGAGAGAGTCGGACCCAGGTCAGGAGAGCTGCTGCATGTGAGCTCCACACACTAGGGCTAAGATCCCGGACTGAGTGCGGAGGGGAAACCACCGGGAGGCGGATGAAGAAACAGCTTTTGCTTCGCTTCACTTACAGAGGACTCGTGAGAAAAGGGAAGAAGAGTAAAAGAAGAAAATGGCCAATTTTAAATTACGCAAAGCCGAGCCCAAAGACGTGCCTGACATACTGCGACTCATAAAGGTGGGCTTTGCTCTCTTTCTCGCGCTTGATTGCCCAGGTTATAAAAATAAGTGGGCTTTGTAGGTGCAGAAGCAAAACCTGTGCACCAACTTGTCTGTGAAGTTATTTTCTGGCCAAACAAAGACTTGCATTGTCAGCTCGTCTTTATCGGATTTTACAGCATCCAGAGAACATACCATCTGTCCTGCTTTTAATATATTTTCTGGCTTCATACCGTCTGTCCTGTTGGTCATGCATGTTCTGGCTTAAGTCCCTTTTGTCACCCTTTCCCATCATAAACACCCCACACTGTTTTGCCATCATTTTGGATGATGTGGACTAAACGCGCCCCTATTTACAGGAACTTGCCAGATACGAGGAAATGGAAGATCAAGTAAAGCTAACAGAGAAAGGTGAGAAGATACAAGTGCACATCACACCACTTTGTTTTCGAGCAGCTGCTTGGTGGAATTTTCCATTCCACCGTGAAGGGTGCAGTGCAACTTCTGCAGCATTTAAGGTGGAATGGAGAATTCCTGCAAAAAAGCTGGTAAAGTGAAGAGTAATATATTGGGCCCCGCAGCCAACTGCACTATCTCAAGACTGAAATGTGTGCAGATCTACTTGAGGATGGATTTGGAGATCACCCCTTCTACCACTGTGTTGTGGCTGAAGTCCCCACCGACCACCAGATCGTCGAGGGTAAGTAAGCAAACGAGAAGCCCCCCATCCGTGTGCTTTGGTTCCATTTTAGTCACTGGGGTCGTGTTTTTCCAGCTGGGGACAAAATAAAAAACAGGATGACTGATGGCGTGGCCGTAGATAAGATATCTAAATAAATATACGATGCCAGTCCTCAACTTGTTATTGTAATATCTGTACATCAGCCCCCTAGAGGACATGTATTGTTTTTCCAGTGCATTCCTACTTTTCCCCCAGGAATCCATTTTATAGATGTGCAGTGTGCTACCATGCCAAAATAAAGTATCTATATTTCTATACCACATATGTGTATAACAGGTACATTTTATATCACATGTATCACAGACCAAATGTATAGTTGCCTTCTGCAGGTTGTTCTGTGATTGGCTTTGCCATGTACTACTTCACCTATGACCCATGGATTGGAAAGCTCCTCTATCTGGAGGACTTCTTTGTGATGAAGGAATACAGGGGTGAGTACTTGCTGTCTGTGCGATAATTTCATGTTTTCTGCGTGTGCATGGTCTTCTAAACATCCGTCTCCTCTGCAGGCTTTGGAATCGGGTCAGAAATCCTGAAAAACCTCAGTGAAGTAAGTACACCATCCCATTGTTCCTTTACTGGACCTGTAAAAGGACTTTAATGCACATTTAAATACATTGTAATGTAAATAAATCACATGAACAGTATATCTGACATGTACCAGATATTTTAATAAAAGTATTATTGATGGGGGGTGCAGCAGGTTTATATCCTAACAAAGCAGGGGCATGTTTGATCAGTTAAAACAGAACCACTGAATAAACAAGTAGAAACAGGGGTGGTCGTCTTTGATGGTTGGACACCCCTGCTGTGATTCATACTATTCGTCTTTGTCCAGTGTGAATCAGTCGCAAACATTACAGATCGGCTGTGGTAACATTTGCATTACCCCACATCCCCATATATTACTGATCCTGAGTAATATTTCAGTCTTTCTAAACAAAAATCTCGAGACACTGAGGAAACATTGCATTGCTCCACATCCCCATATAAAACTAATCCTAAGTACTATGTTTTTAAACTGTGAATTTTCACTCGAGACACTGCTGTAAAAGTGCCTTACCCCACATCCACATAGAAAAACTAATCTTGAGTGGCATTTATTTTTAAACTGTAAAATCTCACTCTAGACACTGCAGTAAAATTGCATTTACACCCCCCCACCCCCTTCCCATATAAAAGTAATCCTAAATAGTATTTGTTTTTAAGCTGTAAAATCTCACTCTGGGGACCCTGCTGTAGGGAGACCAGTAATTATGTTCACAGCAGATGTGATGGTTAAAGGTTTCATTTTGGTTGGAGTGTACCAGTTATTGATGCGATATATTTACAACCATGTCAATCTCCTTGTGGTGAATTCAAGATTGAATTCACAACCCTTCAAGCACCCCATTTAAACTTTTTTTTTTTTTTTTAATAAATGTATGGTTACTTTGTTTCCACAGACTGCAGTGAAGACTCGCTGCAGCAGCATGCACTTCATCGTGGCTGAGTCCAACCAAGCTTCCATCAACTTCTACAAGCGGCGCGGTGCCTCAGACCTCTCTCTAGAGGAGGGCTGGCGTCTCTTCAGAATCGACAAGCAGAATCTGCTGAAGCTGTCTGCCGAGGAGTGAGCTGGCCCAGAGCACTGGAGTCCATGGACAGGCTGGAGGAATGTACTGCACCCTCCTGTCTGAGTCTGAAACATCTGAATTTACATTCAGCATTCACCAAACTAATCTCCTACCGTAACAGTAATTTAATCGTAGCTAGAACTTTGAATTTGACTGAAAAGAATTTCTGTTGTAGTGCTCTGTAATTGCCTAATTACTTTAACCTTTTGTCAGTTATTGTATGTTTTATTAAACATTAAAGGATTTTAAAAAAGAAGGGTGTGCTTTCATTAGGTGTCATATGTAAGGTCAGGTAGGGGGTGGTCACTGAGGGGTTTAAACCTGAAAGATACAGTGATATTTTCTATTAAGCCTAGTTTAGCACAATGACCAATTTTGTAACTAACATTTATTTCTTTACCTGGTGTTTAGGATGGTGTCATGCTCATAAAAGCAGTAAGATTTAGTGGAATGTTTTTGTAATGAAGAGGGGCAACACAACTTTATACAGTCTGCATAACTGACCGTCACCACCTGCCCACTTTTTCAGTACAGGCTGAACTGGGAAATGTAAATATAGAACATCATAGTTGAATAATTACATGCAATATGCATTCATATCTAACTGGTCATCCAAAGATATGTAAAATCCTAGAAATAAATATGGTGAAAAGCTCCTCCTTATCACAATATACAAATGATCCAAGACAGGATTCTGTTGTTTGAGATTAAGCAATTTAAGTTATATCTAATGATTCATGGTTTGCAGTGCAGCTTCTGGAACAATGAGTTGGACCATCAGCAGGGATATAGACTAGTTTTAGGGGATTAGTTGTATGGCATGAGAGATGAGAAAGTCTCCACGCTGCACAACGAGCATAAGAATAGTAATGAATTCATTCATGTTCCAAATTACTGTCAAGATTGATCAAATCTACAGATATTTTACATGCTTCATAATTCATGATTAAAGTTCATCTAAAAGTTTTTTTTATCACTATGAAATATGTGCAAAAGGGACCTCTGGAACATTTTGGTTCCCCAAAGAACCTTTCTATGGGTAGTTAATGTAAGTTCAACATCAATTAAATTTCTTAGAATAGGGCCCAAGAAATATTTATCCAAGAAATATTTTGGAAGAGTGTTCCTTTCAGAATTGATATTTTATTCTATACATTTTTTAAAAGAAAAAGTTAAACAAGCAGAAGATATTACTAATATTACTTAAGGAACTATGTTGTTTTTTTTAATAGTTTAAAAAAAGGTATATGAGACAAATGATGTTGATCTTTTCAGTGCATGGAGGAACAAGTGTAGGAAATATTTATTAGTTTGCTTTCCATTATGTTAAATATATTTTTTAAAAAAAAGGAAAAGGATCCAAACACTTGTTGTTCCCCTGTGTGTTCAGGAAAATGGGCAGAGAGCCAAATAACCTCGGGGTCACAGCCTGGTGCAGCGTTTGTTTGTATGATGGGGATACCAAGCCTCCAGAACAGCAGTGAAAGAGCAACATTCATGCCAGCGGTCTGGTTGGAAGAGCTCCCAGCCGATGGCCCTATTTTACAGTAATAAACAGATTAATGCATCTGGACTTTGATTGTAAGGTGTAATTATAAGATGAAGCGAAGAACACAAATCCTGGCTGTCTCTGTCTGGAAGCTCCATCTGAGTGAACTGTCCAGTACAACAACAACATTAACAGTGTGACACAGTGGCCTAAAGCCACATTATATTTATATTTATGGTTGGGGTTGAGGATCTTGCTCAGGAACCCAGAGGTGGTTTGCTGAAGGCAGGATTCGAACCCATGACCTCTTGGTCCAGAGGCAAGTACCCTACCCACTAGGTCACCAACACCCTGCGTTATTATGCATGCCTAAAAATATTTTATAATATCCATCAAAATCCAGAGTATTTCTACTCTCAAGATATGGGCGGTTTCTTGAACACTTTAAATTATGCCACTGTGTATTTATTCAAATCTAATTTGCAACACCAACTTCATACGGTTTCCACTGATGGGCCTTATCCTACAAGAGAATTACACCAATCAACCGCCAATTAACACATACTTTATTCTTTAGGACGTAAACAAAGGCATTGAGAGTAGAGAAAGTGGTGTGAAATGCTCTGATTAGGAAGAACATGAGTCAAAGAGCTGTTCACAGTGGAAGTGAATGGGACCAGACGTCTGAAAATATTTAATGGCTCTAAAACTGCTTCAAAGAAAGGTATTGTGAACACGCTGCTTGATGCATTTTTTTAACAAAAGTTTAGAGAAGATTTTAGTCTAAAACACGTTTTAAGACGTCACTCATGACAGTGAGTTATGTGCAGGGTGGAGTCCTCAAAGAAAACCACTATTTACCACCATTTCACCATCATCATCATCATCATAGCATAAAAACTTCACTGGTGGTTTTGCATAGTAAATAAAACTATATTTGTGCTGTAGACATCGTGACTCCTGCTTCCCATCACCCCCAATGTAAAGAAATCCCAGTTCACTCGGTCACTGAGTAATGCAGAATTTTTAAATAATAGGTGGTAGATCCATTCTCCGAATGCACAGCCCATCATTCCCCAGTTCCCGAGATGAAGTTTCCAGCAAGTTCTCCCGTCAAAATGCCTTATCACACACAAGGTCTCCTATCAGGTACATCTAGGGCTATATATTAATCATGTCTATAAACAGAACTATGTTAGATAAGATTTGGAGAAAGAAACTGGAACAGCACTTTTAGAGAAAGTGTAGAAAAGGGTACTTCAGTGCGAGACCCGGAGGGCAAGTGTCTGTCACAATTAAGCGAATTCCCTGGTTCAGCTCCTCTGTTAACTGCAAGGTTCTGTGTCTATGTTAAAGCAGGAACTCACCAAACTGGTCCGGACATCAGCTCTCCGGGGCCGGAAACTGGAAAACCCTGGATTACTGCACTGAAGAGAGTAATGAGACCTCCTGGGCATGACTGAGTCCAGTATAATTCAAGATCCTTTGTAATATTACTAACGTGTATAAGTGTGCCAAGCTGTCATAGATGTAGCGAATCTAGTGCAACTTTTAGTTGTGCTATGTGATGACAGGTTACTGGTCCACCATATAAAAATGTACATTTTTCTGAGTCTCTGAGTTTACTTCCTTAGTTTTGCACTGGAGCTGGGCTAAAGTAACCGGATCAAGCTGTTAAATAAGCTTGCTAATATACAGACATACTGTGCAAAAGTCTTAGGCTTCTGTGCAAACTTCTGTGCGATCTGAGCAGTAAGAGACTTTCTGTCAGGCAAAAAAGTCAATATTAGGAGAAATACAAACAAACAAGAAAGCTTGAAGTTTTGTGAGCTGGTTGGAAGAACATAGGTTTCCCTTTTTTCAGGGTCAATGTTTGTACAATTTGCAGCAGTGTGTGTGTGTGTGTGTGTGAAATATACAGGTTGCTATTCTTTTCTGAACTATTGCAGTGTGAGCTGTGTAAAAAAATAAGAAATGCCTCCATATGTGTAAGTGCAGTAGTGTTTGTAGAGCAACTTTTCTATGTGCAGTTTAACATTTCCAATGTATAATAAATTATATAAAATATGTGTTATTTAAAATTTTTCTCCAAACATTTTTCTTTGGAATTTTGAATCAAGTGTGGTTAACAGTGTATAAAAAAATAGTGACATGCACATTTTATAGACACACTCCCAATTACAACAGCGGAATCAGTCTCGGAATCAGTCTCACGTGGACATTTTTACGCGGAAAACTCCACAATAACGTGGAACCTCCAAATATTCTCCGCCTTTTTTTTGTTGCTTTTTTTGTGGCTATGTTTTTTTACGCATTTTAGTGGTAAATTATAATTTACTAATTTTGTAACAATTGTTAACGTAAATTCAGCTACATTTTCATAAAAATACAACTGTATAAATATTTTTGTACTGTCCAGAGAACACAAAGAAAGCGCGTCTTTCGTGTCGTTAACAGGCTGCTTGCTGCCCGAGGCACAGAAAATCTCAAGAGTTCTTTTTATTCTATTTACAAAGCGCCATCGATATATTTTAATTAAACACATATTTGGAAACTAGAAGATTCAAGGTTTCTAGGACAAAAACTCGCAGATCATTAGATGATTGTTTTGGAACAGTCGAAATATCCATCAGGAAGGATTGCCGACCTCAGAGGATTAAACACCGCTGTACTCAGAGCAGGGCGGACTGACGCGCCGCCGGCGAACACTAAATTATTGAACTGTAAAAATTATTGGTGATTACCTGTACATTTTACTTTATTACTACAAAATTCTATTAAATTATTATGGTAAACCTGCTTATACCAAAGAAAACGGCAGCGCATACCAAAGGAAACGCCCGTGCATAAATTGATTTTGGGGGAGCACGTATACGGGTTTAATAATAATAATAAATCAATAATAATAATAATAATAATACAGATTTACCTTTATATTTTAAGGGTAATGTATTAAGCCGAGTTTAAAATGAAATTAAAGTGTTTCAGAGTCAGTTATTTTTTCTTAGAACTAACAATTGCTGGCGAAAACTCCGCAAAATGCATAAAACGCAGATATCCTCCACATTTTTTTTGTGCTTTTTCGTGTCAATATATAATTCTTTAGTGCTAAATTATAATATCGGTCTTTACATTTTTTATTTTTTTTTCACCAAAACACAACAACGCAGTTTTTGCAGGCAATACATGGCTAAAGATTGGATTCGCCAAGCTTCACCTGGAGTGGGGTAAAGTGTGTCACCACTGGAAACATGTTCTCTGCAATGATGCATCACTCTGGCAGTGCGATGGCAGTGCAATGAATTTGGGTTTGGTGGATACCAGGAAAAGTGCCAACAGTACAGTTTGGTGGAGGAGGAATAATTGTCTGGGGCAGTTTTCAGAGTTTTGGCCCCTTAATGCCAGTGACAGGTAATATTAATGTTGCAGCAGAGAATATCATTTTAGACATTTGCTCAAAGCAAGGTGCACAAAGACAGGATTTGATGGTTTGGTGTGAATGGACTCCAGAGGCTTGCAAAGAACCCTGACCTCAACCCAGTACAACACCTTTGGGATGAACTGGAACAGAGATTGCAAGCCAGGCTTTCTCGTCCAACATCAGTGTCTGACCTCATAAATGACTGAATGGGTGCAAAGTCTAGTAGAAATCTTATGGAAAGCCCCCCCCCCCCAGACATACACACAATATATTCTCCCACACAGCTCACCTCCTCTAAACTGAACTTTAATCTGTCATGCTAATGTAGTTTACCATAACAACAAAGCTAATGTAGTTTTCCATATAGTTACTGATTAACAGTAACAGACAATAAGCATAGGGTTTTTTTTGGGTAAGGCAAATTATTGCAACATGTTTGTTTTTTAAAACTTTTCACCACTCGGAGTACTAATCTCTATGTGCAACAAAACACACACAGCTAATATCCTGTCAATTGTACTATAAACATAAGTGTTTGCACCAAACACACCATTCCATCTATTTACCTAGCCAACTGCCTCAGAATTTATTTTACAGGCCATTACTTATTCTCAATTATCTCAATATAATTTAATTTACCTGCACTCGGGATGTATTTATTCATTATTAGTGAGATGATGTCCATGTGTGTTCAAGCATGAACTATTTGTTTTTAACGTCTAGATGCCATTATCAGTCAGCTGAAACGATGCAATTAGAACACTTACGTAACTTCGATCTCACGGTGATGATTTTGCAATGGCAGGACATTCTAGAAGATGAGCTCCTGGCCTGAACTTTTCCAGTCAACACTAATCAGGTTCCACTGTAAAGCAGAATTGCTTACTAGTTAAAAAGAGATGTTGTACAGAAACGAACACTGTAAATAGTGGATCATGGTGAAGTAGATGATCCAGATGCTTTTATCCAAAGTGACTTAAAATGTGAGGAAAACTTCCAGGACACTGTGAGAACCACAGGAGAATACTAAGTGCTAAAATCTTTATGCAGTGCAAGAACATAGATAGTGCATCAGGAGAGGAGATGCTCCCTCGAACAGATGAAGTAAACAATCAGGGCTGCAGAATATCGTGGTGGAAGTGTGAGACCTTCTGAGATAAAAAAACTAAGAAAAAATATGACCTGTATGAAGATTATGACCAGTATGACCAGTTATGACCTGTACAAAACTGAGACATTGATTATTCTGCACTCTTTCTGGGTCACTGTACAGATTTAAGGGAATTTGTGTCATTTTCAATGCTGACGGCTATAACACAGGTCTAAAAGCAGAGCAGATTTTATGTTTGGAGTCTTCTCCCTCCCACTGAAGGGCATGTTCAGACGACTCTCAGATGGACCTGATCTACTCAGAGGCTTCTGCATAACCCTGTGGAGTCCTTATTGTGCACAATGACCCAGAAAGAGTGCAGAATCATCAGTGTCTCAGTTTTGTACCGGTCATAACTTTTGTTTATGCAGTAATATCATCTCTTTATCACTAGTAAGCAAATCTGCATTACAGTGGAACCCGGTTAGTGCTGAAGTGCATGACTGGAAGCTAATTTTCTAGAATGTTCTGCCCTTGCAAAGATCATTAAAGCAAAGATTATACATTTCACTCAAATTATTTATAATGATGTAACACACTTTTTCATGTTGGAGGCACATGCAGGGCTTTATGAGGCAAAATTCCTCTGATTTACCGCTATTTTACCATCATGATCATTACATTTTCCCTCATTTTTGACAGACACCACAACCTCAGTTTCATTCACCACCACTGTATAATGGTTAGAATTAACCATTTCACTTCAAGCCATTCGGAATGAATGTGTGTCAATGACTCAGTGACCGAATTAGGCAGAAACACAATGTTGATTTAAACACAATGTTGATTTAAGAGGTAAACATCTAGAGTGAGTTCTGATGTTTTTGCAGTGGAAATATTGTGTTGCATGGTGCTGCACGGTAAGGCATTTCAGAAAATGCAGTTAAGCAACTTTAAAAACCTCCCACACAGAGGAGAAACACATCAGAAACCAAATTAAAGGAAGAAATAAACAAGTAGACAAAGGTGAAAAGGGTAATAAGAACAGTGAGCTGGGAAACCAGGAGGCAACAGCAGAACAGAGGCAGTCAACAAAAACCACGACATGACCCAATTACACAGGTCGACAGGTCAAAATCATCAGAGATAAGTTTATGTGGGTTTTGTAGTGTTTTTCATGCTGATTTCAAATCTGTGTTTAGT
>JBBJLS010000001.1:4861741-4873487 GCA_037577275.1 Bryconaethiops microstoma
CACACACACACACACACACACACACACACACACACACACACACACACACACACACACACACACACACACACACGTTAGAAAATGAACAGTAAACAATATGATATAATACTCCTATTTGTATGATATAATACTTGTATATACGCACGCACACATACACACATACATATACTCATTTGCATTTTTGTTTAGTAGTTAATACTATATATATTTAATGGCTACTGGAGCAAAACCTTGAATCCCCATTGAATTTTATTTTGACAAAACTTTAAAACAAGAGCTGCATTAGTGTTTTTCACCCTGTAGACCTCTATTAATGGAAACTTTCTATCCACAGGACACTTTTGGCTAGTGGACTATTCTCAGGCCAGCAGTGACAATTTACAACCAACTAATAATGTGAATCATAAAGCACATTAAAGCTTTCTTTACCTGTGTAAAGTGTAAAATGTAGGACTGTGTGACAGAATATGAACACTAATGTCATGTTTTTAAACAAAATTCACAGGCCCTCAGTTCTTGACACAAATCCAGGAGGTTAAGTTGATAACCCACCTTTTTCATGTATTCGGTTACAGGGTTTTGTTGGAGGAACTCGGTGCTTTCCCTTGTATAAAAGCGTTCAGTGTCTGCCAAGAACTGGGTCTCAAAGTACTCTTTGTACACTGATAATGTGGGCCCCTTCGCAAATGCATCATCCTCATTCAGGCCCAACTCGACTGCAAGAGACAAACCCAAGTGTTATGTGTTGATTCAGTAGCACAAGATTGAATCACGTCTTTTTTTTTAAATTTTTTTTACAGTTCTTTGAGCTTGTATCAGTGATGTGTGAAATATTATATTCTGTTCAAAAAAATGAATGCCTATAACCCTTAGAAGTCACAGTTACCACTGAGCATGTTTAATTATTAATAATTCATCACATAATTTGAATCATTCCTCATTTCTATTTCCCACTAGCTGATTAACTGTATGGAATCTAAACTTTCAATCCACCACATTTTGTGTTGTTAAGCACAAAAGGAGACTTTTATGAAAAGCTAGTGTTGTGTGTATAGTCTTTAACCATGGTTTGTCATTAGTTGACATGAAAACAAATGGAAGAGAGTCTAAGTTAAATACATTAAATACATAATTATATAGTTACTTTTGAATAGCAGTAGTAAAAGGAAAGCAATGACTCCTGAAAAATCCAGCCTTATTATTCAGTTATTATTTATGGCATTTTAGCAGACTACTAAGGCTTATTTTTCATTACTGTGAAACTAACACTCAAGATGTTTAATTATGGGAGTGAGAAACTGAGGTTTGGAATCACATACAGACAGTCTAAGGGCTTAAATGATCTATAAAATGTTTTATAAACTGGAAAACACCCACCATACGACTGCACAACTCCACTGATCAGTCTGGTGTTGATTGTCTCCCCGTTTCTTTCCCTCTCGATGAGTTTCAACACAGCATTTGTCACCTAGATTCAGGTCAGATGGGGAAACAGAATCAACTTTGGACTTTAGATACAGAACAAGGCACAATACCAACATACAATTTATACAAATACATGTAAAGGTGCCCTACCTGTTTATTCAGAGGTCTAAATAAACACTCCCTCCACGTCACCAAGGCAAGCTGAAGAAACGAATAACAAGAAGAAGAATTACTTTGTAAGAAAAGTGGACAACAAAATCCTAAAACAACTGCAAACGAGACATGACGATAAATCAAAAGTATTATTAATAATAAAGTTACACACACTGGGGCCAGCCTTTCCAGTGTTACCTTTAAACAGCTATTATTAGATTAAATTCAAAATATGTACAACAGTACTATCATATTGCTGTTTCTTTAAAAATGGTTTCACAACAGCATAGACATATCAGAATATAGCCTTAGGCCATGTGCATAATTTTGTAATGCTGACACATTAACTTAATCCTTATTTAAAATGACTAATTATTTTCCATGTTTTTCCACCCCGAGAGTTTTCCATCATATGTTTATGTCGCAACAAACAGAATGTCACTTTTCACCAGAGACAAAGGATAAACATGAAAATCAATTTAAATACATATAAAATGTTTACACTAAACCAGGATGATGCCACAAAAATGTATAGCAGACGACATGCGGCTGGAAACTACCTCAATCTAACAAAAGTTTTTTTTTGTTTGTGAGCGAAAGCTTTCTTTCATCTATAAAGGTCACCTGGACTAACAATGTAAGTTATATTTCTGTTTATTGCAACGTCATTGCATTCAGGAGAAGTTTCTACCCGCAAGCAATTAGAATTCTCAACCACAACACACAATGGACAACACCACACACAAACACACACACACACACACACACACACACACACACTGTTCTCCACTCACTGTTCTCCAACACTTGCAGCTTTTGCACACCCACAGTTTCTTGCACGTTTGCTAATTTTTTTTAAATTATAAAAACTTTTTTTAACTTATTTTAAATTATATTTTTATTTAGTTAGATTTTATTGTCTTGCATTTCATTGCATGTTGTACTAATTAGGACTGCGTGTGACAAATAAAACACTAGAACTTGATTAACAGGGCTTTTGTGCAATATTTGTCCTTTCTGCTACGTACCAATGCAGTTTATGTCTCATTGTACTAGCCTTTGATCAATAACCAATCATTTCATCCCTTACCGAATAGATTTCATAAATTCCTTTCCGTCCTTCGTCGCACTCCCGACGCACCCAGTGTCTGTTGAGGTAGGCGCAGATCCCGTTTAATACTTTACTGGAGAAGCGGTAATCCTCCCACTGCTGCGTGTAGAACTTCAGAACACTCTCGTCCATCAGATCCTCACCATCCTGCCATAAACCACACACACAGCATGACAAGAAGCAAGAACATGAAGCACAAGAGTGTTGAGATCCACGCAAACCTCCAACAGCACAAGACACTAGGAAAAAAAACAGTAATGGTATTACCCACTACCTAACTATTGGTAGTGGGTAGTACCATTGGGTAATACACTGGTAGTGGGGCAGCTGGTGGCTTAGTGGTTAGAGAGTTACCCCTGCAACCAGAAGGCTGTGGGTTTGAATCCCAGGACTGCTAGTGGCACCACTGAGGTACCCTTGAGCAAGATACTGTTCCCACACACTGCTCCCCGGCTGCTGTGTTCCTCGCTGCCCGCTGCTTCACTTGGTGAATGGGTTAAATGTGTTAAATGCATAGAAGAATTTTGTGCTGTTCTCACTGTGTGCTCTGGTCTGTTCATGAATGACAAATGGTCACTTCACTTTATTTAACATGCATCTGCACCTGTTTTATATTCATAAAAACAGCAAATCTTTTAAACAGTGACTTACATCTACACTTTTGACTTACAAGTATAAATTAGACTAAAGGAACACAGCATTCAATATGAAATCCAATATGAAGGCATTAAGGCAAACTGAGATATGAGAATGACATGGCACGACTGCCGAGCTTTACTTTAGGAAGATTTGTTAAGAAGATCTTGTAAGGTTTGTGCTTTTGGGGTTTTATTTTGTTAGAGGGTGTTGAAAAGGTTATTTCGGAGAATGTTCATAACCATTTATAAGTACTATCAGAGTTAACAAGACATTTTTAAGACATTAAATAACCAATAATCTCATCGCAGAAAAATGTGTGTCTAATTTCAGCCCTAAATATCATTCCCATTCATCTGAATAGATTCACTGAGTGAAAACAGGTTAAAAAGAGCTTAAAAGGATTTTGCCCTGATACACCGTGGACTGTGACATTTACACAATCTGCACTTTTGACTTTTACAAGCATAAATTAGACCAAAAGAAATCAATACAAAAGTCAATATGAAGGCACTGAAGCAAACTGAATGAGGTAAACACGGCTCTGCGGCAGAGCTTTACCTTAAGAAGGTTTGTTAGGTAGTTCTTCAGAAACTCCTTCAGTCTCTTGTAGAGCTCCAGCCCGACGAACTGAGCACCGCCCGGAGTGGGCGACTTTTTGGAGGGTTTGGACGGGGGTACGCCAGCGCCCCTTGCCTGGTTGGACTGATGTACACTGGTACAGTAGTTATAAACATGTCTGAAACATTGGGTTAAGGAAGTCACAGAAAACACAGCACATCCTAAATAATAATTAAAAAAATGATTTAGAATGAAAAATTAATTTTTAGATTTGCCAATATGGTCTTCACTCTATTTGATCTCTCAGACAATACCAAAATTTCAAGACAATACAACATGATTAATAACATACTGTGCTAATAAATACGTATTTTGTGCATTTATTTTTCTCTGCAATGCTAATGCATACAGATATAGTTCCAATTTCTACTTTTTATTAAATGACTATCAGTATCGTCCCTCAATTCCATTACGACATATCTCTAATAGAAACCAGAGTCAGTGATCAAACTGCCATTCAAATATGTAGATTTTCCCTAAAGATCTTTTAAATCCTAGGGTTCTGGGTTTATTTTGTTAGAAGGTGTTGAGAAAGTTCTTTTGAAGGATGTCTATAATCAATTATGAGTATTATGAGAGTAACCAAGGCATTTTTAACCCAACAAAGAACCAATAAACTCACCTCAAAATAATGAACCTGAAAATATCTGTCATTTTAGCCCTAAATAACACCCATTTATTTAAAACAGCTTATTTGGTGGAAACAGGTTAAAACGAGCTTAAAAAGGACTTTGCCCTGATTCACCGTGGACTGTGACATTGTGTAATTCTCACTAATATTTCACTGCAGTGTTAGAGTGTTGAATAAATCCCGCCGGAGGATTTGGTTTTGCGATCTCGACTCGTAAGCCGAGGCCTTAATCTCAAATGCGGTTCTACCAATTGTGCAATCTTTAAAGGACACGTCCAATCGGTTATCTACACAATTACAATCGTTTCATTATAAGAGTTCTCTCGGTGGTCCATGCGAGCAGAAGAACAGCCAGAAATTATTTCATTCACAGCATAATGGGTTTTGTGAATTGGGGCAGTAAAACAGCAGGCAGTTATGGCACAGTGGACATTAAATTACATAACAGTATATTAATATTGTTATATTACAATACATTACATTACCATACATTACATTATATATTACAATACATTACAGTATACTGCCATACATTATATATTACAATACACCACATTAAGTATATTACATAATATTAAGCATATTACATTATATTTAAAGACCAAAACTATTCATTTTAAGTTTCAATGCACCATTAATAAAATTAGCGAACAAATGCATTCCTGTTTAATATAACTGATAGGACTGTCATTATATGAATTATATTACATTACATTTAAAAATCAGAACTATCAATTTTAAGTTTTGTTACAAACAGCACCATTAATAAAACTGCCTAATAATAAACTATTGATCCTATGTGCATTCCTGTTTATTATAACTGACAGGACTGTCATTATATGAATTATATTTCATTACATTACATTAAGTATACTTTATATTACATTATATTTAAAGACCAGAACAATTCATTTTTAGTCTCAGTACAAACATCACTATTAATAAAATAGCTAACAAATTATAAATTGATCTTATCCGTTTGATATAACTGATAGAACCATCATTAGCTGAAATATTTTACATTTAAAGACCAGAACTATCGATTTTGTTAATAAATATTAACATAATAAATAATAATAAAATACTGATCCTATGTGCATTCCTGTTTATTATAACTGACAGAACTGTCAAGATTGTGACATTTTAGCTCATGATCAACTGCAACTGTGATTAATGGTGTTTTTTGGGGTCATTTTCAGTTTTCAGCTGACCTGACGTGATACACTGTGTGGGCACATATTAACGAGTCTTTAGTAATTCACGAAGTACGGTAAATAAGAGAAGCTCAGAAGAGAGCGAGGGGCGTATTGGTTTAACATTTCCACACTCTGTCACATATCCACTGTTTTGATTTTTTAATATACCCAGAAAAGCTTGTTGTGACATAATTTATCATGACAATGATATGAACCACCCATACTGTCATACTCCCACCCCTAGGTAAGTCTGTGCCAGAAGGAAAGCATCGCAACATAAAAACTGAAAAAAGCATGTCAATGTGTGGTGTTATCTGCAAATATGACTCCTAGTGATATCCTGGCACTACAGAAAAAAAACCTCACCACATTTACATTTAAGGTATTTGGCAGAAGGTAAGTAGCAGGAAGTAGCGTCCTGGTTGTACAGAGATCCACCTCGGACGTCTCCACACTGCTTCTTCTCGCAATTCTTGCACTGGAAGAACCTGTCCCTTCACACTCCAGGGATTAATTTGGGAGGGTTTCTGATGACGTGGCAACAGCAAAGCATGGTGGCATTTATGGCTATGTGTAAAACAGGACAACTGTTTTTACAGCTGGTGGCCTAGTGGTTAGGGAGTTGGCCCCATGACCAGAGGGTTGTGGGTTCGAATCCCAAGACTGCTAGTGGCACCTCTGAGGTACCCTTGAGCAAACACTGCTCCCCAGGCTGCCTGCTGCTTCACTTGGTGAATGTATTAAATGGGTTAAATACAGAGAAGACTTTTGTGTATACCCAACTACATATTCTTCCTTTGTTCAGGAGGTAGTACACTAATATATACACGTATGTGTATACGTGTAGATATTTGGGCCATATCATTTGTGTCCCATGTCCAAGTTCAGAGTACACTCTGAAAGAATTCTTGGAAGAACAGTCACAAAAAGATTTCCATGTGCCTCTATCCCATATAGGCTAATGTTGCACAATGTCACACTGACAGTGACGTTACACTAGCACTAGACTTTCAGGGGCAGCTTCACCGCTGTCCTGTTTCATTCTCTGTAAATCAAGACCTGTAGAAAAGCCCAAATACCACATACATATACGCCTACATACCTATATACTCTAACTATTAGTCAGTACAATCAGCTGATTACTTGATTTCTGACAGTCCATAGAGACAGGCTGAATAAAAAACAAATAAAAGAGAGAGGAAACACCTCTGTCTGTATCTTCTGAGTGCTGGTATCTGTGCTTCAGAAATAAGCTGATGATGTTATTATGGGCTGCAGCTTGATATGGGTGTAATGCAAAACTGTAATCGTGACCCAGCAGGGAGAGTTATGATGGAGATCCCTTATAACCCATGATTTCATTTCTTAAGAGACCCTGTTCTAAAGAGCCTCACCATGGGTTTAACATGAGCCAAGAAGCTTCTAGTTAAAAATGAAATATTCCATTTTACAAGTACTTAAAGTACATAGGAACAACAAAGTAAACCAAGGTTATACTATTAGCCCTGCAAAACCATGTAGACATAACATGTACAGGACTCTTTACAAAAGAGTCTGCTCCTTGCCTGACAGGCTGTCCTCTCCTCTAATATTGATGGAAATGAATGGTACATTAAAAGCAAATAGAAAAACTTTCTGCACTCACAAAGCTTGCAGACCCTATCTGCTTAAGAATCAGATTTATGACCATCCACGCTGAGTTAGATCTCTACACTGGCCATCAAATGTTTGGGGACACAAATATTGCCAAAATATTTATAACAAATGAATATGATAGCAATAATTTGCATACTTAATATAAAGCTGTTTAGATCTTGCCACTCCCAGACAAAACACCAGTCAAAAGCCTCACCTTAGGATCAAAGGTCATGCACCAGCTCTCAGGTGCTTTCAGGTGTATGAACCACCTTTGGACCAAAAGGGGCTGAATATGTGCTTTTAATAAAAGTTTGGAAAAGAAAAAACTCTTAGATTGTTATTTAAAAACATGGAGGAATCTATGATGAACGTGTTGAAGATAAATATTCCCCAAAGATTAGCACACAGCTGCTTTATGGTAAATAAAGCATTCTTATTGGGTTTAAATCATTATCATATTCTTATTTTGTACAATAGTCTACCATATGCAATATTACATGCTGTGCAGCTTTCTCACTGGGTGCCAAATCATTTATGTGCAAAATGTTGTGTACAACAGTCTTACCACTCATGTCAATATTATTCTACTGAAATCTATTATGTGTAAAAACATACTCCTAACCACTATTTATTTTACTAGTTGTTCACTTAACAGTTACTGATTTATAGTATTAATAGCCACCATTGTGTACATAGCATAGTGTTTCATATTTTGTATTTTCTGGATTAACTGGATTTACTTTATAGTTTATATTATTCTGGCCTCTGTGCCTCTGGTGTGTCCATGCACTCGCAATATAAGCAATTTCTTCCAAGATTAATGGTTTTCTGATTCTGATAAACCTTTGCAACTGTGTTATTTGATTGAGAAATAATATAAAGTTGCCATTGTGTCCCCAAATTTTTGACCAGCAATGTCCAACAACTGAATAAAGAGAGAAATTTTCACTCAATTGCTCATGGAATCTGAATTACCTGAGGACACTGAGCATGCAGAGGACTTCTCGTTATGTTTAGAGTATGCTACCAACATGGCACTAATATTGAACGAATAAAACCTGGCCTAGTTATGCCGATGCCTTCCTCCTCACTCAGAGAATGAGAGCTCGTAATGAAGATACGTGTAGAGTTCCATGTAGCGAGACTTGGCCATGCTCTGCCGTGTGTACACCTGCTGAATGCCCGAGCGCAGGTCGTCCCAAATCTGGTCCAGCCCGATCTGTTTGAGCCCATGGGGGTTCTGGGTCCTGCTGGACGACATCGTCTCTGCGTTGGCCTTCTTTCTTCAGAAAAATCCCTCCTTTCTGCTCTGCTCCAGAAACGCTGGCTGCTCTCACAAACACTCCATCGTGCGCCGGTCACGAAGGCTCAGGTAGGAAAACAGGTAAAGCTGACTTCACACACACTCCGGGGTGGTCTTGGCAGATCAGTGGTGACCCAAGAACTTCACCAGGTGACCTTCACCAAAACAGAAGCACAGGGAGGTCAAACATAAGACAGTATAATACACCATTTGTTTATGTTTGTGATTGATAAACTGGCAAATACTGCTGAAACAAGCTCTCAGTGTTTCTGGGTGTTTTAATTAAAACACAGTGCACAACCGCATAATGACAATTTAGAACTCTGTATTATTTTACACAGCCTAAAAGAAAAGTGCCCTATTTGAGACACACCAAGACAAAGGCACCAAAACCCTCCACTCAGTCTAATAATGGAAAAAGGTTCACACTTTATTTTTCTTACTGATTATCTGCAGATGCTTTGATTGTTAAAGTCTCTGCTGAAACTCAGTTAATGATCAACAGTGTTAAGGTTTGAGTGAGGTTTACAATGACGAGTTTTAGGTTTTGGGTAGAAGTTCAACTTGTGTTTTGTCCTTATTACATTAATGTTAAGATGAATTTAATAGAATGTTGGTTAAAGGCGAGCAGTGCTTCTACAGTCAACCTTCAAAATAAAATGTAACCCTGAAATGCAAGTCTAATTTCTTTTTATTTGTTTTGTCAGAGTTCTGGACTATTATTTCTTACAGCACTTAAAATATACCTCCTTGTTGAAGTGGGCAATAAAGCAAACAACACACACTCATGGAACCTGAAGATATCTTGATGATACACAGTAAGCATCATAATATTTAAACATTTAAGTGTCAGTAATATAGAAACAGGGTAGTCCTTATTGATTATATTAGTAATCAAGTAATTTTGAGACCATGCTATAAGAACAGTCTTAACAAAACATCAAAGGTCCAAATCCACTTTCTTGGAAAAGGATAGAGCAAAAAGTCTTAAATAAAAAATGAAAATCTTAGTTAGTTAAAAGTTCATCAGCCTTCAGCATGAATTACAAACAAAAATTAATCACTAAAATTAAACGACAAACGCGCATTTCCTAGTTATATATTTAAGTGCTAGAATATTTGCAGCAACATGTATGGGACATTTGTCCATCTGTCCATCATCTGTGGAAAATTTGATCCAATACAATTAAAAAATTGCTAAATTAATGCAACCCATTGAAATAGCACTAATTATGCTGTCTTTGAAACATGCAGTTTGTTCTTTAAGTAGTGATACTTGTTAAGTATTGATTATGCTCATAAAACCATATTGTGATTTCTTTAAGCACGACAACGATAAATGATATGTAACGCACCTCCATCGATTCGGGTGAAAAATGCACTGCACTTAAATATTGGATTCGAATGTTAGCAGCTGCGTTATATAACAAAAAAGACAAAAAAAATCTCACAGCACAGTCTGAGAAAGGTGCTAAACAGCTGGGTGGCCTAGAGATCACAAGGTTGTGGGTTCGAATCCCTGGACTGCTAGTGGCACTACTGAGGTACCCCTGAGCAAGGGACCGTCCCCAGACACTGCTCCCTGGGCACCCCCTCACTGGTGGCAGCCCCCTCCTTCTCTTGGTAAATGCGTTAAATGCAGAGAAAAAATATCACATTGTTCACACTGTGCGCTGTGGTGTTTTCACGCGTGACTATAAGGGGACACTTTACACCTTTATTGTATGATGACTGTTCTTATTAGCAGTTATTTATCAACCGGTCGAGTCCTAATTTAGTGTGACTGAACCGGTGATACATACCAGTGCCCTTATGAGGCAGTGTGTGTTGGTGGTGCTGCTGCTCACTGTTGAGATAAGATAAGATAAAAGGGTACGCCTTTATTAGTTCCATAAGTGGGAAATTTGCATTGTTACTGCAGTGGACAGAACAAAAGAAGAACGTAAGAGCAGCATAACCTATAGAATAAAAACTATACAACACAATAGTATAGTATAAAATGTACACTACACAAACATACAAAAACAAACATAGAGGTTTGTGTGTATGTAAAGATATATAAACATTATATATAGAATTAGTCCTGTTTCGATCATTAGTCCCATTTCGATCATTTTAATCATAACCGATGACAGAAGGGAGTATGTGCTTTATCACTAGATTATTTTTCCCCCTTCTGCCCTGCTCTTCTTGTTGTTGGTCTAAATTTGCCTTTCAATGATCCATGTGATTTGATCTGTCTTCTATACAGACAGATCAAACCCATCCTATAGCCAGATATGAGTATTTTGACAGAAATGATCAAAACAAAGAGAACACACACATACGCTGCTGTGAATAAGTATTTGCCCCCTTCCTGATTTCTTTTTTTTGCATGTTTGTCACACTTAAATATTTCAGATTATCAAATAAAAAAATGCAGTTTTTAAGTTAGTTTATTTATTAAGGAAAAAAACTATCAAAACCTACATGGCCCTACGTGAAAATGTAATTGCCCCCCTTGTAAAATTATGAAGTAACTTTGGTTAATCACATTGTTTGGAAGGCTGAGTGCAGTTCCACTAACCACATCCAGGCCTGATTAATACCAGATCTGCTGAATCCAGAGATCACTTAAAGAGCCAGGTCTAAAGCTCTGGGACTCCAGTGAACCATGGTGAGGGCCATTGTTCATAAATGGAGAAAACACGGAACAGTGGTGTACCTTCCTAGGAGTGGACGGCCTACAAAAATTATCCCAAGAGCTCAGCGACAACTCATCCAAGAAGTCAAAAGAACCCAGAACAAGATCTAAACAACTGCAGGCCTCACTTAAGGTCAGTGTTCATGACACAACCATAAGAAAGAGACTGCGCAAAAATGGCATGCATGGGAGAGTTTCAGGCGAAAATCACTGCTGACCAAAAAGAACATAAAGGCTCATCTCACTTTTGCAAAAAAAAAAACAAAACAAAAAAAACAGTATTTTAGAAAAAGAACATCATACCAAGAGTATGGTAGTGTGATGGTCTGGGGCTGCTTTGCTGCTTCAG
>JBBJLS010000001.1:4894399-4915392 GCA_037577275.1 Bryconaethiops microstoma
AAAAATACTGTTATCATTAGGAGATTTGTTCAATAAAATTTGAATTGCACTCTTAATAGTTGATAACATGAGAATTAGTCTGACTGTTTACATCAATTATTTAGATAAATGAGAAAAATATCATTTGCATAATAATTTGCAACAGGGTGTAAGTGGTTCTGTCCCTAGATGTGTTGTGGAGCATTAACATCAACGTATCCTTGTCTTTGTCCTCTGCTTCTCAAGTCATTGTCTCTCTGTTTTCTCGTGTCTGGCTCCAGTGCCTGTTTCTGTTTTGTTCATTCTCAGTTCGTGTTTAGTGTCTTGATAAATAATCTCGTATCATGGAAGTCTGCGTCTGTGCCTCTTCTTCCCTGTCTGGACAAGGTCATTTCTTGACACAATCTGTTTACATTCAAATTAAGATCCATTTTTTAAAAGTGAGTTTTCATGCTACAAGTAGCTTTTAGCCTCTGTCACCAGCCAGCAGCTGATTGGTTCACACATCATTCTCATTAGCATAAATATAAATGCATCCCAGTTTTGGATGCTACTGCAAATTCACACTGATTTCACACCATCAGTGGGAATTTTGCACCTATTCAAGCAGACTAAGAGCAATGAGAGTGAATCTTCCCTGCTGCGGAGGCCACAAGCCTGTTATTTACAATGACATTTCCACTGCAGTGAATGGATGTTGCACTAAACGCTTGGCCCAATTTTAATTGATCCAGTACAGCCGAGGTTGTGATTCCAGGGAATCAAAGTGTGCGACACCCATCATAGCATAAACCACTTTCCCAATACTCTCTAAGCAGCAGCCAAACAGAGGCTAGGGAAAAGTCCACAGACTCCATTACTGCCGTCAATCACCCAGCACGTCCCTGCGCCCGTCCTTAATGAAAATTGATTGGAAGATCTAATTGTAAGTGTGGCGGAGCAGCATCTGATTTTTTCTTTTACATCCCCCTCAGTCACCCCCGTCCCATTTGGCCCCCCTGAGTTTGTGTTACATGCCACATCATTTCCTGTTAAGGAGAATGGAGGAAAATTGAGTCTGTGTGTGCGTGCGTGTGTGTGTGTGTGTGTGTGTGTGTGTGTGTGTATACACACTCGGTTTATTTCATGCTTTGCTTCGCAGAGTGCTGAAACACCTCGAATGCTGGTGATCTCTGAGGAGCGCTCCATGTTTCCCTGGTCTAATTAAGTGATTTAGGTCTCTTTGTGTTATTGTGCAAATATTTTTAAACACCATGTACAGTATTAGAGGAAAAAACTCATTAGACTGGTTAAAGGAGCAGTTTGGCGAAAAATACCAATGTATTTTTATACCAATGGATTGCTGTCACAGAAGTTATAGAGTCTGATGGGTGGGTGTGATGGGGAGGAGTTATAGAGTATGATGGGTGGGTGTGTGGTAGGGGGAGGAGTTATAGAGTCTGATGGGTGTGTGTGTGGTAGGGGGAGGAGTTATAGAGTCTGATGGGTGTGTGTGTGACAGGGGAGGAGTTGTAGAGTCTGATGGGTGGGTGTGTGACAGGGTTTGTTTATTGTACAATATTTCATTGTAATTATATTTTTTAACGCTACATTAGGTCATGAAAGAGTACAAACATTACCCCCCCAAAAAACAAAAAAGAGTCATGAATCATTTTAACAGAACCACTTTCTAACCTCTCTTTTAATCCTTTACAAATAAAGTTTTTTTATTATTGTACATTTAAGACTGAAATATGTCAATAAGCTCTGGCTCCGTATTACTGCACCTTATTCAAAAAGTATATACTTATAACAATTATTTCAGACTTTTCAGGAGTTGGGTCCATACAGACTGGAGTGTAAATGATTAATCTGAAATGTATTCATTCATTCATTTTCAGTAACCGTTTAATCCTTACTAGGTGGTCAGTACTCTAAGCCTATCCCGGGCTCCACAAGCGCAAGGCACCAGCCCACCACAGTTATTTGAAAATCTGAATGCAATTTATACCCATTTTAGATTCCACCAAATTTCAGGTGTAAACAGTCAGAATTGTTCACAGTGGTGGTGAATGGAACCAGCCATCTAAAATCTCTCAAAGCTCCCTCACAGAAACGTTGTTCTACCAGAGTTTTGAGAAGCTTTTTGTCCTAAACCTAAACCCGTTCAAGGTGGAGGGATACATGTAAGACATTGTGAGGCAACTAATGAAGTAAACAAAACTGATTTAGTTCAGGTTTGCACTATTTAACCACCATCGACATTACACACTCTGAACACACATGGCGATTCACTGTAAAAAAAATTGGCTAAAATTGTGTTGGAGACATGACGTCTGGTTCCATTTGCCCTTACTATAAAGAAAATCCAAGTTTCTGTACAATGAACCATTTCATGTCGAACCATTCCGAATGATCTCAACCACTGAATAATGGAAGACATAAAAAAAATAGTGGAATTTCCATTTGCATACTCAAACAAAATAAAAGAAAAATCATTTGTCCTTGGTCTTATGGGCTGAATTTTCATCCAGCAATTCAAATCCAGCTATTATCTAACGGAGGCATGACCAAATGATGACACTTCAAACGGACCCATTTGTGGGCTCTAATAGCGGCTAATGCAACATTTTTGCAATGAAGATGGACGTCGTAATCAGCAATGAGGTTCACTGAGCCATAAAGAGTGATATGAACCAGTCGTTGGCTCACTTACTCGTGAAATGCGTCATTTTTTTTGAGCCCGAGCAGAAGTCTTATCCATCAGCCCAAGAAAGTATTCAGATGTCCAACACATCATAATGAGATGTACGTAATCTATTTTACATCTCAAAGAGCAGCCACCACACCCAGGCCTGCACATTCATTTATAATTCCTACCCACTGCTAAGTTAATAATGCAAGGCGGGGGATATTATATTCCTTTATGACTGGCAGGGTTCTCTATCTCAATTAATTTCCCAAACAGCAGGCCCATCCAAACTGAGAGCCATTCTCAGAGTATTAAAAAAAACAACAACAAAAAACACCATGCGCCATATGTGTGCCATCATTAAATCATCATTTGTTTGTTATCTTTATTGCTTCTTATGGTCATTAATGGAAATTAATTACGTTTCTTACCTGACAACGACTTTGGCGTAATTAATCCACCACTTGCGCGGCCGTTGTCCTGTGCTGTGACATTGCAATAAATATCCTCACTTTTCTCATTTACAACAGGATAATAACTATTTTCACCTTCGGGAGGACATTCCAGAGGACCAGGCTAAAACTCGAAAAAGCTTCTGCTTTTATAATCTCCAGTATTGATTGTCCTTTCTCAAAACATTCTGGAGAACATTCCTTTTAATGGAAACATTAGTAATATGGTGCTGTAAAAATGACTTTAGCATCATTTTCTTCACTTTGGTTCAGTCCAATTAGGCCATTTTATATTCAGCACTATCAAAAAAACAAGGACTCTCCCAACTGGGAACCAGTAGAACTCATGGTTCTAGTTCTAGTTCTCTTGAGACTACAAGAATAATCTCCACTTTACAGCATTAGGAAGTGATCTTATTTGCTAATTAGCTTAAAGGAATAGTGGTGGAAATCAAATTGACATAATTTTCCACTTTTCCTGGATGCAGTAAGTAGAAACATCGAAATTTTGCTTTTATTGTTCAGAACTAAAGCTATGAGGCTCATGTTGCCTTGAGAAGTCAATAGTCACCCAAATCATTTTCATAAATATAACCCCCAAAACTTCTCTCAGGCCACTCAAAATGCATCCAGTTCTTCATTAAGCTGGAACAGACTTATGATTACATATTTTACCTCACTTACTAAAGTTCAAGATCTTTAAAAGCTGGTTAATTGTGGTTAGAAAGACGTATGAGCTTTGAGCATCAACTGAAAGAAGGTCTACTACCAGAATAACACTATATCAGCATGCGGGATCCGATGCACATGTGTAAGAAGACATGAAGCAGAATATGCCTTGGCTACAGTGCAAGCGCAAAGTTCGTGTTCTCATTTGACAGGGTCTGTTTACAGTAGAATTACAGCCCTGTAGGACCTTCTGGTGGAAAAACTTCACACATGAAAATCGCTCTCTCTTCATCACTGAGTTTTCTCTTTCTGTTAATGTCTCAGACTCACTGACGACCATTATTTCACCACATCTTTTGAACCCAACTAGTTAGTGACCAGCTCTGCACACCATCAACAAGATCATCTCCAGTCTTAATGCTTCATATGTTGAAGTTTTGAGCTCATACTGCAGTCATTTTGAAGCTTAAAGCTCATTACTAATGTCTGGCCCTCAGTGTTTCCAGTTAAAGCATCAGATCATTTTTTACAGCGTGTGTAATATGAGACACGACCGCCATCAGTCAGACTTTTGCGCATGTGGCACCGAATGCTTTTGCATCACTGAAAATCATCCATCACGAACATTATGAAGCTGCCAAAGGCTCTTCCTCCATTTTTTTCTTTTTTTCCCTGCAGATTACTCACTGCTTTGTGTGTTTATACTGCAGCTTGCCCCAGCAATTTGAATTTTACTGACTAAAATTGAGATAAATAATGATGTGCCAGAGTCAAACCTAGAGAAAAATAAAGAATCCAACACAGTACTGATCCCATGTTGGGTTTACACTGTTCCTCCCCATCAAAATACAAAGTTAGTTTAACCTCACTACTGTGATTGTGTGTGTGTGTGTGTGTGTGTGTGTGTGTGTGTGTGTGTGTATGTGTGTGTGTGTGTTCTAACAACATAAACAGTGTCATTAACACACACTAACAAACAAACACACACACACACACAAACACTAACACACTAACATGCTAACACTCGCATTGACATACAATAACACTCACAAAACACAAAACTCACTGGTCTGCTATAGTGTGTGTGTGTGTTCTAACTATATAAACGGAGTCACTAATATACACTAACACACACACACACACACACACACTAGTATGTTAGTGTATGTGTGTGTGTGTGTGTCTTCAGGCAGTGTGTTTTAATAACCCAAACAATCTCACTGATATATGTAACTGTTTGAAGGATTAGTCCATAGTTTAGTTTAAATATATCCACCTTTGTGGCCTATAGCCGTTTAGATCCACCTGTTCACACTGAGGTTATAAGGAGTGTTTAAGACCAATCACATAAGAGGTCCTTTACACAATATAAAATCTTAAAGGCACAATAACAAAAACAGCCTGTTCCAAAGATGAAGAAAGGATGAAATATGGGCATATAAAAATGAATTACAGCTGACTTTTCAACCTAAATAAAAAATGAATGAAAAGAAATGAGGAATTATCCATTTTTACTGTAATCCCTATCTGCACATTAGCAGCACATAATCCTCATAATTTAGTACTAAGTACAAACATACTTTAAGTCAATGAGCAGATGTTTCAGTATATTCTGTATTTGACAGGCCAAAAGTTTGGGCCCACGCTTGCCAAAAAAACCAAAACCCCCCCAAAAAAACAATATGCTGCTCTTTCTAACTTTTATTACAGTGAAATATTACTGTGTACATATTTCATAATCTGAAGTAACAAATGATTTGTCCACCAAGGCTCAAACTGATAGTTCTGAGGAGACTCATCAGGTCTGTTTTTAGTGACTGACATTCACGTTGTGTTGATCATGAAAAAAGAAAAGCATCACTGAGTTCTTCAACATCACACAATTCCATCTGGTTTACGGATCATTGGACAAAATTTCATTAAACATGATAATGATCCTAAGCATCTTCAAAATTGTGCCCAAATTACAACCAGTCCAAACAGAAGAAAAAAGAGAATGATGTCTTATTCTCCTCAGTCCCCAAATCTTTCTCACATTAAACTGCAGGAATAAGCTGGAGACCAACAAGTTCCAAATGAGCTCCAGAAAATCAGACAGAACTGTTTGCTGCTTGAAAAGGTGCTGGGAGGGTTTGGGCACAAGTTATTTCTGAAAATTGTAAGAAAGGATCTGGTGAATCTGTGCTGCTGTGATAAAAGGCAAGAGGGGTTATTTTGATGGATCTCATACATAAACTTTCAGATCTTTTAAACTGCACTTACAGTCTTTATTATTACATTACACTCCAAAGCCAGTCGATTCCATTATTTTAAGTGTAAAGTTGTATTATAGTAAAATTTTTAAAGAGCAGTGTATTATTTTTTTTTAAATACGAGAGTGGGCCCAAGCTTCTGACCTACGGTCTAAATAGAGAAAGGAATGTATTCAAACTATTTTGCATGGTAATCAATAATATGTTACATTTAGAGATACTGCAAATCTCATTTCAGACACTGTTTTAATGCTGGCTGTTCAATTCCATTCTTTGGAACTGAAAGTAGCCACCAACATTATATCTTGTTTTGCACAGCAAAGTGTCGGAAGCACGTCCCCGGTGACCATCCAGACTGTCCAGAAAACTGAAAAAAAAGAACAGCCTCCTCGGGCAGTTTCTGAAATATTAGCTCTCACATTACCATAGCGAGGCCAACTCAATACATTAATCTGCAGCTGGACTGCTCCCTTCCCACCGCAGCTCCATAAATAAATAAGAGGAAGAATACACAATAAAGTTTCCTGCGTACGGTTGGTGCTGACATTATTCACCCAAACCCCTGAGGCGCATCACATTCTATTCAAAACCGGTGGGGTCCAGGGTCTCCTCTAACAGGCTTAAGGTGGCATGGACAATGCCACTGCGAACACATTGGTGAGAAAGAGGAAATACGAATACTTGAGTGCAGTTTTTCCAAAAAAGTAAGGGCAGAACTGAATTTAACCCAAATATTCCCCACATTTCCATTTGGCCCTAAACTATAAAGCTCTATACAAAATAAGAGAGCACTGCAATAGATTTTTAAATCAGCATAGTATAAAAAGTATAAAAGTATTAAATCACTGCTGTAATCAACACTCTCCTCTCGCAATGTGACCAGTTGGATGGCAAAACGCTACTAGAAGTTCGTCAAAGGTACTTGTTGCCATTTTGTTTAAGAGTGAACAAGAGATTTGTTTTCTTTGAATTATTTAAGTTCTGTAAACACTGCATCATTTCTCTTATTTTAATGTCATTTCATTTAAAACAATGCTTTAAAGAACAATATTTTTATTTGGAAATTAGGAGAAATACTGTCAGCAAAGCTGTTCAGTTCAATACTTACACCTATAAAAGAGAAAACCTGAGAAACTGAACAATTTTGGAGTGGTCTCTTATTTTTTTTCCGGAGCTGTATATAAAATACACGATGGAATTACAGTTGAAAGGGAATTCCACAAAATGTCTAATGAAGTGGTTGAGATGTAAACATTCATATTTTGTTTGGTGCAAGAGTGTAGGTTTGATTTTGATATTGACGGGGACACAAAAGAGTTAACTTTCCTCCAGCCGTAGTGCAATCACTAACATCCTTCATACATTAATATCAAAGTACATGGTACATATAAGGAGAACCTACAGGCTGGTACTGTTGTCCAGTAACCAATAAAGAAGTACAGTAATCACAGAACATGATAAATATTAATTTGCACCTGACTCGAAACTCAAAGTACACTTTAATGCAGGTACTGTTACCTTTTCAAACCAATGATCTAGAAATTTTGAATTTCCCCATAAACATATATCCACATCATGAATACAAGGACGGGGTATCGCGGTACTTTTTGAATATTGGTTTACCATGAAACACTAATCTCTTACTGAATCAACACCAAACCTTATGTCTTCTATTATTTTTGATCCCATAATTGTTAGTATAAACTCGTCCTCTTTCTCGTCGACATCCACACCAACTACTGCACTGAACTCTGGAGCTTCTTAAACCAGAAACAACTTCAGCCAAACACACGTTAGCAAGAAATGCCACAGCCAATTACACAGAGATACTGGGTTAGGAAGCAGAACTGTTCACTGTTTGTGTTCCAAACACAGACAGAAAACAATGGTTTTATTTGTATTTTTTGTTTAAAATTATTGCTAGGTTCAGTTCAGCAGTCACTGGATTTGGCAGGGATGTATCACTACTGTCCCTACATAATTCTTCCATGGTTTGGTGTAAATTGTTCAGATCTGGAGAAACTCACCAAGTCAGAAGTGTTTACAGAGATGGTGAATGGAACCAGACATCTGAGACATCTAAAAGCTACTTCAACGAAAGTTATTCTACAAAATGGTTATGAATGCACTGCCTGATGCCTGAGATGGTATTTTACCCTATTTTTGAAAATGTTTTGGCCTTTTACTTACATTTAAAGCATTCAAGGAGGGATGGATGCAGGGTGTCATGAGGCAAAATAGTCCCTCAAAGAAAAGTGACTTAGTTCAGATTCACTATTTTATAGTCCATTTTAATACTCAGAGACACATGGAGCTTCACTGGGGGGGCGATAGTAAATAAAATGTCTATATTTGTGTTGGAGGCATGACGTCGGGTTCTA
This sequence comes from Bryconaethiops microstoma, assembly GCA_037577275.1. Taxonomy (NCBI): domain Eukaryota; kingdom Metazoa; phylum Chordata; class Actinopteri; order Characiformes; family Alestidae; genus Bryconaethiops; species Bryconaethiops microstoma. The sequence continues at coordinate 4,902,804 of JBBJLS010000001.1, forward strand.
TTCACCTCCGCTGTAAAGAAATCAGAGTCTCTACCACAAACTGTTTCACACCGAACCCACTCTGAATGGCTGAGCGCTGGAAATATGCAGAAGATTTGAAAAGTTGGTGGAATTCTCCTCTAATGTCTACAGAGAAGTCAATCAGTCTCCTTCGTTAATTTTTCTTGAGTGCACGTGAATGAGTTTGATGAAAATTGATTACCAAACTCCTCCAGCAAGAGCTCAGATGGTCAAAGTCTATTAGTGTTATTACATTCTGTCAAGCCAAGCCACAGGTGTGTAAGAGGGGGAAAAAAGAAAGGCGAAAAAAAAGAAAGAGGTTCACTGCAAAAACACAGCCTGCTGTCCTCGTCAAACAGGTGACTGTAATCAAATGCAGCTGATCTAAGTAATAAGCCCAGCACAATTAACAAGAATAATGAGGCATGAAAGCGCATCAATTCGCTGGGCGATGATAGCAGGGGGTGACTAGGCGCCGCGCCCGCAAACTCTTTTTCTGGTCCGGTGGCTGTTACTGGGACGCTAAGACTGTGCCTGGTGCTGAAAATAACAGCACTTTAACTCTTTAATGCTGAGGCACTTCTGCCTTTAAATCTACTCTTATTCTGTAATAGCATTATGATGTTACCATCTTTACTTTAGTATTCATAGATTTGCATGCTGTTTTTTGTCAAATAGTGCATTACTGAGAAAGCAAACACACGAACACGAATCAGTGCTGGACAGATATTAGTAGAGCTAAACAACAAATATGCCACCTCAACAAAAAAATGAAAAAACAAGAAAACTGCCCTTTCTAAAACTGCTGACATTCATAGGGAGTTTAATAGCATGTTAGTATTGCAAACATTTTGAGTCATCGTAGATAAAACATGGACATTTTAAGCTTGTAATCACATTAACATGTATTTGAGCTTGTATGCTGCAGTCTTACAACGAATTAGGAATGACTGGCACAGAATTGTTTTCCATTTCTAACAAGTGTCTGAAATTTGCTTACACTACACTACTTTACAGTCAGTATCGTGTCTAGAACCTCCAGAAGGTCGAGAGTGATGACCTTATTTTTCCTCACAAAATACATCCCACTCATTATAAATCCAAACATAACTGGTTGTTTCCATCACATTCTAATTACGCTGGTAGTTAATTTGACATGTAAGGTCTTCTGTTTAGGTCCTGAAGACCTGACCAAGAGAGTTTGCTTTCTTCTCTCTAGACATCACAGAAGAAAAATAAAGATCCTGACTAGATCCTTTCCATCAGCTGTTTGAAGAATTTAGCCCTGTTTTCAACCAACACATAACAAGAAGTAAGAGTTAAAATGGTTGCAGGATTTAAATACAACTTTATGATATTGAACGTCTCACTGGCAATGCATTCTGAGAATTTAGTGATGGTCAGTTTAACTTGATAATTACAGCATGCGCATGTCCATACAGGTCCTATTGCGTGCTGCAGCATTTTTATCACCTTATAAAAAATGTATAATGCTTTATCCTTGGCTGTACTGTGATTTTTTTCCAGGGTGCAGTTCAGATCCCTAAGTGCTTATTATAGCAGCGATCAAACGTAACTCATCAAATGTAAGTGATGCATGACATTTCTATTCATGTCTTTACTTCTTCAGAACTGCAGTTTGTGAAACAAATGCAATACAAATACATATTCAATACACATTTTCTGTTTCTTTATATGTATCAAACAAATGTGATAGCAGTTCTGAGAAATTGCATGGATAATGGAAAAGGGTAGATTAAATGGAAGAAACAGTCGTGTTTTGCATTGTCTTTGAAGAATTAAATGCCTGCTTAATGAAGAGCTGGATGTTTTTTGAGTGAAGTTTTGTGGATGTGCTCTGTAGACATCGGGACTTCCGGTTCCATTCACTGCCATTGTAAAGAAATTGATGTTTCCCTTCAATGACCCGTTTCACACCGAAACCACTCTGAACAACTGTATTTACATCTAAAAACTGAATTATGGATACATTTTGAAATGCTGCTGAAATTACAACTTTTTAAAAGTGAGGTTTTGGGAATTTATGGAAAAGATTTGGGTGACTATTGACTTCTATTGAATGATTTAGCATTGTGGCTCCAGTGCAAAATTAAAGAAGAAAGATTTGGGCTCCAGACACATCTTGCCTGATCGATTACATCTGTGGTCAGTAGAAAATTGTGTACATTTTCTTCACTAAACTACCTCTCTAATCCTCCTAGTTCCCTCAAGAACCAGATCCGTTTGACTCTGAAATGCCTTTATATCATCAAGCAATTCAGTAATTATGAAATGTAAATATAATGCATAGCAAAATGCCAACAAAAGCTCCAGACTTCTTAGTGTCACCACCAGTGAATGTAAATACCCTCTATGCAAACTTGTGCCTTTTGTCTTGAAAACTGCTGTAAATTAAGTCTCGATAAAAAAAATCTTTCTGAAATCTGCGCCACTGTTCTCAGGACTGTCTCCTCTTTCTGATGGAAATGTACGGGATTTAGCACATGGGAAAGTGCCTGAAGGCATGTGAAGGAAAAAAACACTTTTGCACATTTTGTAATAACAGACAGAGGTGCGGCCAACAGGCTGCAGAAATCAGACACAAAGAGTGCAAAAGTTTTATTTAACTTTTCACACTGTTCATCTGATAATTAATCATCACTGCAGCCTTTGAAACACTGAAAGATGCGCTGCACTGTGAATAAATGTTTTTCCCTTACAAATAAAGCGAGCCAAACTTGAGCCGAACCCGAGCCAAATCCGGGCGTCTCAACGTCAGGGCCGAAAATTAGCCACAGCTGAGCTGACTCCTTCACTGCTTTCTGATTGGTCAAAAAGTTGTCATGACAACAGATGGACTTGTAAAGAGGCCATCATTTATTCACACTGTCCTGCAGTATTCATGTGGTTCTAGGTATCTGCATCATTCATAGTGTTCTAGAATCCTCTTGCTAATTCCCTATGTTCTAAAATGCCCTCATACATCTATACTCTTCTAGAAGAGTTAAGAGTTCTACATTGCCTACATACATATTTTTCAAGTATGTTCTTCTCCATTTACAGTTCTACAATGTCCTCCTTCAGTCACAGTGTTCTACAATGTTCTCTATTCCACTCATACTGTCCTACAATGTTCACATGGGTGTACGTAGCTCCATCATTCAGGGTGTTCTAGAATTCTCTCACTCATTCCCAGTGTTCTAGAATGTCCTCTCACATCTATACTTTTCCAGAATGTTATTACCCTATTCAGATAGCTTCTAGATAGCTACACACATGTTTTTCAGGAATGCTCGTCTCCATTAACAGTTCTACAATGTTCTCTATTCCACTCACACTGTCCTGCAACGGTTCTAGGTATCATTTGTGGTGTTCTAGAATGCTCTCACTCATTCCCAGTGTTCTAGAATACCCTCAAACATCCATACTTCTCCAGAAAGTTCCTGACTCGTTCTTACTGTTCTAGATTGCCTCCACACATTTTTCAAAAATGTTCTTTACCATTTACAGTTGTACAATGTTCTCCTTCATTTACAGTGCTCTACAATGTTCTTTATTCCATTCACATGGTCCTACAATGCCCACATGGCTCTAGGCATTTCCATCATGCATTGCGTTCTAGAACGTTCTCCCCCTCACACTGTTCTAGAATGCAATCCTACACATAAACAGTTCTTGGATGTTATAATCCATTCACACCTGTCTAGAATGCCTTTCTATACTAACACTGTTCTAAAATGTACTTACCTACTCCATGTTCTAGAATGTTCTCTCTCATTCACACTGTTCCAGAATGTTCACCTCCAGTTGTACTCCTCTAAAAAGTTTCAGAATGGCCTCACACATCCATATCCATATTCCAGAATATTGTTGCCCTGTTCTGAGCAATGTTCTCCTACATCCACAGTGTTCTACAATGTTCTCTACTCCATTCACACTGTCCTACAATGTTCACATGGCTCTAGGTTTCTCCAACATTCATGGTTTTCTTGAATGTCTCCCCACACACTGTTCTAGAATGCTCTTTCCAGTCACACATTTCTAGAAAGTTCTAGAATCTTCAAATTAATTAATCAATCAGGCAGCAGCTCTGCCAGGCAGTATTATGGGATGCCAGGCAGAACTAACAGTATTATTATGGCTCTCCAATATGTGCTGCAACTTTTCCATTGAAAAAATGCTGAGTGTGAACATGGGGTCCGTCTTTGCTTTGAGCTTTTTGTTTGAAAACAGCAGATAGATGAACTCACGGTCTCCTTGACAACGCAGAGGTCCCACGGTCAGCCTGGCCTCTGATCCGGGTCGATTGGTGTCTCCTACGGCGACCTGGCTGACGGGTAAGTGGTCCTTATACACCAGCAGTCCGGAATCTTCTCGCCTGTGGAGGAGGATCATACCAGATCAATATGAGTCCATCAAAGCTGGCGCAGAAGCCAAGGATTTCTGACCTCGTCCTATTGCACCATTCATCACCGCCTAAAATTATCCATTTGTCCTCTGATGCTCCACATCCACTCAAAAAACACTCCCAGTCAAACCATTTCCATTTCCAATAACGTTCTTCTCCAATTCCAGTTCTACAATGTTCTCTATTCCATTCACATGGTCTTACAATGTTCAAATGGTTCCAGATATCTCCATCATTCACACTGTGCATTTAAAGTTAAAGGACAGCCTAGAACTTGACTCTGCATCAACACACAACCAGTTAATAAGAGTCAGACAAGCACTCTTACAGATTCTTTCATTTTATAAAAGAAATTAGTTTTGGCATATTTTCATTTATAGTTGTTCACTCAACAACTTCCTAATAAGAATAAAAATCTGTAATTTGTGACATAAACGGATAAGTGGTAAAAACATGTTGTGTGCTCCTCCAACTCGGTTTGCGTAACGCGCTTTTCCAAACATTTTCCCAACTGAGCAAACATTCGCATTAGAACAGCAGAGGATCAGGCAGGGAAAGCACTGAGCAATGCATTATTTTAATATCATCATCCATTAGCCGACACACAGGGGCAGTAAAATAAACTGCATTGTTCATAGCTAAAATGGCATGCATTCATCATTAATTAAAAAAAATATATATATTATAACAACAACAACATGATTGGAACAGGAACTTCCAGCCTAATGTCCCACTTTGTATCCATTATGCTTGGCTAGCTCTGCTTTGTGCTTATGGTAAACACTTAAAAGTGACAAAATTAGCCAATCCGTCTCCGCATGGAGCAGAAGCACTCAGTTACACAGCTATAGTTGCATTCATATAAAATGTTTTTATGGCAAACCAGGCCATTGTTCTTAACAAAAATCAAGAATATGTAGAAGAATGCATTATGTGCAAAGCAAAGTGACCCTGGGAGACTTTGTGAAAAATTACCCACAACTGAGAGGCTCAAACGACAGCACTTGCTCTCGAATGGATTCTCATTAAATAAGAATATTTTCACTTAAAACAAACGTTCTTGAAGCAGTCCATCGTCCCTTGGGGGTGCAGGAGGCAAATTAGTGGCAAAATGAAGTGGCTGAAACTTTCACAGTGAAAAGAAAGGGTTGTATTAAGTTAGGTGGTCTTGTTTAGTTTTAACCCTCAGAATTTCAGTAAATATAACCGGTATAAAACAGTCTAGAACCGGTGTTTGTTCTCCTACACTCTTGCCGTTTGCTGCTCTCTCTCTTTTCGCCACCACTCGGCCGCTCGGCCGCTCTCCGGAGCCCCTCCCTCTCTGGGTTTTCCTCACCCACTTGTGGGCAGAGACTATCCTGAAGTTCTCCCGGGTTTAAAGATCTTGTGTTTTTTTTCTGTTTGTTTCTAAAACCTAAAATAAAAGAAATCTGTTCATTTGGATGTGACGCCATTTTTAAACCCCAATGGTGGTCATTATTATTATTACATGATTTTGAAATTACAATAATTTTGGTTCTATGTGACACAGGAACACCAAACCAAGCTCAGCATGACGTCTGACACCTCCGACATCAACACAAACCGGGGGTGCTGTTTTATCATATGCTGACAATTTACCATTTGCTGCACTTTTTGCTCATGTTCTAAGGGTAAAAGTGACTCTTTTTTCCATTTTAAGGGTCTTTGAATATGAAATATATGGGGCAAATTCAGTTATGATTTGTAAGATTAGTTAAAATAGCTATTAGCAGCACTGCAAGATCTGTAGGGGGCAGCATGTGAACTGAGGTATAGTTGGTCCTCAGTCCGTGTCACATGGTTTTGTATATGAAGGCATACAGGCTGTGATAACTGCTGACAGGTGACCTTGCATCTCTTCTCCTGTATCTTCTGAGACAGGCGTTTATAATAAAACAGGCAGGCAGAGCTAAGCAGAGCCCATCTGCTAATGGAAATGTCAGGGATTGGTCGGGCCCTGGCATCTTCACCCTGAACAGTCTGTCTGCCATTTGTCCCAGCACTGGGGTCAAGACAACCGCGCACTCACAACAAACTCTGCCATTTAATGAACACACCGAGACGCTCAGACATCCACGGGTCATAACAGGACACCGTGAACTGGGGTGGGATGAGAAATAACGTCACTTAGCAGAGAGAAGAAGCTGCACTCTCAAAGAGGTCTGCCTGTACTAACATTTATAGATACAGCGCCAGAAACCACATAAGCAAGTCTATACGAGACCTGGACATGGTTTGAGGTGAGTGTGATGTGATGATTTATCCATTATATCTTGCTAATAGCAAACAAATAATGTGCAGTGTTGTCAAGTGCAATATTTGTTCTGCTGCAACCGGTTTGTCAATTATTGTATCATCTGTATTGTATACTCATTGTCTATTTATAATTTTTTTTATTATTTTGGCCTATTTTACATGTTTTTTTTCTATACTCACATTACAGGCCCACCCTTGGATTTGAAAAAAATATATGATATGCTGCTTTCTCATGATGTAATTACAAGAAAACAAATGTAACTGACTGCTTTTAAATTATTTATAGCATGTATTCACAGCTTATGTAACCACAAAGACTCAAACTGTTGGTTCTGAAGAGACACATCAGGTCTGTCTTTAGTGAATGACATTCACTTTGTGTTGATCATAAAAAAAGAAAAGCATCACTCAGTTCTTCAACATTACACAGTTCTTTCCTACATATTACAGGACAAAATGTAATTCTTCAACAGGATAATGATCCCAAGCACTCTTAAAATTGCACCAAAATTATATCCAGTCCAAAGAATAGCAAAATGTTTTAATAACGATGTCTTGTCCTCCTTAGTCTTCAGATCTTTCATCCAATTGAGCATGACTGGCATGAGCTGGACTGACACATTAAAAACTGACACTCCAGCAAATGAGTCAGAACTGTTTGCTGCTTGAAAATATGCTGGGAGGGTTTGGGCACAAGTTATTTCCAAAAGTTGTAAAGATGTGGTGAATCTGTGTTGCTGTGATAAAGGTGTGTGTGTGTGTGTGGGGGGGGGGCGTATTTTGATGCAACAGAAATCTATTAAACTGCACTTACACTGTATATTGTTCCACTTCAAAACCAGTCAGTTACATTTGTTTTAAATATGTCTAATGCTTTCTTGTAATAAAATTCTAAAAGAGCAGTGTATAGTTTATTTATTTTTAAATCCAAGGTTGGCCCAAACTTCTGGCTTATACGGTATATATTTAGTTAATTAAGATTTGTCCATGTTTAGATTATGTTTGTAGCACTGCTAAGATTTTGAAACTAATTTCATTGTACCCTGTGCAATGACAACAAAGTCTAAGTCTAATTAGTTACATTAGCCTCATAGCTCCAGTGCACCATTACAGATGCAGAATTCATACACCAGATAGGTCTCTGCTGCTTGACTAGATTTCAGCTAAAATGAAATACATTTTTGGGGACTATTGCTTTAATGCAAAAGCTACTCACCACTGTTTCTGGTCTGCATCACAGTTGCAGTGATATTTGGGGTCAGTGCAGTTGCGCTCAATGCCGCAGGCGCATTTTTGGATGCCGGGAGCAGAACCGCCCCAGTAGAAGTGTTTCTCATTGGCCCTGCCGACCCACCAGGTGTATGGAGTCCCATCTGCAACACACACATATAACAAACTTTTTTAGAAACACCAACCTTGAACTTCCTGGCCACTTTATTATAAACTCCCACCTTAAATGTGCTTCCACTCACTGGACACTTTATTAGAAACACCAGCCTTGTATTTCCACTCCCTGGGCAATTTATTAGAAACGCCAACCTTGTATTTCCACTCACTGAACACTTTATTACACCAACCAGGAGCTGCTGATGGAGTTTGGCTGGAGGAACCGTGGAGGAATCTTGAACCAAACCTGTGTGCTCCTCATCAGCTCACAAAATATTAACTTTGCTGGCAGAAAGACACTTTACCACACACTGAGAAAAATGGCTTAAACAATGTATACAGGTGCCTATACACATTTTTGTACAGCACTATGTAACTGGGTAGATTGACTATTCTTAGTACTGCTAGACTAAGAGTGGTCCATCATCCAAAAATATTCAGCCAAGAGCTTTTCTGTGGTGAAAAAGTGGCCACTGATGAAGTTCTAGAGTCTAGCTAACTCACAGAGCACCACTACAATAGCAGTACTGTACACCAATACACTTAGAGAAGGTGCTGGTGGCCAGTTATCAGATCTGCCCCAAATCTAACTTTTTTTGTAACCACACAATTCTCCTTTGTCTTATTTTAAATATCTACGTCTTCTTTTATTGATATTCTATGCCTTTCCTTTTTCACTCTCTGAATTTTTTACTTCCTACTATTTTTATGCTTTCTGATTTATTCACATGTTATTCTATTCCTGTAAAGTACATTGAATGAAAAAAATTAATAAGGTGGAGCTATCAGGGTGGAGCTACAGAGAAAGCGACCAATAGGAGAGTGCATCATTTGGAAGTTTTTCCATAATTGATTGATAGTGATTGCTTTTGTTCATAGCATACAGTTCTATAGAGATGTATCAGGGTCAATTGCAGACAGATAGCACGAACGAAACGACCGAGAAAGATTGTTTTAGGCTGAGATGACGTTAGTCTTACTTCACATTGCTTACCAAGCAAAAAGCTGCTTATCTTTTATCCTGTGAGTGTGGCGATGAGTGAAATATGATGGATGAACCTGATGAAATATGACCAGAAGTAAATCACTACTGACAGCGATGTGCGTCGGCTGAGGACGAATCTATTTGCATAAAACTAACTAAGGCTGATCGTCCCCATCATCCAGTGTATGAAAAGTAGACTGACGTTTGAGTGGGCAAACCTGCAGAATTTAAACACTCCAAACAATATTTGAAAAATGATAATGGCTGTGGCCTCCCCTACTTTCAATAAGTGACATTTCCGCGGAGGTCAGAGGTTTTTAATATGTTGCGCCGTATTGTTTTCCGCATCTTCGTGACGGACTCGAGCGAGACATAGGCGGTTTAAAGATTATGCACATACCTGCAATATGCAGCAAACAACGGAAATGAAGGGGTATATTGGCCTCAAAATGAAACTAGAATATATCCTCTTATAAAAACAGCTGCATCAAATGACTTCCAAACAGCACAAAATTGCTCAAACACTTCATCCGCTGACATTTGCATCTAACCGGGGGATTATTTTCCTGTTTTCTGAGTTTAGCATTTCGCCTCTGGCACTTTCCTTTATTAGACTGTGATGTACAGCGGGGCTTAAGGTTTATGTACAGAAAACACATCAAATCAGTGTCTGTTTTTCTTCAGATGTGGAAAGATTATAAAGCCCATAAAGTCCGGAAAATGAAAGAAATTGTTTTTAAGGAAAACGATGCACTCTGTTCTATAATATAAACCACAGTGGTGTGGACCGTAGCACAGTCCTGAAGTACCTCTAAATCCTGTTTTTGTGGTCACACCCACTTCAGCCCAAGAACAGTTGGGTAATTAGCTGGATCAGGTATGCTGGGAGCAGTGCAAACACTAAAAATGTGTAGGGCAGTTGGTACTCCATGACACATTTGGGGATTACTGCACTATACTAATGCCAAGGTGTGAATTAGGGGGGTCTTGGGCTGACTTACACTTGAGACGTACCCCTAAAAGTCTCAACAGCAAAAACCTAAGGGCTTCTCCTCAAAATTCTTTAAAACTGTGACACAAAATGGTTGACAGTGTTATGTTAAAAGACTTTCAATTAGTTTTGACAACAAATATTTTGTTATAAAAGTTCGGTACTTGGAGTGGCTGGTGGCCTAGTGGCCAGAAGGTTGTGGGTTCGAATCCCAACACTGCTAGTGTCATCACTGAGGTTCTCTTGAGCAAGGTACCGTCCCCACACACTGCTCTCTGGGCGCCCCACATTGGTGGCAGCCCCCTGCTTCACTTGGTGAATGGGTTTAACGCAGTGAAAAAAGTTCACACTGACTCTAAAGGGCCACTTTACTTATTCAACATTATAACTTTAAATCCAAGTAACATTGCACTGATATATTCTGTATACAGGTGAGTGAAAGTGCATATGGTAATTCGACCCAGATGGACAGAGATATTCTCATTAGCATATGTAAAACATTCAGATGAAGCATTTTATTCAGCAACATATGGGACCTCATGCTCCAAGAAACAGTCAACATGATGTAGAACACTTTGCTACAATTTGTTTTTGATCACAGCATGATGAAAGTTAGGCTATATTCTGTTAATTTTAGACATAAATAAGAAAATGAAACATCTATGAAGATCTAGAATCTGGATTTGCCTTCCAGTTCATCTACTTATTTCTCCATTTTGTTCCTGGTTCTAGTCATTTCAATAAAGCTTAAATCAGAAATAATTACTTTAAAATTACTATAAAAGATCCTGTACACATCAATGACTGCTACGTGACACCTACTCAAACAGTATATCTTATTAGACAACGGCTATTTTCTTACTTTGTTCATTCATATTCAGTAACTGAATTTTTTCCCTCTTAAGTACAAAAACTAAATAGAGTTCCATGCTGCGTAATGTGAACACATCCTCAAAGTTCATAATGTCACATTTTTAAACCATTTGCTCAGACTAAAGCACCCTCATCATCTCCAAGTTGCCTTCCAGCGCCTGCTGATGTGAGACGGATCCCTAAATTAAGAGCTGCTGGTTTCTAACAGGTCCTGGAGGTGGCCGAGGCTACAGCCGCAGGCAGAGGGCCAGCGAGAGGCTGCAGAGACGGCAGAGGGCCGAAGACAACAGGAGCGGATTGGGGAGAACAAAGAAAGCCAAGAAAAAGGAAATGAAGGAAACGCAGCAGAGCAGCAGTCAGACTGACAGATGGCCAACTGTGGGAAACAGACAGTAAAGCTCTTGATAAGTACTGCAGGAGATACAGGTCCTTTTAAACATGTGGAAACTGTGTAAAACAGAGGAGAAAAAAACCCAAAATATATAGTATGTTAACAAAAAACTTGAATTTTATTAAGAGTTTTATTCAATTGTATATCATACAGTAATTGTATATCATATATACATATGTCTGTGTCTATTTTCATTGTGCATGTAATTTCTTTGTATAGTACCTTTCTTGTATGAAAGGCTCTATACAAATTTATTATTGTTATTTTTTTTTTTGCTTGAGCACCTGTTCAGTGACTACAGTGACCTTGAAGACCCAGAAAAAAACAACGGAAGCTACTTCACCGTTTTGAGTTAAAATTCACTTCAGGGGGGTCAGGAGCAATTCACACACTTCACACATACAAAAATGATGACCGAACGCATCTCTCGCGTCGAACAGGATTAAAAAAAGGTGCCTCGATTCTCAAAAACACGTGTACAATGTGACCCCCCCAGGCTGGTTTCTGAAACACTTCTACACACACATCAAGTCACAGGCATCTAATTTCATCTGATTCACAATGACGAACGCAGCGCTGCGAGTTTAACGCCACGGAGATGTTAATTTCACACAAACACACACACACATACCTGCAAAACAACAAACCTGTCACGTTCCTCCGAGCACACCTGGATTTCCATGTGAATGCTGAATGAGAATAAGCTTTTTTGATGATGGGGGGGTAAGAGGGGTCTCTGCATGTGTTTCAGGAACAAAAGGATGAAGTGCTGAATCTCCTCTCCAGCTTGAGCTCTGGGTTTCCACACAAAGGCAGCTCCTTTCTCGCTGTTAGATTAGCTCGGGAGGAGTGAATGGAGTGATTGATTGGGCCAGTTTGAGCCCAGGTGGAGGAGAGGAATGGGTTCATGCAGATAACACCAGCTTGGCCCCAGAGCTTAATGAGGTGGAGCCACGTGTGTTGGCATCATATGCTTTAGGGGCAGATTAAAGTTATTATTAATTTTTAGGGTGTGGGCATGTGCGCCACTGAATTTTCACTCACTAGCCACTTTATTAGGTACTGTGCATCTGCATTGTTTATGCTATTTTCATATCAGCGTACACACTGCAGACCATCTGTTTCTCTGATTAATTAGTTAGTTGCCTTAGTTTTCAATGGGAAAATGTCTTAAATGTCACGTGCACCAGGTTATGTGCCATCAATCGGGTTCGGAAATGACGTCACGCCAGGTATAAAGGTAGGAAGAGCAGGTAACTCAGTACACAGACATTGAGC
>JBBJLS010000001.1:4915492-4929163 GCA_037577275.1 Bryconaethiops microstoma
CATTTCCAATCAAGAAGAAACTTGCTTGTTGAATAAAAGTAACTAAGTCAAAATTTGCCAGGGGTATGAATAATTTCATTTACGACTGTAATATATAATATATATAGCATTATTTATATTATATATGCTGCATTGTCTCCAAACACTCTGTCTCTAGGCTCTTAATTTTACTATTTATTTATTTATTGAAAATGGTCAGTGTGTCATTAAAACTCATTTAAGGCTAACAACTGAACCTTGTTTGCACCTCAGGGGACTAAATTGTACCAGACCAGAACAGTGCACGAATACAAGTTTGAGTATTTGAGTATTGAGTAGTTTGAGTAAGTTTGAGTAGTCACTTTTCTGAAACAACAAATGCAAAATGCTCACAGTTATGAACTGTTCCACGCATCACACAGGACAGGCACGCAGGACCTCTTAATAAATAATGATGAGTTTTCAGGTTTTCAGAACTTTAGAGAAAGCAGGCATTCATATTTTACGCAACAGTGTATAGTCTAATATTCTAATATGGGGGAAATTATTTAGATAATTTTTTATTAAACAAGATTGAGATAACTTGTGAACTGTAATTATACATTCATGTGCGTTTGTTGATGTTCACTAGAAAAAGTCCAAGATTTCAGCCTCCCGCAAGCTGATGCTGAAGGTATGTAGAGAAGTAGCGCTTTAAAATTTTACACCACAGAAACACAGATCTTTAGGAAACTGTAAAAAAAAAACCCAAAAAAACAGATGAATCACTCATTAAGAGTCCTTCAGTATGCAAATGTACAGCGTCTAGATGAAGCATGTAGAGTGTGTCTGTTGGTGTGTGTGGTGGGGGGCAGAGTCTGATGGTCGCTAAAGCTAAAGAGGAGTTGGAGCAGGAGCTGATAGATAAGGAGGAGGAGAAGGAGAGGTATCTGGATGAGAAAGCCCCTCCCCTGCAGACCAGCAGCATGCCATTTGCAGAGCTCCAGGTATAGTCATTCTCCATGGACATGCACTCATATGTATGCACACACACACACACACACACACACACACACACACACACATATATACAAACAGCACATACAAGGCATCAAACTGCATTAAATGAATGGTCAAACAAAAAACAAAATGTACACACTTTCACCACTTACTGATATAGTTGGTCAAACAAGACATGATGGATTTTTTGGGGCAGCTGGTGGCCTAGTGGTTAGGGAGTTGTCCCTGCATTAAGAAGGTTGTGGGTTCCAATCCTAGGACTGCTAGAGGAACCACTGAGGTAACCTTGAGCAAGGTACCATCCCCACACGCTTCTCCCCGGGCACCCTCCGTTGGTGGCTGCGCACTGCTTAACTTGCTGAATGGGAAATAATTCCACACTGTGGTGTGTTCATGCATGACTATAAGGGACTTTACTTTAGAACTGGAGCTACACTGATAAACACTAGAAGCCAATGTTCAACCAATGTTCTCTAAATGTATTCCCAAAACTCTTAAGCTCACACAGCTTACAAATGTAATCGATCCAACAAGACATGTTGGGAGTCAGATTTTGGCTTTTTTAGAATCGGAACTACAGGGCTAACTGTGCTAACAAACACAGTAAGCCAATAGTCAGCCAAATTTTTCCTGTGAATGCTTTACTTGATGAATGGGTTAAATACAGAGGAAAAATTTCACACTGTTCACACTGTGTGCTGTGGTTTGTTCACATATGACAAATGGTCACTTTATACTAGTGTAGGCAATGTTAATCTCAGCACTAAAATAAAGAAGCAATTTGGACACCAAACTTGTCTTGGCTGATTGCCTAAATAAATGGAAAATTACACTTATTTTAATAATTAGTCATCTCTGATTGAATGAACTGCCTGCCTTTCACAGAAATGATTAAAATAAAAGAGTGATCCTAGATGTTTCCTTATCGTTCACAGGAACTGTGTCGGGAACTACATGCCAAGATAGACGTGGTGGATGAAGAGCGCTACGATATTGAAGCCAAAGTTCTGCACAACACTCGAGAGGTCAAATCCCTCCTTGAGGCCTTCACACATCCAGGCTTAATAGTAGATGTTGGCGCACAACATACCATTTTATTTATTTTTTTTATTAAAATGTGTCTTAGCAAGATTAATACATCACTGGGAAAAAAAAAATTAGACCACCGCAATTTCTTTTTAAATCAGCATCTCTATGAGTATGTCAACCATTCCATGCCAGTGTCTGTTGAATTCCTACACAAGCACTTCATTCTGCTTTATGAGGTACTGATCCTCATCCTACACACCTGTTACAAAAGAGAATGTAAACTGAGTTTCCAGCAGAAAGCAAAATCAGAGAAAATTTTAACACTCCATCGACAAGCTTGATTATAAGAGACTGACAGTAAACTTGTAGCACTAAAAGGTTTGGTGAACTGATGCAAAACACAATTAAATTAACATAATAGATAATCGCTGTTGTTGGAATCAGTCTAAAAACAAATACAAATCTGCATTAGTTCATTCATCCATCCATCTTACTTGAGCCACTTATCCTAACCAGGTTCACGAAACAGTCCAAAATAGACTTGGAAAATTCCTTTTTACATTATAAGCTATGAATACTTTTTCCTGCTCCAGTAATGCACCATTTTGGAGATACAAGATTTGCTCTGACAGTGACAATAAGATAAAAAATGTTTTATGGTAGAAAACAGATCTTTGGGGGTAAATCTTGAGAAATATCTGATGATATTGCTATAGGAATATGAGAACATGACCAAAAGCATAACTCAAATCTTTTCAACTATGTAAAATATCCCTGTTACATTTTACTCCATATCGGGTTAAATCCCCATCTCCCCTGCCACAAAACAACTACTTAACCTCTGTTGTCTCCCTAAGTAGATAAAAGATCTGAACATCAAAGTGTTGGACTTGAGAGGAAAGTTCAAGAGGCCCAACCTGAGGAGGGTGAGGGTGTCGGCAGATGCCATCCTGCGCTCACTTTTGGGCTCCAAACACAAAGTGTCTCTGGACCTGAGAGCAAACCTGAAATCAGTCAAGAAAGAGGACACAGAGAAGGTAGCTGCCGTCTGTCAGCAAAGCCAAAAAAGCAGATTTTGCCATCATACCAACAAGTGACTGTCCTATTCTCTGTTTTTTGTGTGTGTGTGTGTGTGTGTGTGTGTGTGTGTGTGTGTGTGTGTGTGTGTGTGTGTGTGTGTGTGTGTGTGTGTGTGATCTGCAGGAAAAGACAGTAGAGGTTAGTGATTGGAGAAAGAATGTGGAGGCCATGTCTGGAATGGAGGGCCGGAAGAAAATGTTTGACGCTGCTAAGGGTCCTACGCAGTGAACCAGTGAGTGCTCACAAACCCTGAGGTTTTAACACACACACAACAAGAAACCTTATGACAGCATTAGCCAAACTGAGGCCTCAGGCTCAGCTTAATTGGACCTCTTAATCTTATCAGTCCCTAATTAAACCTCACATGAATGATTCAAAAAGAGCAGAGCTAAAGACTATATGGATGTGAATAATGTCTTGCCTGTCTGTTAACACAGAGACAACAAGAAGCTATAGTTTCTACGCCCATGAAAGGATGATACACATCTTCTTTTATCAGTTTCTATTGAAATAAACACAAAGATAGTTAACCGGTGCAACATCATCAATCTCACCTATAGACTCTCAGCACTCAAAGTGTGGCCCACAAGCCAAACTGGCCCCTGAGAGCCTGTGATTTGCAGTGATAACCAAGACTATTACAACTAGACTTCAGTTACGACCATAAACATCAAACAGGGTCCCTGTAGGATTCTGGTGCTAAGTTCGTATATATCAGTACATTTTATTGATCCCAGAGGAAATTGCTTAAAATTTTCTTTACTCAGTGTGGCATGTTGCTTCATGGTGGTTCAAAATGTTAATGTTTTAGTTACAAGAAATCATTAAGGTCTTTTTTTAATTATATCCATGTAGACATATTTCATACTATATGCAACATATTAAGTCTCTATTATATGTATATTTTTTCTAAATTATTTGAATATCTACACTTTTAAAACCTTTTATTTTTTATATCTGTTTTGTCTCTTTGGCCCCAACCAGCGCACTGACAATTTACTACAGTCAAAAATGTGTGATCTTTCTTTTAACAAACCTCCAACAGGAGCCTGAGGAGGCGACGATGACTTCTTCTAATTCAAGGACACCTGAAGATCACTCTCATTATCAACTCCGCATTATTTATGTTCAGTATAAGTGTTTGTATTGCCAGCATATATAAAGTTATTCTTAGCTCATTTTAAATTACTCTGAGGGGTTTCTTTTCCTAGACAGGCCATTGCTGTACCTTGAATACTTGTCCATGCTGCCAACATATCCTGACGTGGTGTTTTCTGAGACTGAACAAAAGTGCATGTAAGATGCATCAAATAGTCATGAATATTTTGTCCATTTAATCAGATTTGATCAGAATATGTTTCACCTTGTGTTTGACCTCCTCAATAAAACATTTTCTATAAAGTTTCACTTCCAGTGACTTTCTTTCTTTTACTTAGGCAAATTACATTTTGATCCTTTGAACTGAAAATAAGGACACATCGTTCACAGAGGACACACATCTGTACATTTTAATGCACAATTACTATTTATGTGTCGAATTTAGCATATTGGAGAAACACCTCCACCCAGAGAAATAAAGTGAATGTTGCCTGTTCAAAAGTTATGGCATCCTTTATATTTTTATATAGTTTTATTTTATCTCGTGTGTTACTCTCAGGGAGGCACAGTTGTGCAGTGGGTAACACTGTCACCACACAGCAAGATGGTCCTGGCGTCAATTCTCAGCCAGGGTGGCCAAGGGTTGGCTGTTCTGCGTGAATTTCCACCAGTTACTTCAATGTGTACGGTCACAATGATGCCTGTCTCCAGGCAGTCAGGGGAGGCACAGACGCAGATTTCCATTCTCTGTAACTCTTTATTTCAAAACCAAAAAGGCACGAGGGCCTAAACCTAAACTAGAGACAGGAATAACTCACATAGGTAGTATGATAGTGGACAGACAACTAAGGTCCTTTTGAACAGAACTGAAATACCCAAACCCAAAAACACATTCACCAATGAAAACAAAATATCGCTTAAACAAAACCACCGGTCAGCTGAAATTAATGATACATCAAACTCAAAGTCGGTGTGCCAAACCACGTCCAAAAAAAAGACCTGAGTACAAATAGAAAAAGAGCGGCCTCTAACAGCCGCCAACCATGACGTACATGTAATTAATTCACTGTGTACATACACACATATATCCACTGTGTACCAGTGGCGACTGCTCTAAGACTACAAGGGAAGCTCCGCTTCCTCTACTCTGTCAGAAAATAAATGCTCATATATGCATTGTCGTATTTATATTGGTTTTAATAAAAGTGCGCTAGAACGAGTTCAACTTCATGACTAGAGTTTGGTGTGGAGGAAGTTGACTGGCCCTCACAGAGCCCTGACCTCAATTCCATCCAACACCTTTAGGGTGAACTGGAATGGAGATTGCGAGCCAGGCCTTCTCGTCCAACATCAATGTCTGACCTCACAAATGCTCTCCTGGAAGAATGGTCAAAAATTCCCATGAACACACTTCTGAACCTTGTGGAAAGTCTTCCTAGTAGAGTTGAAACTGTTAAAGTAGCTAGGGGTGGGCCAACCCCATATTAAAACCTACTGTATGTACAGCCATGGAAAAAAATAAGAGAGCACTTTTCCCAATATTCTGTTCACTGTTTGTGCAATTTGCAGCTGTGTGTGTGTAAAATGCACAGGTTGCTATTCTTTTGTGAACTATTGCAGTGTGAGCTGTGTGAAAAATAAGAAACACCTCCATATGTGTTGTGAGTGCAGTAGTGTTTGTAAAGCAGCTTTTCTATGTGCTGTATTGCAGCAGCGTCACTCCTGATTCAAACAGAGTAACACATGCACACACTCTGCTCTTAACATCACTGTTCTAACCGTTGCAATTGTAAAATAATGTCAGAGTGTTGTGTAGTTTAACATTTATAAAGTATAATAAATAATTTATTTGTATTATTTTACATTTTCTCCAAATATTTTTGGTTTGGAATTTTGAATCCAGTGTGGTCAATAGTGTAATAAACAATAGTGACATGCACATTTTACACAGACACACACCCACAAATTACAAAAGCATTAACAGAAAAAAATGATGCAGCCTCCTATTTATTTTTTTCATTCAAATTCACGTGAGCACTGTTGTACGTTGCTCTGGATAAAAGCGTCAGCTAAATGCTGTAAATGTTAATGCTGTTTGCAATACCAAAGAGGACGTATGTCACAAAGTACCATTTTATTTGCTTGTACATACCGACATACTGACACAGTGTCACAATCAGGCCCATTCAGGAAAGAGGCACACACGAAGACTTCCATCTTTCCTTTCTTTTTATTTGACTCTAAAACAAAGAGGCACAATGGCCAGAACACAAACAAAGGTGAAACGAACATAAACCTGAGGGTAGCATGAGGGAGAACCGACCACTCAAAACTAAAACACACAGACTATTTATACATGTGCTCAAACACCAAACACCTAAACATAATTAATACTTGATCCCTGGCCGGCTGTGAATCCTTATTCCATAAATCCAACCAGGGGAACCACACCCAGTGACATCATAACCAAAGTCCCCCTATAATCAATCAGTCCAAGGACTGGGGAGGTTACACATAGGAACACACATGCAGTTACAGCTGTGTTTTGTTAGGGGGCAGTGTCTGCACGGAGTTTCTACAGAAGGTCTAAGTAATTGCCTCAGACCTGTAAAGACACATCTTGTCTCAATAAAGCACAGTATGGATGTATTAAAAGTAGATGGGTATTAAGTAGTTACAGTCACTCAGTTACATGTACTCAAGTAACCTTTTGATGGATTTGTGCTTTCCGTTGTTTCCGAGTGTTTCAGTTCCACATGAAGTATGTGATGAGTCCGTTTCTTCAGAAAAAGGTCTGAGAAACAGTCCTGTTCCTGTGATGATAGATGCTGAACGCGGGAACGAGTTCCACTGCAGTTCTACTGTTTTGTTCTTTTGCTCAGGCTGTGGAAAGATAGACCTGACTCATCCCTTCAGTGACCTAAGGAAGGATTTAGGCTGCCCTACCCATCTCTGATTAATGGTGCCATTCATAATTAAGTCTGGCACATTACTAATAGTAAAGCTTTCTCTGACCTGTAACAGTTCCATCCAAAACTGTTGATGCATTAAAGGGTGGGAATTTACTGATTAACCACCTTTTTAAAGCTACAGCTCTGACGCTAAAGCTCTGAGGCTACAGCTCCATTTCCCTGCCAATGCAAGTACAAGTACAAGTGTTTAGTGTCTATACTGATTTATCGCTAGTTCTTCCTACAGAATTTGCTTTTGGGTGTTTGCATAATGAAAAATAATGAAGATACTAAAAGTTCTATATTGCAGTTATATTATGCCAAACAATTTATGTGAAAAGCAGAATCTTTTAAACATTCCCATGAATTTCAGAATTTCCACAATATATCTGAAAGGGATAAGACCTTTTTGTTCAAAGGCCTTAACATGATCAGTGTCATAAATTTCTTTTCTTATTTTTCTCATCATACCGTTTCTTTGTTTTTAAATGTTCTAAATTGTAAAACATTTTGTTGTTTCTTTTAAGGTATAATGCAAAGGGAAAAAAACATATATATATATATATATATATATATAATAAACACAGGGAGAAAGGAAGATATGTAGATTTGGACCAGTTTCAGAAGAATGTTTTTTGTTTCTTAAGCAGCACAGTGACCTACGTATGAATCATTCAAGCAGAACAAATCACATCTAACTGAAGTCCTGAACCAGTGAAGAAACAGGTGCAGATGATTCCAGATGATCAGGCAGTGATCAGTATACTGGTGGTGCTGAATGCTGAGTGGTTGGGACTATTTTATCTAGGTTCCTTGTATCTTAGGCATTTTTCCCATTTCCTTCCTTTAATCTACTCAACATGACAAAGATTTAACAGTATGACGGACTGAAAATAGTATTTTTGCACCAACAAGGTTAGTCAAAGCAAAACTGAAGGAAACAAGGGGCGGCTCAGGATTGTATCTTTGTGTATGGTGACCAAACACAGCTATGGTTCCACTGTACCTCTGCAGGATGATCTCTGGGGACTGAAATATGAGGATATTGTTTTTGTGGTGTCAAAAGGTTAGCTTATTTCTGCCGAGCGTTGTAATGTATCATCATGTTTCTGTTTTTTTAAAGCCGGCTCCCCTCATCCATATTTAAGGCCCGGCTGTTGACATTCCTCTCAACTCCAATAAACAAAAAGTAAACAACTCCAGTTTTGCTTTCAAAAGTTTGCATATGAGACAAATAATGTGATATTTGCAATCATGCTTCTGATTAAAGGACGTTGTACAGAAATACTCGTATATTGCTTCCCGAACCATATTGTCCAGGTGTAACCTTTAGCAAATGTTAGCTGAATCCATACGCCGTTTGTTTTGGAGCGCGCTGATCCCTCTCTGTGTGCTCTCTGCGGCCCGTTTCGGAGGCAGTGTGTGTACTGTAAATATGCTCTGCTCCTGTGGAGCCCGGTGCTGTGGCTTCAGTTTAATTAGAGAGGGAGCATCCCCAGAGACACCACAAATTTACCACCGACATTCTGTTCTTCAGACTCAAATAAGCCCCAAAAATTGAGGATTTTCTGCGGTTCAAGAGTGAAGACAATGATTATAAGAGTTATATATACTGTAGAACCACGAGAACCCACAGATCCATTCAAATACTACAGTCGTCTCAAACAAAGTTGTTTGTTTTATTATTATTTTAATTATCATACTTATTATTATTAGTAGTAGTAGTAGTAGTAGTCATATACAGTAATACACAAGAGCAAATGCTATTATTGTTATTAATAAAATTCTGTGCTCTGGTTGCTGATGATATATATAAACATAAATAACAGACAGCAGGTGATAGTGAGGTACAAAGTTCAGTGTCATAATAAATGGTTAAAAAAATGTATGGCATGTCCTGATGGTTGATCCAGCCTAGCATTCAAACTAAAGTTTTGATTTGTTTGGTTTGATGTTCATGTTCAGATCTTGTCTGCAAGTCTGAGTCAGTTCACCAGTCTTAGGAAGGAGCTAATTGGACCTGACGTGAGTCTCTGACATGGGAAGGGACCTGTTTTGCATGTAACTGGAGAACAGGCTCGGGTTTGGTGACGGTAACAAACTGGATTGCCAGACTGAGCCATTAATGAGAAGCCTGTGACTCCACAATTCTTTGAGTGTAGATTTGTGTCTCTGACTCCGGAGTTAATGATCAGGCAGGCGAGTGCACGTCTCCCGCATCCAATCATCTCCAAGCCTGGAATACGCCTCATGCGTTTTGCATACAATAATGCATCATTACCTTCAATAATGTTGTCATATGTTGCTCTGACAGCGCCGCACCTCGACTCGCCTGGCCTGCCGTCATCATGGCCTCCCTCGCAGATTGAAATGAAGGAGAATGAGCCATGGTGCCAGAACTCCTGTGGTGGAAAGATGTTTCTGAAAGACTGCAGCAGACAGGGAAGCCCTCTTCGTTTGGCTGTTTACAAACACACAACACGAAGACTGAACCGGGGCTGCTTGATTGGAGACTTACCTTCTCCATCAGTCAGCAGTAAGTAGTGGACAGCACAGAGACTGTACAGTTGTTCATTCTGCTATCAGAGCCTGGTGGACACATTTATATAGGTTTTTTTACTCTATATTTTTTATCCACCTTATTTTTCCACTTGAAATCTGTATATTGAGGTGATGGCTGAAGTATTATAGGTTGTAGGTTCGAATCCCAGGGCAGCTAGTGGCATCACTGGGTACCCTTGAGTAAGGTACCATCCCCACACGCTGCTCCCTGGGGGCTATATTCATGACTGCCTTCTGCTTCACTTGGTGAATGGGTTAAATGTGTTAAAAGCAGAGAAATAATTTGACACTGTTCACACTGTGTGGTGTGGTGTGATCACATATGACAAATTGACATTTTACGCTGTACTTTATATCATGTTGGGAATGGAAGGAACAGTCCTGAAGAACGTGGTGGTTCTGGAGGAGCACTGTGATCCTGGTGGAACATTGTGGTCTTGAAGGATTGTTGTAGTCTTGAAGGAATGTTGTGGTCCTGGAGGAACGTTGTGGTACTGGAGGAACATTGTGGTCCAGGACTGCTAATAGCACCACTGAGGTATCCTTGAGTAAGGTACAGTCTCCACACACTGCTCCCCGGGTGCTGTGTTCCTGGCTGCCTGCTGTTTCATTTGGTGAATGGGTTAAATGCGTTAAATGCAGGGAAAGAATTTTACACTGTTCACACTGTGTGCTGTGGTGTGACCACATATGACAAATGGACACTTTACACTGTATTTTATGCCATGTTGCGAATGGAAGTGCTGATCATTCATTTCTATCTCCAGGTCAGTTCCATCAGAACACTAACCTCAGACTCCGCCCCTCTTTTGTACAATAGCTCCTGATGCCTAGATCGAATTCACCTAATCATATGACCCTAATTAATGGACATAAGTACCTCAAATTTGTGAAGTATAGCCATGGACTTTCTGCATACTAAGCAATTTCCCTGCCTGACCCCTTTGTTCTGTTCACTGATTCAGTTTGTCTTTTTGGACTCTGTTTGGATTTTACTCTGGCACTTGGATCTTTGGTATGACGATTCGGGTTTGTTTACTTGCTGGACTGCACTTTGGTTTTGGAATGCTGCTAGTATCTTTTTTTATATATATTCTGCTGATCTATGGAATAAATATTGCTGCCTGTTTTATTCAGCACTTTGGTCTATCTTGATCAGAACCAAACACTCTCTGTTTTCACCAGGATGGACCAAGATCAGAGAAGAATAATTATACTGGTTGCATTGTGGTAAAGAACCTTGTTAGATACACCAATGTCCTGTTATCACCTGTGATATCCTTCATCCTGTCCCCATCACCTACGTCCTGTTGTCATCACCTATCCGGGCTGCATCTCCCTGTACTGTTTGGTTAATAAATGGTTGGTGTCTGATGTTGGCAAGTTCCTTTTGATGGACTTCCCAGCAATCAAGCACCATAATAGAGATTATTTACGATTTTTTTTATTCCAACATGTCTTTTAATTCTTTTCCATTTTTGCGCACTTAATGGCTCAGCTTGAATACAGTATGTTATAATACTGTATTCACTCACACTAGTGCTGATACTGCTCCTGCCAACTCTGCCCTATGTTGTCATTTCCTGTAAAGTATTGTTCTTATCCTGTAAATTACTGCACTTGAGTAGTTTTGTGGTGTTTCCTTCCTGGAGGAACTTTTTGGTCCTGGAGGAAATAATTTTGTCCTGGGGGAACGTTGTGATCATGGAGGAACTTTGTGGTCCTGGAGTAGTGTTGCGATCCTGGAGTAGTATTGCGATCCTGGAGGAATGTTGCGGTCCTGGAGCAATGTTGTGGTATTGGAGGAACATTTGGTGGAACTTTATGGTCCTGGAGGAACTTTGTGGTCCTGGAGGAACGTTGGGGTCCTGGGGGAATGTTGGGGTCCTGGGGGAATGTTGTGGTATTGGAGAAACATTGTGGTCCTGGAGGAACGTTGTGATCCTGGAGGAACGTTGGGGTCCTAGGGGAACGTGGTCCTGGAGCAATGTTGTGGTATTGGAGGAACATTTGGTCCTTGAGGAACGTTGTGATCCTGGAGGAACGTCGTGATCCTGGAGGAACATTGGGGTCCTGGAGCAATGTTGTGGTATTGGAGGAACATTTGGTCCTTTTAAATAGTCTATTAAATGGTCTTGGACTCTCTGTCTCCTCAGAATAGGGCCAGCGGTTAGATTGAGCCACTTGGGAGTTTTTTCCATGCATTAAAAAAAAAAAAAAAGTTTGTTACACTGTTTTTAGTACTTGTGGTATTTGCACAACACTAAACTTGGTTTGTGCCTCTTCAACCCTGCAACAGTCCTGTAACATGAAGACAGGACTGTTGCAGGGGTTTTTTTGGGGGGGAACAGGAAAAAGCATCTTTGGAAAATGTTTCTTATTCACAGCGCGGTCGCACTGCAAACACGGTGGCACCAGCAGACACAAACAGAGCTGACCATGTTGATAATGAAGCAGCTTGTGTTGTCCTGAACCATCTGGAGCACATGAGGAGGGCCACAGTGTGGATGCCCAGCGCAATTAACCACGTCTTCCTCTTGGACACCAGTGACGGCCGGCGCGGGGGCCGGAGAGCATCCCAGATAAAGCATGACTGAAATTTAATTTCAGCTCACAGAATCTGGCTGTGAGGACAAGGCTTTTATGTCCTGCTCTAATGTCGCGCTCGGACAATGAGGGGCTAGATAGGTGTGCTGATGGGAATGTGGAAGCACGTTAAAGCAGAAAGAGATTAAAATCTTCTAGAGGCGGTCGGACTGATAAAACCCTCTGGCAGCATAACTCGCTCCTCAGGACGGATGGGACGCTGTAACAGAGGAGAGGTGGAGGCAGGTGTGAGGGGCTGTGAAACAGAGAGCACAAGTTGTGGGTGATATTGTTATCATGATTAACTTTTCAAGTCAAATAGGTGTTCTTCATTTCAACCACATATACACAATAGGCAGTGAAATGAACGCTCCTCCAGGAACACAACATTCCTTTAGGAACACACATTTCTCCAGAAGGTGTTTATCTTCACTTTAACTATATATTAGTGTCATTAAGTGTGCAAAAAGGTTAACACTGAGGTAGAGAACAATAAAAAATAGTTGTGCAAACAATAGCAGCAGCTGGATTGGGAATTTGCAACATAATAAATAATAGGTATTTAGAGTTTTTTTATTTATGGGAGAACAGGTCAGTGTGTGTAAGTTGTATTTGGAGAAGGAAGAAGTTCAGTTCATGAGTGTGTGTGTATGTGGTGTATGTGTGTGTGTCTGTGTGTGTGTGTGTGTGGATGCAGTTTATGGTTCAGTTCTGAATGAGAAGTCCATTGGCCAATCAGAACTAAACCATAAACTGCACCTTTTACCGTCCTGTCTTGAAAAAGCACTTTTTAAAGGCCTGGTTCTGCCTCCTTCTGAGTGACTCATTCTGGCTCCACCCCCATGTCCAAATCCCGCCTTTCTTATTAGTGTGCAATCATTTGTTGTAAAAGTACCCTTAGTGCCTGTCTGTCAGGTCTGATATTTGTCTTTGCTGAGTTTCTCGCTGGGTTTCTGGCCTGCTTTTCTCTTTCTGTGTTCATTATGTTGTTCTGCTCTGAGCGCAGTTCTCTGTATCGTCTAGTTCGGGCCGTTTACCGATATGCAGTGCTGAGAAGTCAACTGGGATAATTGGGACTGCCATGATTACTTCATCAGACACATCATCGATTCAAATTCACCTTCTCAATGAATCAGTGGTGCTTAGCTGATGGTCTCCTGCTGCCTGGTGTTCCAGTGGATTTCGGGAAAATGCCTCCTGCCTTGTAAACACTTCTGTGAACGATTGTTTTGAATTTATAGATACTGAGAATACTGAAACTCAGATCCCGGCATCTACTTACCCACCATGAAATAAACAAAATGTGGTGAACATCTGGGAGAAATAAATAAGTGTGTGTGTGTGTGTGTGTGTGTGTGTGTGTGTGTGTATGTGTGTATGTGTGTGT
>JBBJLS010000001.1:4940369-4953955 GCA_037577275.1 Bryconaethiops microstoma
ATATATCCCATAGTCCATCTACAAAGCAACAGAACCAGTATTTGAGGTTAGATTGGAGATGCTTCTTTAGGTTCTTTCGCCATGCGGACCGCCAGAACGGTGAGAGAGAGAAGCAGCTGAGCCTCCAAGAGCCACTAAAACCCAGCAACCTGCTGTAAGCTTGTATAACGGATAAACAAGGATCCCCCCAGCGTTAACCGCAATAAGCCCTTGCGGGGCTCACCCGGCAGCCTCATGACATTAATAGACAGAGCACAGCATCTGGAGAAGATAGTGTTTGCTTTTTTTTTTGGCTTCCGTGAAGAAAGAAAAAACAGTAGAAGGTGAAAAAAAAGTTGAGAAAGTTTTCTGGACCATCTGTCTCGTCTGCCTTCCACACCTGTCCAAGTGTCTATCTGCCTGAGCATGCAAGAAGCGGGGAGGGTAGAAAAGGGGGGTAGAGGGGGACAGGGAGGGTCCCGATGGTGGGATCATGATGGCAAATGCATCTCTCCATAGAGGAAAAAGAGAGGGAAATAAAGCAGCATCTGGCTTAGAAACACACAAATGAACAGCAGCGTGGTGCCTGAACGACTGCCAGGACGTCCTAAAAAGCTGCCTGGGGAACACAGGTGATCAATAAAGGAGACGAGCTTTAGCTTCCCGTGCTTGGCTGCTGGTTCCTGGTGGTAAACGCTTACAAATAATTTGGAAAAAACGTTTTTTGGTAGAAGAAAGACTTCTGGTTTCCCGAAGAGCCTTTTGGTCGACAGTTCTAAAGGCACTGAATTGACCCAAAGGGTGTGAAAGTGACACTTTTTCTCAAATGTGAACACACCACAGCACACAGTGTGAACAGCGTGAAATTCTCCCTCTGCATTTAACCCACTAGGCCATCAGCGGGATGTTCTTCCATGGTCTATGTCGGAAGAACCCTTTATTTTTTAATAGTGTATGGAGATGATTGAGTGACAGGTCTTACAGCACTTATAACGTATGTCTTATAGTCTTATAACAGCTGTGCAATGCATGGTTCAACACTGTTTAGTGACGTACAAAACTGTAGCACAAAGCAAAACCCCAGTAGTGTTTTTATTATTATTACATGCTTTTAAAATTACAATAACTTTGATTCTACATGACACAGGAACACCAAAGAAAGCTCTGCATGACGTGTGACACCTCGAGCGCCAACACAAACCGGGGGAACTTCCATATAAGGAGCTGTTTTGTTAGATATGTCATTGTCTAGACTGGAGAAGGTATATGTGTCACAAATGACTGAATTAGTTGGACTGAGGATTTAACAGAGTTTACCCTTCCAGTCTCCTGGTATAAAGTCTGCATGAATAGAGCAGGTCACTGTCCAGAATGTTTACAGCAGAAAACAAACATCTGAGAAAGAAGAGGAATGAAGACAGTAACAGAAATGTCTAACGGGAGAGATGAGGAGATTCAGGAGCTTCATTTGACCCCTCACCTAAACCGCAGGGAGGTTCTCAAATAGGAGAGGACACGTTCTACGATCTCAGTACATTAAAAGCAGGATTTCCCAGCAAGTCAACCACAATATGCGTTTACAAACAAGCCGCCTGAATTTGAAATTCAATTTGCCTCTTTTGTAATCATTTTCGGTAATAATTCTCTGTGAGGGAGCTTACAGACGTATTAAACTCTTCAGATGTCTGGTTCCATTCTCTTTGTTGACTGTAAGCAATTGTGACTCATCCTTTCATCTGTCTAAAATGGAGCATTTTGCTATTGTTTAAAGAGGAAATCTCCTTTAAAAAGTCATTCCATAGTCGTTATTGTATGTCCATGTGTGGTAATCATGCCACAGTGAAATCATGCCAGTCTGTCACTGACTACATTTCATCATTCAGTTTTTTTAGAGCTATATA
This sequence comes from Bryconaethiops microstoma, assembly GCA_037577275.1. NCBI lineage: Eukaryota > Metazoa > Chordata > Actinopteri > Characiformes > Alestidae > Bryconaethiops > Bryconaethiops microstoma. The sequence goes on from JBBJLS010000001.1 coordinate 4,942,250, forward strand.
ATTGCGATCTGCATTTAACTCTTTTTTATTGGATTCAAATATTGTCAAATATTAGTACAAGCCAAAAGTGCCATGTTGGTTCCCAGCTCTCAATTGACAACAGACTCAAGCTTAAGACTTAACAATCAAATATTCATAAAAATCAAAAATCAACAACATTACTCACCACCTCCACATGTTACTAACATCAAATAAACAAACATTACTCTCCAGTGCCCTCTAAAGGCCTTATGAACCAGCAGCAAATTAACAAAAGTTATTAACCAACAACCTACCAGCATCTTCTAAATATGCCAACAAGCATCAAATAAACAAACTTTACTCATTGCCACCTTCTAAAGGTGATATTAACAAACATCAAATTAACAAACATTACTCACCGCCGCCCTCTAAAGGTGATATTAAAAAACATCAGACTAAACAAACATTACTCACCGCCGCCCTCTAAAGGTGATATTAACAAACATTAGACTAAACAAACATTACTCCCCACCACCCTCTAAAGGTGATATTAACATCAAATAAACAAACATTATTCACTACTGCCCTCTAAAGGTGTTATTATCATCAAATAAACAAACCTTACTCACCGCTGCCCTCTAAAGGTGATATTAACCAACATCAAATAAACAAACATTACCAACTGCCGCCATCTAAAGGTGATATAATGTCAAATAAAGAAACATTACTGTCCACTGCCCTCTAGAGGTGATATTAACCAACATCAAATAAAGAAACTTAACTCACCAGTGCCCTCTAAAGACATTAACAAACATCAAATCAATTTCACCTCTAAGGGTGAAATTGACAAACATTACATTTGTTGCAACATAACATATTTAATTGCGAAAGCTAATAACTGTGGAAAATAACTGTGGTTTGCTTAAATAATTGTGGACAGGTGATTATGTGATAACTGTGACAGGGCCAGTAGTCCCTGTCCAATCAGGATTCGCCTGAACTCAGGAGTGGAGCAGCAATAAGCATCCAATCACAGTCCTCTATAGATCTCAGGGGCGTAATTGGTTCTGCAATCCAGAGTCATAATTAATTGGGAGACGTTACTTTCTGAAAACGTTCACACACTACATGGAGGAGAACAACAGCTCAGTTCCAATTTACACTCCTCGCAGCACTAACAATACACAGCAGGTTGTGTGTTTGTTAGTGTGTGAGTCTGTGTGTATCTGTTTGAAAGCCAAAGAATAACTGCAGTCAGATTAATGAGTACCTACACACCAAATGCATTATTCATGACCAGCGGATGGAATCAGGAGGATTCCTTTGAGAGCTCCAGGTTATTAAACTTTTTCCCTCATCAATAAAGCCAGAGCAGATGTTCACCATTTCTTTTGCCCTCAGAAGCTTGTTGCAGAGTCAAGTGCCACAGACACCTTTCAGAGGGCCCAGTCTGAGCCTCCATTCGCTATTTGGACAATTCCAAACCTCGATAAAACTGTCAGATTCAAAAGAACGATAGCATTCCTCTTCCTAGTGGATGATAACTGTAAGCCCCTTTTGGTCTGCAGTGGCTTTGTCTTTGTTTAAGGCTCGTCTGCTGAGGAAAGCAATCTACAACTATCTGCAGCCGGATGCTCGTCAATTTTGGCAAGGCCCATTACAGAAAGGAGTGAAACCATTCTCTGTAAAATGGGTTTTGGGCCTGGGAGATGCCACCTGAGCAAAAAAGCAGATGGGAGAGTAGGAATCACTTTAAAACTTAAAAAATAGGAAAGCTTTTTAAGTTATGTCGCAGCTGACCAGGCACATACAAGGTGCTACACTTTAACCACCCCAAAAGTGGTTTAAGCTTCAGTCTGCTCCTCTCCACATTATTACTGGTCACCACTTTGTGAGTCAGCCTCGCTCCACCCCCTTCTACCTCCACTCTATTAGGTCTCTGCTCTGTTTCTGTTCTGTCTTGCCCCATCAGGACTGTATCTATTCCCCTGTGTCTTTCCACCACTTTGTGGGTCTGAACTGTTTTGGCTCCATTCTATTCTGATTTTGCCCGATTAGGGCTTTGTCCCATTCTGCTTCCACCCTGTTTCGGCCCTGTGCTGTTCTGTTTTGGCCCCATCTTAAGGATTCAAGTGCCAGGAAGGCTTTGCCTCATTAAGACTCTGCTCCATTTTGGTTATGCCCACTTTGTGGGTCTGTACTGTTTTGGCTCCATTCCATTCTGATTTTGCCCGATTAGGGCTTTGTGCCATTTAGCCTCCAGCCTGTTCTGGCCCTGCTTTGCTCTGCTATATTGGTTTTCCCCATTACTACACTGTCCCAGTAAGGCTTTGCTCTGCTTTGGTTCCATCCCTCTATGACTTTGCCCTCTTACGGCTCTGTATGGTACCTTTAGTGGTCTGCTCTGTTATTGCGCCGCCCCAGTTAGGTTCTGCTCCATTAGGAGTCCACTCCATTAAGGCTCTGCTCTGCTGTGCCTCCACCCTGCTTTGGGTCTGCATTGTTCTGTCTCGCCCCCATTATGTCTCACCCCATTAGCACTCTGTCCCAGTAAGGCTTTGCCATATTAAGACCCTAGTTGTGGTTTTGCCCCATTGGGGCTCTGCTCCTTTCTGGTTCCGCCCTGTTACAGCAACGCCCAATTAAGGCCCTGCCCCATTTTGCCTCAACCCTGTTTTGCATTGTTCTGTCTCACGTCAATTATGGCTCACCCCATTAGTACTCTGTCCCATTAAGGCTCTGGCCAATTAAGCCTTGTTTTGGTACCAATCCACTATGACTTTGTCTTCTTACGGCTCCGTATAGTATCATTTGGGGTCTGCTCTGTTATTGCACCATCCCAATTATGCTCTGGTCCATTATGGCTCCACTCCATTCTGCTTCCAACCTGTTCTGGCCCTGCCATGTTCTGACCTGGCCCCAGTCTGCCCATTATGGCTCATCTCATTAGTACTCTGTCCCATTAAGACTTTGCCCTGCTTTAGTTCTGGCCCATTCAGTCTCTGCTTCTTTTTGGTTCTGCCCCACTATGACTTTGTCCTCCAACGGCCCCATATGGCACCACTAGAGATCCACCCTGTTACAGCACCACCTCAATAAGACTCCTTTATGGTTTTGGTCCATTAGGGCTCCATCCTGTTCTGCCTGTCCCCTGTTCTGGCCCTGCATTGTTCTGTTTTGGCCCCATTCTGCCTTGCCCACATTAGTACTCTGTCCCAGTAAGGCTCTGCTCCATTTTGTTCTGCCGTATTATGGTTCTGCTCCATTAGGGCTTTGTCCCGTTCTGCATCCACCGTTTTCTGTCCCTGCACTATTCTGTTTCGCCTTGCCTATATTATGGCTCACCCCATTGGTCCAATTAAATCTGTCCAATTAAAGCACCATCCCATTAAGACTCTGTTCCATTTTTGGTTCTGCCCCACTATGGCTCTGTCCTTAGGCTCTGTCCGCACTAGAGGTCTGCCCTGTTATTGCACCACCCTAGTAAGTAGTAAGGCTCCATTAGGGTTCTTCCCAGTCATTCCTCTATTGTGCTCTGGCCCTGTCCTGTTCTGTCTTCAACCCAATCTTCCTTGCCCCATTAGGGCTTTTCATATTAGGATTCTGCCCTGTTGTGTTTCCACCTCACTATAGCTTTCTCCTACTAAGGATCTATATGGCACCACTAGAGGTCTGCTCTGTTATAGCACCACCCCAGTTAGGTTCTGCTGCATTTTGGCTGCAACTTGTTACTGCCTCCACTCTGTTCAGGCCCTGTATTGTTCTGCCTCTCGCACTTTATGGGTCGCCCCATTAGTACTCTATCCCAGTAAGGCACTGGCCCATTAAGACTCTGCCCAGTTGTGGTTCTGCCTGATTAAGGCTGTTGTCTGTTTTGGTTCTGCCCCACTATGGCTCTGACCTCTTACAGCTCCATATGGCACCATTAAGGCTCTGCCCCATTCTGCCTCCACCCTCTACTGGCCCTGCTTTGTTCTGCCTCAGTCTAGCTCACCCCATTAGTACTCTGTCTCAGTATGGCTTTGGCCCATTAAGACTTTGCCCTGTTTTGGTTCTGTCCCACTATGGCTTCGCCCTCTTATGGCTCCATTTGGCACCAGAGGTCTACTCTTTTATCACACCACTCCAAAAGAGCTCCTTTTCGGTTCTGCTTTATTAGCAGAGGTCCACTCCTCATTCTTACTGCCTATATCTCTGCCTTGTTTTTACCCCACCTCATCGTGTCCCTACCCATTCCCATTCCAACTGTAACTTTATGACATTTGTGTCTTATTAAGTTGTAATGATTTCACTTAGTTTAGCTGATTTGTGTGTATTTAGTCCTTGTATTTCTTTTTGTGGCTGTGATTCTGTTGTTTCTTTTATTTTCCATCATACAAATTCAAATTCTATTTGTCACATACACAGTCATACATACATACGACATGCAGTGAAATTCTTACTGCTGTATTGTGCCCGACCATAAGGATTAAAAAGAAAATTTAAAGCTACAAGTAAAAATTACAGTTAAGGTATGTATAAATTATGACCAAGAAAAAAAGTATTTGAATAAAATGTGAAATACTTCTTTCTTTTGAGAAGCCTCTGGTACCTACGTTACACCCGACTACCACCCCAATTTGTTTTTTTTTGGCTATTTAGTATGTGTATTGCTCCTTCATGTCTTGCATGTTGCAAAGTCTTGTAGATTTCTGAGGCAATTTCAAGCTGTTCTAATTCTGTCGCTCTATTCTCCTCATCACCTTGTTCCCTTGTCTCCAGTATGTTCTGACATTTTGACCCTTTTTGGCTTTTGTGTGGATTTTGAATGTTGATTACCCTCCTGTTACTTTTCCTGTCATTTTCTGCACCCTCACCTGTTCTGGTCATGATTTTCTGAAAATGTCCTAATAAATAAATGCTGTTCATGCTTCCATTCCGCTACTTGCTTTAATTAGTAAACCATAAGGCTGCCAGGTGACATTGACTCATGTTAAACAAATAGTAAAAAGTTACTTGTATGCATGAAGAAAATCAAACTTTAGAAACCTTTACAAATGGTGTTTGACGGGCTCATGAGCCTTTGAAAGTCCTTCAGGAGGCCTGGAGAACTGTTCCTCAACCTTACATTAAAAATACAAGAAAGTCTGAATCTTTGGGAGCAAAATGTGAAGAAATAATGACTGGCTCAAGACTTTTGCACAGTGCTGTATATATAAGCTGTAAAAATGAACTGTAAAAACGTAAAAATGAGCTAAACAGTACAGGCGATCATTTCAGACAACACCAGAGCTGCTGTTCACAAAGCAGTAATTAGCAGGACAGCTTTCAATCCTCTGTTTTTGGGATTAATAAAAACTGATTCTAAATCAGCTCTACTGCTCCTGGAGCATTTTGTGAGAACAGACCCTGTTGTGTAAAAAGGTTACAGGGTACATGTTGAAGGGTTTTTTTTGCTTCTTTCAGTGCTTCTTTCATTTTGCTAAATGAATGATTGTGAGCTATAAAAGTTTAACTTTTTAATTTATATCCACCATAAGCTCGGACAAACACATGCATTGGCTTCTATTAAAGGAGTGTTTCATGACTGGCTTTCTGTTCTTTTAATAAGTTCAGGGAAATGAGGTGAAATGACTGTCTTTGGCAATTAACTGAATGCTACAGCTGCAGCAGAGATTAGATTGAAAAACCTGTAATATTCCTTTAATGAGGAGTTCAAGGTTTGGTGTAGAGTATAATATGGTCCATCTGTCATAACTTGTCTTTTATTCATATGCAGGCTTTTGATGAGCCTGAAAGTTGAATGCATCTATAATTTTCTTGCTCGATCGTGTCAGAGGTTTATAGATAAGGACCGTATTCAGCATCCATTTTGCCGTACGTGACCTTGTGAGAGCAGCGTCCAGCGATAAAGCCACATATCACTCATGGCAACTGACATCAGGCGGAGAAATGTCAGGAGTTTTACAGCAAAACACAATGTGGTCTGAGTCAATCTGACAGTAATGAGAATTAGAATCAGGTGTATACGAGAGCCACAGATAGCGGTTTATCTTCCTCCAACACGTGTTTATGCTCTCACTCGGTGGGGCAATCACCTCCCCACGCAATCATGCTGATAAGAATATTGTCCAGCCCAAAACAGACAGACGCGGCACGCCCCACTGTAACCGCGAAGTATTAAAAAATGTGCAATTTTTCTTCTTTTCTCATAAAAATCTGAATATGGATCATAAACAAGGTTTGCTGAAACTGGGAAATGTAGCAAATATTGTATATATTGTCCAGTCTATGCAATATCCTGCTTAGTATTCATTAAATAATTGAACAAACAAACAAATAAGAAAAAGGCAAGCATGCTGGTTCCAGCAACTATAATTGATCCCCATTTTACTCGGGGCTGTTTCTGAATATCTAGACGCAAATACTGTAAGTACATTTTAAAACATGCTTCTGCTTTTGATCATTCATGATCATTTCAATAAGAAAAATAAATGTTTAATATAGATTAGACGGAACATGATGCTTCAGCAAACAAACTGAACAGCTGACAGGAAAAACACAAAAACTAGCCAGGACAATTCAAATCTCACAAAATTGTAAAGTTTACAGGAATGTTTCTGAATAGGAATTGAGTCTGGCTTGTTTAGGTCTGTGTCACAAACCTTCCTCGTCTGAGCAGAGGTGAGGGGAGTGAAGCACAGGCGTGGATGTTCATGATTCTATTAGGATTTATTATATACAAAAAACACAAAACAGAACCACAGGCATGGGGGCCAAACAAGATGAACTAAAGATGATGATGAAGAGTGCACAGACCGTGAAAGGTTAGAGTGGTTAATGGTCCACGCCACATCTGAGGATAAGGGCTCCTTAAATACCAAGTCCGAGGCTAATCAGCCCTCAAACTATCCTCAGCTGTGGGTGGAGCACAGTACATGGTCCAATAGTGACCTCCAGCGGCCGCAGGCTGGAATCATGACGGTACTTCCCCCCCAATGGCACCACTCCGGGGCGCCTAAACAAACCCCCCAACCCACAAGACAGAGGAAGGGGGGAGGGAGGGGAAACCCAAGGTCCAACCTCCAAGGCGGTGGCGGATGAGGTTGTGAAAGAGGCGACCTCCGTGCTGCAACAAAGGCCAGAGTGGGAGCCATGTCTGCCGGGTCTGTCGTCTGGGCAGTAGCCGGTGCGGAAACCGGTGCAGGGTCAGGAGTCGGTGCGGCCGCCAGTGCGGAAACCAGTGCAGGGTCTTTAGTTGTGTGGCCGCCGGTGCGGAAACCGGAAAGGGAGCTGGAGTCGGTGAGTCTGGTGCGGGAACTGGAGCGGAGGCTGGAGTCGGTGAGTCTGGTGCGGGAACTGGATCAGGGACTGGAGTTGGTGGGCTCGATGCGGGAACCAGGTCATGAGCTGGAGTCGGTGGGCCTGGTGCGGGAACCGGACCAGGGGCTGGAATCGGTGAGTCCGGTGTGGGAACCGGATCAGGGGCTGGAATTGGTGAGTCCGGTGCGGGAACCGGATCGGGGGTTGGAATTGGTGAGTCCGGTGCGAGAACCGGAACGACAGCTGGAGTCTGTGAGTCCGATAAGGGAGCCATGGGGAGAGAGCTGCTGCGCACTTGAGCCACAGGGAGAGAGCTGCTGCGCACTTGAGCCACGGGGAGAGAGCTGCTGTGGACTTGAGCCACGGGGAGAGAGCTACCACGCACTTGAGCCAAGGGGAGAGATTTGCTGCACACTTGAACCACGGCGAAGGCGGCTGAGTTGGTTGGGACCGTGGCGACTGGGCTAAGTGGAACTGAGCTGACGGCGGCTGCTGAACTGAGTGGAAAAGATGAGCTACGTGGAGGAGTTAAGTTGACAGTGGCAGCTGAGCTGAGTGTCGGCGCAGGGGATGGACTCAGTGCCGGAGCTGGAGCTGGACTCAGTGCTGGAGCTGGAACTGCACTCAGTGCCGGAGCTGGAACTGGACTCAGTGCCGGAGCTGGAGCTGGGCTGTGTGCAGGTTCTGCAGCTGGAGCTGGGCTGCGTGCAGGAGCTGGAGCTGGGCTGCGTGCAGGAGCTGGAGCTGGGCTGCGTGCAGGAGCTGGAGCTGGGCTGCGTGCAGGAACTGGAGCTGGGCTGCGTACAGGAACTAGAGCTGCGCTGCATGCAGGAACTGGAGCTGGGCTGCTTGCAGGAACTGGAGCTGGGCTGAGTGCAGGAACTGGAGCTGGGCTGAGTGCAGGAACTGGAGCTGGGCTCAGTGCAGGAACTGGAGGCCGGAGTCGAACTGAGGGTCGAAGCTGGACTGAAGGCTGGAGCTGGATTGAGGGTTGGAACTGGATCGAGGGCTAGAGCGGGAGCTGGAACTGGAGCTGGAACTGCCGCTGGAGCTGGTTGGGGCCGGGCTAAGGGAAACCAAGCTGGCAGGAGTTTTCTGGGTGCTGGCGCTGAGGTTTGTGGTTTCAGAGATGTTCCACAACTCAGGGATGAAGCTACGTGACTCTGGAGTGTAGTTTGTTGAAACTGGGGCACTCCATGCCAAGGGGACAAAGTCTCCAGCTTCCGAGGAGCTTCGTGGATCAGGGACGGAGTTCCTGGGGGAGACGAATGGTGAACAGGAGCCCTTGGAGGAGGTAGGTTGGAAGCAGGGTCGAGCTGAGTTGGGTTGAGGTGGCTTGGGCTGGGAAGAATAGAATTAGACTGAGTCGAGGCCGTAGAGAGGGTCGAGCGGCTGGCAGCTGGCGGCTGCTGTGAGACGGGCAGAGCATCCGGCGATGGCCGTCGGAAGGACTGAGCTGGGGCGGAGGTCTAGATGCAGGCTGAGCTGGATCATTTCCTCCAGGGTCCTCCTTGAGGTGGGGAGCCAAACCTGCATAGTAGATGGTCCGCAATTCAGAGTCCCCTCACAAAACCTGGGCTGCCAGAGCACGGAACTCTGCCATGTACTCACCCACCGATTGGTCTCCCTGCCTTAGGTGGTACAGGCGAGAGTCCAGCATCTCGCCGAAAAGGCCATGCCGCAAGCTGACTCCACTGGAGATGCTGGATGGTGGGTGACGGCCGTCATGAGAACCACCATCCTGAAACCACCAGTTCCCACGCATCACACTGGTGTAGTCCGCTGTGCTTCGGGCGGTGGAGCATTCTGTCACAAACCTTCCTCGTCTGAGCAGAGGTGAGGGGAGTGAAGCACAGGTGCAGATGTTCATGATTCTACTAGGATTTATTATATTTGAAAAACACAAAACAGAACCTCAGGCAAGGGGGCCAAACAAGAGAAACTAAAGATGATGATGATGATGATGATGATGATGATGATGATGAAGAGTGCACAGACCGTGAAAGGTTAGAGTGGTTAATGCTCCAAGCCACATCTGAGGATAAGGGCTCCTTAAATACCAAGTCCGAGGCTAATCAGCCCTCAAACTATCCTCAGCTGTGGGTGGAGCACAGTTCATGGTCCAATAGTGACCCCCAGCGGCCGCAGGCCGGAATCATGACATTCTGGTTGGAACTCTTTCCATCAGCTGGAGGATCATGCCCACATGCAACCACTGAGCAATAACAGCAACCAGCTGCAATATCATAGTAACTATTTGGCAACCACTCATAATCTGACCAATTAACCAATTAGCAATATCCTTGAAAACACCTGGAATACTGTTTCCTTGGAAATCACCTAGAACACCACAGCAACTATCTAGCAATACTGGGAATCTCTTAGAATGAGAGATGTTTCGAAGACATTGGCAAATATTAGCTTTGCAACTCCATAACACAAATATGTCTCAGCTGATCCACTTCATGTGGACGGAGTGGAAAACTGCATTCATTTGTTTTTTCACTGAACCAGTGAGCTGAAATGGATGTGATGGGCCAGATGACAGTGAGAACAGTGGTGGATGAGCTACAGCTGTACTGAAACACTTTTCATTAGCTGCCACAGGCAACTCAATCTGGCCAGTGATTTGTTCCACTGACCTTGCCGTCACCACAGCACTGATTGGGCAGAACCTTGGATTCGCTGATTATACCCAATTAAATCTTACATGCTCTGGTCTGTGCCTCTGCATTAGCCTTTTAGCATCAACAGGCCAAATTATGCTGCTTGGCGAAGCCAGTGCAGTGCTCTGGCTAACACCTGGCCATACATTTTAGCCTACCACACTAACCGTGTTGTGACAAGATGAGCACAGAGTAAAACAACCAACATTCACACAAACCTCTTTAAATAACCCATATTATGGAAACACACACTGAACTTCACTTGGAAATAATTCAGGTTTATATAGTTTATAAACATCAATAATGTTTCATAACTGGTCCATACCTTCCATATATGAAAACAGACTGTTTTGATGTAATTGTTTTCGTGAATTCACTGCTTTCAAATAGATATGGCTACAGCAGTTTAGAACCGGCCACTCATGGTGAAGTTATAAGAGGTGTTTCAGCCTGGAATATAGTCTTATATATATACAGTAACCCCCGACTTTAACACGGATCAGCAGTCATGGTTTCAGTCCATTGTGGATTTTTTTCTGAGAACTGAACTAACAATTGTTCGCTGAAACCCCTGCACTAACTTAGAAACTGCAGGTATTGCTTTTTTTTTTGCTTTTGTGAGCATCTTGAGTGTTCTCGTGTTTTTCATGTTGTTCTTCTTAAAGCCCTGTATTTTTATTACAGTAAATTTAATTAATTTATAACTGTATTTACCTGCCTATACCAAAGAAAATGTAAGGCCTGGGGACAGTGATGGCGCGTGGCCGCTAGAGGCCACCCTTGTTTAAGTTATATTTTGGGTTTGACACAGGGTGTGGCCTCATAACTGTGCCTCGGCTGGCCATGGATGAGGCATGATTTAGCAGCAGATGTTTTATGTTTAGTTCAGGGATAAAGAACCAGTTTTGTGTGTGTTTCAGTTGTGGGTTCTCCCTCACCTTTGGATCGGTTTTGGGGTCATTCATGTTCGTCTTTGTTTTGGGCCACCGAGCCATTTACCTTATGTTTGCGTCAAGCCGTGACGTGACAGAAAACGCATGTGCATGAATTACAGTCCAGTCTATATAGATAGGGGTAATATCAGTAATATCATTCTAGCACTTCGGGAGTTCAGTGTAAACCGTACAGTACAGATACGGGTTTACCTTTACATTTTCTTTAAGGGTAATGAGTTTAAAATGAAATTAAAGTGTTTGGGAGCATATTTGGGGGCATATTTAGGGTTTACACTATAAAAATAGGCATTTTAGACTTATTTTACCACTCGGCAACGATTACATTTTTAATCGCAATTAATTGCATGGATTTCTGTGATAAATCACGATTAACCGCATTGTCATATGCAAAATTAAACAATTAAAATAACATTTTTATTGTTAAAGTACTGCTATATAAACAAAAGTGCAATAAAATTAGGTTTAAACAAATACAGAGCTTTTTAACAGCAGTGTTCCCTTTAACACAGTTATTACTTTTGTCCACACAGCGCTGTAGGTCTCAGCTGGTTTTCACTGGGGTCAAGCGTCCCATTACTTTTGTCCATATTATATAAACAAAAGAAATGGAACGCCTGACCCCCGCGAAAACCAGCCAAGACGTAGAGCCATAAATACAGAATGTCTATGCGTAGAGCTGTGTGCACTCACGAGCACAAAAAAGCAACGAACTTTCAAAATAAAAGCATTTAAAAAAAACCTTTGTTAATGTGCGATAAAATAATAAAAGTAACTAATGTGTTAACACGATAATAACGTATTAACGTGCCCAGCCCTATATA
>JBBJLS010000001.1:4990725-5011904 GCA_037577275.1 Bryconaethiops microstoma
AGCAGTCTTGGGAATCGAACCCACGACTTCTTGATCGCAGGGCGAACGCCCTAACCACTAGGCCACCATCTGCCCTAAGATGATGACGTCAAACAGCTGATGCCGTCACTTGGAGACCAAACAACTTGAAGAGTGTTCATCTAATCCAGTGTTTCCTAACCCTGTTTTTGCAGACACCCTGCCTGGCACATTTCAATGCTTTCTCTGCTTTTACACACCCACTTCCACTCAGTAAGGGGACATTAATGAGCTGACATATGATTTTAATATTTTCCCTAGATTCATATGTCAAAACCAAGAATCATTTAAACACTGCAGCCCAGCATCTGCACCAAGAACACAACTGCATCACACAGGGATTGCACAGGCATTCAAACAGAAGGTTGCCTGAGGGGCAATGAAAGTTTGCAAGTTGTGGTCATGTTGGTTCTGATCATCACAAAAACACGCTTGAAACTATTCTGATTTTTCCTCGCCCTCCAGAAGGACGGCCATCTGTTGGAGGAGATATTATAGAGAAGGAAGTCTTGAGGCTGCAGCTGAACTAATCCAGTTTGCTTCATCCTCTCCCGCCTCATCTCAGAACCACAGGTCCCAGCAGTGAGCTTCTCTGAAAGGGATGCTGGCCAAGGACTAAGTTATTATATCTCCTTCTCCGAGCAGTATACCCATAATAACAAGGTCTAATATGGCAACTTTGGTGTGTGTGTATGCATTTGTGCATAGAAGGAAAAAAAAGTACAGGAGCATGAGTCAGTAGAGCTTTACAGGGCAAATAACACTATGTCTGCCTTGTTGAAATGTAAACAATATGAATGTATTAACTTAAGCCTCAAGCAAGGTGTACCATTATGCATAACCAGTTCACATCATCACATCAAAATATTTGCAGAGAATGAAGGCCACCAGGCTGATAGCGAAGGACTTTGATGATGGACTCAAATAGCGTAGCTTGAGTTTTACCCTAAGCCTAACATTGCTCACTTGTTATTTCACTTCATGTTGATTTGCCACAACAGCCCAAGCTCCAGCACTGAGTCATTTAATGGAAAAATTATAAGCTATTATATCAATCGGCATGGCCTGTTTGATTGTAAATATTGACAGCCTTCTACTACATGCCAGCTCAACTTTCCCCTCAGCGTAATTGCTTAATTAATCCGATTGCAAAGACAAGAATGGCGCTGCTGTTTTTCCGATGCCTAGGGAAAAAGTGACAAACCGTGACCTGACCTGACCTATTTTTGGTCCAGGCTCAAAAGAAGATGAATGTTGTGCTCTGGTTCAGTCGATACTCTGATTCCCCTGGCCATTGTCACCATTTATCTTGCAGGCACTTTATTCTTGAAGGGATTCTCTCTGTGCTCATATGGGAGTTTTACAGTGGTCTGCAATATCATTTGTTCCACGTTATCTCCTGATATCACAGATTCACCCTCTTTGTAAATTCTGTCAAAAGGCAATTTAGCAGCCAAAATGTTGTCAATGCCAAGCCCAGAATGAGATATGTACAGGATCCCAGGGAAATCCATTCACTATTCCAATAACTGAAGACATGCTGACTTATACTGCACTTCGGACAGCAATTAACATAAGCACCATACACACAGTAATCTCACTACATATTAAACTGCAATCTCCAGTCACTGCTACTCATATGTTAGACAATAATAGGACGCTTTAAAAATAGCACACCCTTAATTGCACCATAGTCTGGAGTTAAACCCTTAACGAATATCTACAAAAATCACTGAGCTAATATTTCTACATTTATTTATATACCATCATAATTTTCATAATTCGCTTTATTAGTTTAGCTCAATATGAGGGAACTGATTATTGATTGCTTTTGGGAGAAGAGGGGTGAAATAGAAGAAGCCAGCTAGATGACTTCTTTCTTTATGATAGGGAATAGTCCTAATTGTGCACAGACTCATCATTCCCCATTACATGGCGGCAGGCATTACCTGTGCTGCCTACAATGCCGAGGTCATTACAGCATTCATCATATTAATCTCTCCTCCCATGAGAGGCCTGCCCAATAGGTTCATAATCTATAAGCCTGGGCAGATAGACTAATGCATAATAATTAGCTTACCTGAGCTGGTAACTCTGAGGTGTTTAACATGAATCACATGAAGTAGGAATGTAGACGAAATGTGCAATAAAACACTGATGCAGTGAAATTTAAATAATTAACCTTCTTTGTGTGTGTAACAATGGGAGGTGGAAGGATATTACTTACTGTAACAAAGCAGTGTAACATATTAATACAAACTTCTGTAATAACATTGTTGATTTAATAAGAATAGTTTGCTTGCTGTATTCAGCCGTCTTTAATGTATATACAGTTCATGTATACAGTAAACCCCCGACATTTGTGGAGGCTATGTTCCAAGAGCACCAGCGAATTTGTGATGTGGAGAAAAAAAAGTCTAAAAATGCCTATTTTTATAGTGTAAACCCTAAATATGCCCCCAAATATGCTCCCAAAACACTTTATGTCACGTGGGAGTCACGAGAAAGGTATGAGGCACCAATGCAGACATCCATGGTTTGGGGGTTTTATTTGAGGAAAACAAAGGAACAAAAGGAGGCATGAGGGCCAGTCAAAAAAGATAAGGGTACAAAGGAAGGCTGAGTTGAACTTATAATTCAGTATGCTCCCATAATCTGAACTAGGCTAACTTAAAAACAAAGAGGCGGGAGCACCAGCAGGGGGACCGCAGCCTGGGGAGCCGGTGTGGGACCCGGCAGGGGGACCGCAGCCTGGGGAGCAGAGCGGGAACTGGCGCAGGAGCTGGAGTTGGTGAGGCCAGGCTGAGTGGGCCTGGGCTGATGGCAGTGGCTGGGCTGAGTGTTGGACTGGGTGCTGGAGCTGGATCTGGAGCTGGAGCTGGAGCTGGATCTGGACCGGGTGCTGGAGCTGGAGCTGGACCAGATGCTGGAGATGGATCTAGCACGGGTGCTGGAGCTGGGGCTGGACCGGGTGCTGGAGCTGGGGCTGGACCAGGTGCTGGAGCTGGGGCTGGACCTGGACCGGGTGCTGAAGCTGGAGCTGGACCGGGTGCTGGAGCTGGAGCTGGAGCTGGAGCTGGGGCTGGACCTGACAGGAATTGGGTGGAGTGGAGCTGAGTCGGTTGTGACCGGGTCGGGCGAAGCTGAACTGGCTGGGACTGGGTCAGGCGAAACTGGGCTGGCTGGAGTTGGGCTGAAGGGAGCTGGACAGGCTGGAGTTGGGCTGAAGGGAGCTGGTCAGGCTGGAGTTGGGCTGAAGGGAGCTGGACAGGCTGGGACTGGGCTGAAAAGGGCTAAACAGGCTGGGACTGGGCTGAAAAGGGCTGACTAGGCTGAGACTGGGCTGAAGAGAGCTGAAATGGCTGGGACTGGGCCGAAGGGATCTGAAATGGCTGGGCCCGGGCTGAAGGGAGCTGAAATGGCTGGGACTGGGCTGAGTGAGGCTGAGATGGCTGGAATTGGGTAGGCTGAAACTGGGCCATGAGGGGCTGCCCTGGTTGGAACGGAGAGCTCCCTGGCTCAGGAGTGGAGCCTCTTGCTCCGGGAGAGCTCTGTGGCTCTGGGGCGGAGGATCGTGACTCCGAGGCGGAGCATCTTGGCTCTGGGGAGCTTCCGGACCAGGAAGTAGACTCTCTTGCTCAGAGAGAACTCTGTGGCTCTGGGGCGGAGCGTTGTGACTCAGGGGCGGAGCTTCTCGGCTCTGGAGAGCCCCCTGGTTGGAGAGAGCTCTGTGGTTTCGGGGTGGGGTTTCGGGTCTCCGGGGTGGAGCTCTTCGGCTCAGGGGAGCTCCATGGCTCGAAAACTGAGTCTCTGGCTTGCGAAGATGAAGTGGACTTTGAGTTGGGATGAGGGGAGTCGGACAGGGTTGAACTGAAGTCCTTGGGGAATGTAGGCTGGAGGCGAATGGAGTTGGGTTGGACAGTGCTGAGTCAAGTTGGGTCGAGCAGCTGGCGGCTGCCACAAGGCAGTCTGAGCAGCTGGCGGGAGCCGTGGAGAGGGCCGAGCTGAGGTGGAGGTCTAGGCGGAGGCTGAGCTGGATCGTAGCTTCCAGTGTTCCCAGCGCTCGTGCCAAATCAGTTCGTCCTGCAGGCAAGGAGCCAAACCTGCGTGGTAGGCGGCCCATAAAGCCGGGTCCCCCCACGTGACCTGGGCCACCAAAGCACGGAACTCCGGTCTCCCTGCCACCGGTGATACAGCCGGGAATCCGGCGTCTTGCTGGGGGAGCTGAGCCACGAGCTTCCCCCGTTGGGGAGGCAGGACGGCTCCCGTGGCGGCGGTCACCCGCCGTCCTGCCTCCCCAATGGGGGAAGCCCGCCGGGTCCCAGACACCCCGCCAACGAAGTCTGCGGTGCCTTGGAGATGGGAGCATTCTGTCACATGGGAGTCACGTCCGGGAGAAAGGTATGAGGCACCAATGCAGACATCCATGGTTTGGGGGTTTTATTTGAGGAAAACAAAGGAACAAAAGGAGGCATGAGGGCCAGTCAAAAAAGGCAAGGGTACAAAGGAAGGCTGAGTGGAACTTATAATTCAGTATGCTCCCATAACCCGAACTGAAAACAAGGCTAACTTAAATACAAACAGGAGGGAGCACCCAGAACCAATGAAAAGGCAGAAAACAACATAATTAATCCTAGCCAGCTGAAACCACTTGGTTTCCAAATGCCGGCTAGACCTAAGAGATCGATGAGGCCAGTGCAGAGTCCTTTGGTGCCCTCCAGCGGCCGGCGACTAGAACCGTGACAGGACCTCCCCCCAAAAGGCGCCACTCTGGGGCGCCTAGAGGAGTCCCGCAGTCCATCTAACAGCGGAGGGGGGAGGGCCAGGGCATGGCAGGTCCACCATTCAAGGCATCAGTGGGAGAGGCAGTGACAGTAGGGGCCGCCATGCAGGGACAGAGGCTGAGGCTGGGGCGGAGGCCACGGCTGGAGAGTCCGAGGCAGCCGGGGCGGAGGCCATGACTGGTGAGGCCGAGGCGGCCGGCGCGGAGGCCACGGCTGGTGAGGCCGAGACAGCTGGCTTGGAGACCGGCGTGGAGGCTTGGACGACTGGCGAGGAGGCAGGAGCTGAGGCGCCAGATGCGGGAGCCGGCGCGGTGCGGGGACCAGCGCGGGGTCAGGAGTGGATGTGCCCAGTGCAGGAGCCGACTCGGGAACCAGCAAGGGGACCGCAGCCTGGGGAGCCGGCGCGGGAACCAGCAGGGGGACCGCAGCCTGGGGAGCCGGCGCGGGAACCAGCAGGGGGACCGCAGCCTGGGGAGCCGGCGCAGGAACCAGCAGGGGGACCGCAGCCCGGGGAGCCGGCGCGGGAACCGGCAGGGGGACCGCAGCCTGGGAAGTGGCGCGAGAACCGACGCAGGAGCTGGAGTCGGTGAGGCCAGGCTGAGTGGAGCTGAGCTGATCTGATGGCGGCAGCTGGGCTGAGTGTTAGACTGGGTGCTGAAGTTGGATCTGGAGCTGGACCTGGAGCTGGATCTGGAGCTGGATCTGGAGCTGGGTCTGGAGCTGGATCAGGAGCTGGACCGTGTGCTGGACCTGGACCAGGTACTGGAGCCGGGCCTGCACCTGGACCGGGTGCTGGAGCTGGGCTGGATACTTTTTTCTGCTTTCTTGTTTGTTCGTATTTATTCAAATGTTAACTTTACTGGCAGAAAGACACTTTATGACATGCTGAGACAAATGGCTTTAAATAATTTGCATAGGAGCCTTGGACTTTTTCACAGTACTGTATATACATACACACATACATACAAGTGAGTGTGTGCATGTTTGTGTGTGTGTGTGTGTGTGTGTGTGTGTGGTTACAGTATGTAAAGGATGTTCTATCTGATTCACCTTGCCTGAGGAAGGCTCAGTGCACTGATAGCCAGCTCGATCGTTATCTTTTCCCTGCTTTCTGCCAGCACTGCCTCTTTCAGAACCCACTTAAGCCAATTTTATGCAGAAAATTAATTTCCGTATGCATTCAATGTTAATTATGCATGGCATTGTGATTAGACAGGCCTCTTCAAAGCACTCAGTAAAAAAAGAACAAAACAAATATAGTATAAGAGGTCCCTCCCTCAGGCTATGGATGTTTATCCTACAATATTTCACACAGAAGTTGACTAAGTTCCAGTCGACTAAACGGATTTCATAGGAGGTCTATACAGTCATGATTTTATGTCGCATAACATCTGTTTTCACCAGTGGTCTGAACTGTTATCTTGCCAATCACATTTTTTTAGCATTAGGAGTTGCACAACAGTTTATTTTAACTAGCTGATTAAAACACTTTCGGATAGGTGAGGTGAGGCTTGTGTGAGGGGTTGACCGACACAACAGCATGAACAAGGACCCTTTACATACACACAGGACTAAGACAAGAACCAATAAGCAATAATAATGAATTAACATAATTACAAGACAGCTGACTGAAGAGAACACCAGATTCATTGACACACTGTTTCAAAACAAAAGTCCCACCTATCATTTAGACAATGGCGGTCTCTAGCAGCCGCTGACTGGGAACATAACACCGGGCACTAAAATCACCACAGCTTTCAGAATCTCACCACACATGGAGGAATTTGCACTTAATCTGGCTACAGACTTTTGTCCAATGAGAAAACAGAAAAAAATAGTTGTTTTCTCTAGAAAAGCTGAAAAAAAATCATGCTATCCACAATTTTCTTGCAGTTACGTCACACTCAGTACCAGGTCATTTTACATGTCGATCAAAAGGCCCTGTCTTACCAGGGACCAAGAAACTGCACTAAAATCACTCAAATCTGTTTGTTATGGAGGAGGAGCTTATTTTGAGAAAAATAAAAATGTAATTGTGACGTCCACAGCTAGCGGCCGCTAGAGGCCACAATGTTGTCATTATTTAGTTATGATGTATGGGACTCTTATTTTGAATTATGTGTATGTTGGTGACTAGAGTCACTGTCAGCTTGTGTCTTATGTTTAGTTTAAGTGATTGTGTTTTATGATTGGTTTATGTCTGAGTGTGTTTAGTATTTTAGTTGCAAGAGTTTCTGTATTCATTTGCTGGTCAACCTTCACAAAACCCTCACCCATGCCCTTGCATTTCCTGCTCCTTATGTGTCTGCTGTTTAGTATGCTTTGGTTAGGCCCTTGTGCCTTTTGTTTTGGTTTTGTGTAGGGTCTGTGTCTTTTTATTAAAATAAAAAGCCGGATGTGACAGTAATGGGACAAGGGGTGCTCAAACTTTTGCACACGGCTGGATATGATTGTTCTTTCACCCTCACAGATCTAACATATAAGGGCAGTTACAGAACCCTTTCTGGCACCTTTATTATAAATATTATAGCTAAAACTTGCCTAAAATACAGTACTGAAATGTCATAATTAAGGACAGATGGACATCCAGGTCGGTCTCTATGCACACGGCCCTTTTTTTCTTCTCTGTCCTTTTCTCTTCCCCTCCCATGGCTAATGACCTCTTTTTCTTCTACTCCTCAACTGCCAACTGAACACACTGGAGGTGCAATTTTAATCCCAATCAGTATTCTGCCAGCCGCACTATCCACTGTGATCAGCCGCTATTCAAGATCAAATCGTGTTTTAGTCCGTCTAACTCACTGATCATCTAACAAAGAGGTAAGCTCGCAGTGGCCAGCGGGAACATCCGCACTCTCGTGCTCTTCACCTGTGTCGCAGGTGGAGATGATGGATATACTGCACGAAGACTAAAAGCATTTGAAATAATACTGCTGTCAAGGTAATTTACACAGAGTGGAGGGGGAAAAAAAAGCACTCGGAGGATAATTACAATAATTTCCAGCTCAAAGAAATGGCACCCTTTTTGTACTCGGTGACATTTCAACAATAGATTATTATCAAATAATTTCATCATTTATCTCTGTGCCATTATAAATTTTGCTTTTGACTACCGTGTCTATTTCTGGGGGAAAAAAATCATTCTTGAAATAAATTAAACATAAATAAAAGCACATACATCTGAGTCACGAGTGAAGAAGAGAGGGTGGGGTTTGAAGAACAGTGCTGGTTTTTAATCATACTGTACTTACAGGCAAGGACAAGAATAGAGTTGAGGGACATTTGGACATCATTCAAAAATGGGCACCTTGTCTTCTTTCAATCTACAACAAAGATCTAAAGACCTAAAGGTCTAAAGATTTACCGCATCTCTTCTTTCCTGGAGAGTTTTATTTTGACTTTATATTATATTTTAGTTTCATTGTATCTGTGTCTCTGTGTGTCTGTGCAATCATAGCATAAGCAATTTCCTTTGAGATCTGTAAAGTTTTTTGATTCTGATTCTGGGACACAAGCACGTTTTTGGCTTTGTCATATGTTTCTTTTTACATATAAACACAAATGTGACAGCAGCTTTGAGGCATGATGTGTTTAACAGCGAATTTATTTTGCTCAGAAAATCCCATGCAAAAGATCCCAAAGCAACGCACACTCCAGGAGGTGGTGGGCCCGGTCTTTATGGCCAAGGTACATTTTGCAAAGGTTTAATCGTTGTTGTCATGCAGAACCTCAGGCCACAGAGCAGCACAGCAGAGAGTTGCTGAGATCAGACTTGCAGAAGGCAGTTAGGACAGCAGGAGGGCTAACAAATAGCAGGGTCACTATCCTGGGCATGAAGGCTGGAATACACCACAGCAGGTGTGGGACCCAAATGGATCACTATCTACATTTAAGGGTAGTTTTACACCCATCAGCCAGTGTTGACACTGCAAAATGGAAATCTAAAACAATTCTGAGGGCACTACGATTCCCACAATGCACCTTTGGCCCTTAGATGTCAGGAGTGATTACCTTCATTTTTCTGTGTAGTTGAAATGTCCACTTTTAGCAAAAAGGGTTTTATAGAGTAAATCCTCACATAGAACCATTTTTCTTTTCTCTAATGAGCCATATGCAATACAATCATACCACAGAGAAGATAAAGTTAATCCATGTAAAGACCTGTTTAAACATTCAGATTGTCTTCGAGTACTATATATGGAACCACCACCAGTGGGTCTCAAATCTGTCCTCAGGGACAGATTTATGTCAACATGGACCGTCCAGAAGTCCATAAAGACAGATTTGAAAACCACTGGTGCATATAGAACGATAGATCATCTTTGCTAAGGAAACCTTGAAGAACCATTTAATACATGTTATACACCAATCAGCTACAACATTAAAACCATAGACAGGTGAAGAGAAGAACAATGATGATCTGGTTACAATGGTATATAGCGAGAGGTGGGATATATGGAAGTAGGAAAAATGGGCAGAAGAATCTGAGACACTTTGACAAGGACCAAACTGTCATGTCTGGACAACTGAGTCAGAATATCTCCAAAACGGCAGGTCTTGTGGGGGGTTCCTGGTGTGCAATGGTCAGTATCTACCAAAAGTGGTCCAAGGAAGTAGAAACAGAGAAGCAGCCACAGGGTTCCTGAGGCTCAGTGATTTGTGTGGGGACTGAAGACCAGCCTGTCTGTTCTGATCTCACGTAAGAGCTGCAGTAGAACAAACTGCTCTGAAAGAAAAGGATCAGAACACACAATGGAGCACAGTTTGCTGTGCATGGGGCTGCGAAGCTGCAGACCATTCAGAGTGCCCATGCTGACCCCGTCTATGACCGAAAGCTCCTATAATGAGAAAGTGAGCATCAGAAAATGGGTCTTCTGTGATGTTACACAGAAACCCATTCTGGCACCGTTATTTTTAGGAGAATTTACAGTTTGAATGTCAAATGATGACCAAAACATAGCAAAACATTGTTTCCATTCTTTCTGCTAAACAATGTTGTACACACAACGACTTTTATACATAATACAACATCTGCTTGCAAACACAAATGAGGTACGAAATAAAGTTTTAAAATGTAAGCTTTCCATACTGCCTGTTTCAATGAGATACAAATTATTTTGTTGAACATAATTTATTTAAATGACCTTTTATTAGAAATCCCTACCTTTCACTGCCACTCACTGGCCATTTTATTGGAACCACCAACCTTGTGCTTCCATTTCTATTCAAAGCACATTCAATTAATACGACAAAAATATGAAGTTTGAAAACGATGTAAATTCATTTAAAATGTAGGATTTATGACCTTTGAAATCATACACATAAAGAGCCATCTTCATTCTCTACAACTGCTTGAAACGCTACTGATCACTTTGCATAAAATAATCAATACAAAAAAATCCACATGTTTTGTTAGCAGCAGTGAAAACTCCCAAATCATCACAGGTCAGAAAGTCCGATGATTGGGTACCAAAAATGCACAGCAATCTCCTGTTACCAAGCAACAGACAGTTCCTCCAAATCATTTGTTGGAGGTCTAAAACAGTCTAATGAAGCTTCTTCTCAAATGAGCAGAAGCACATCCATGGCTGTTCCTTGCGAGTAAGGCTCATTTGATCAACAGTGGCCTCAGCTGGTCTGTGGAGGGTTTGTTTATGCACCCTGTGGATGCTGAGACAATGTACAATACCATCACACCACAGAGAAGATCCAGTCAACCATGCAAAGAACCATTTAAACATTCAGATGGTCTTTCAGTAGTCATAGTGTTACATCATATACTGAACCATCTGTCCTCATGGACCCCTCAAAGGTCCATTTATGCTCTATTTCTGTGCACTGGGCTGAAGCCAAAACGCATACAATCTAGAGGCATTGCTCCACAGACCTACAGGAACCATTCTGTACCTAAACTGTACAGTGTATCTCAGTCCTGTAACTCTCACGTAATTCTCTCCACACAGTTTATGGCCGGTCGTCCCAAAACCGCTTCCATGAAGTCGAACCGGTGGAAAGTTTTTCTGTCAGAGCTGCTCATCATCAGGCTTTTCATACATAGTAACTCATCCATGGACTCTTCTTCCATTCTGCTTATTTTTATAAGTATTATTAGGTGGAGAAATTTTGAGGAAAGAAAATCAGATTCTAAACTTGTATTTGCAGAAGGAAAAAAAAAATCACTTTTGCCATCAAAACAAATAGAAAAATACAATGCAGAACATTAACTGAATGTTAATGTAATTAAGTAGCAAACTATGTTATAATTATGCACTTAAAAGTAATTATGTAGTATAATAAATAATAATTTTGAGCTTCTCAGAATTGATTTGGATGAGGGGTGATGATATTTTTGTTTGTTTGGTTGTTTTTTTTAGGAACAATCAGATTGCTCCTCTACAAATGCTTGTAAAAAATTGATGTCAGATCCCGGGACAATGGAAGAATCTACTTTTCTGTATGCTGCATTATAACAAAGTGAACTGACCTGAAAAGACCTTTTATAAAATTCAGCACTGGCCTTTTACACAACCTCAGAAGAACTGGCTGTCAGGAATAAACATACAAAACAAACTGTAACATGCTCTTTTGCTTCCATTTACTGGTCACTTTATTAGAAACACCAACCTTGAACCACTCACTGGACACTTTATTAGAAACACCTTTACTTCCACTCACTGGCCACTTTATTAGAAACACCAACCTTGAACTTCCACTCACTGGCCACTTTATTAGAAACACCTTTACTTCCACTCACTGGCCACTTTACTAGAAACAGCTTTTGCATTTTTCATGGGCTTTGCCTGCTTGAATAAAATGCATAATTGTAACATGATTCAAAGAGAAAAATGGTTAAAAGTCATTCAAACTTCAGTTTGGAAACATTCACTGGTGTAAAGATTCATTTTTATTCTCTGCCTCTGCTTGGAAAGCCACGGTCCAGGCTTGGTTTTGTGCCGAGATCTGAACATATTGGTGAGATGATCTTGCTGCATACATGTTTACAGTGTTTCTTTAAGAGCATATGTGAACAGACACCTTGGGAAAGGCCTGCTCTGAGGGTGTAAATAAAGGGATTTGGGCCTCCTTTCGTGTCCATCTCCCTCTGGAGCACCTGATATCTGTGATATTGACGTGACCCAGAACCCACCAAGCCTCCAATGAATATTAAATTGTGTCCCATTTTGTCCCTCTTAAACTCTGCTTTTCCATCTTCTGGTGATAGTGGGATGACACATTGTTTGGCATGACAACCCATGTGTGAAATTGTTCCTTGGTCACTGTGAATAAATAAGATTTGCAAAGATGGAATTAAAAATCACTGGAGGCGCTCGCTCTGCGAGAGAGAGGGTGAGGAGGTTACGCAAACATGGCGCCGTTTCTCACCCAGTCTGCGTTCGAGCCACAGCCAAGAGCAAGAATTCCAGACGCCGTCGCCGCGCAGACAGAATCCTAATATGTTCTCATGAGAAACTGTTGTAATGATTTTTAACCACACTCATATTCAGATTTTAATCATGTTATAATCACACAGTTTAGGCAAAGCTCACATGCAAGAAGTGTTTCTAAAAAAGTGGCCAGTGAGTGGGTGAACAAGGTAGGTGTTTCTGATAAAGTGGCCAGTGAGTGGATGCACAGTCGACTTCTTTGGGCATTCGAGCCGCAGCCAAGAGCGAGACTTCCAAACACTATTGCCGTGCCGACAGAATCATAATATGTTCTCATGAGAACAGTTTCATAAAGATAACAATGTCAGGCCAGATGCCAGATTTAACCCTCAGAACTCAGAGTGTATCAGTAAATTCTGATTTCAGTAAATATAAACGGAGTAAAACAGTCTAGAACTGGTGTTTCTTCTCATGAAAGACTATCCTGAAAGTTTTTTTCTGTTTGTTTCTAAGACCTGAAATAAAAGAAATTTGGTTTTTTTTCCTTAGGGGCGTTATGATGTTGTTTTTAAAACCCCAGAGGTAGTTTTTATTATTATTACATGTTTTTAAAATTAAAATAACATGTAATATTATTACATGTTTTTAAAATTACAATAACAAAATTGCAATTACAATAAACTTAGCATGACATCTGACACCTCAAGCACCAACTTCCATGTAAGGAGTTTTTGACAGTGTACCACATTTCTTCATGGAGAAAACATAAAGAACTGTGGTGTGTTGAGGATGTCCAGACTTTCATATGCATTTTGATGATCATGGCTCAAACAGGTTAACATTTACTTGACTGCACCTCTCAAGCCCTCCCATGTTGACCTTTTATCCCGTCTTTTTTACTCATTCCGTTACGATGATCCATCAGTGCAGCAGATTATATCTGTATATTTTCAACCTATTTCCAAAATTTATTAATTCTGGAAATACTGTGGCTTTTTTTGTGTTTTTTTTTGGTAGCAACAATTTGCGAGTTGTCAGTAGTAGGCACACAGCAATTTTATGTAGTAACCCAGGTTGCTTGGCAACCATCTTTGGGTAGGGGTTACTGAGCATTTTTGTGCAAAATAGAAGCCGTATTTGTAATAAGTTGACAAAAAAACTATTGCAAATGGTCTATGTATATATACATACATTTGATCATCAAGGTACAAACAGTGTATATGGGACTTTTAGAACAGCGCTGTTCTAAAAGTCCCATTTTCTTAGTATCATTTCATTACATTAATTCATTTATTCATTTTCTGAATGAATAAATGAGGAGGTTCCAGAGTCTGTCTCAGCACTCGTAGAGGATAAAGGTAGATAAACTCCCTGGACAGGTCACCAGTCCATCACAGGGCACACACATACACACACACATACGCACAGACACATTTACACCTCGGTGGCGATTTAGTGTCTTCAGTCCACCTGATGTGCAGGTCTTTAGACTGTGGGAGGAACCCAGAGCTCCCAACGGGAACCCAAACAGACATAGGGAGAACAAACGCACTCAGAAAGGTCCTTCAGCCGCCCCGGCTGAGAATCGAATCTGTCTTGATTGAAGGATTAAAGTGGATATAATTCCCATAGAATTGATTACAAATAACTAGATTGTAAATAATAAACGGCAACTGCTGGTCATGTAAGCACTTTCCTGGTATCAGTGTACTGTTTTCTCCAGAGATGTGCTGGATGAAAAAAGCTGCTATATGCTGATGTCAGTGAGAGTGCAGTTGCCGCGGGCAACGGCGTGGCTTCCCCTAAGAAACAAGCCCCTTGCTGAGACACAATATGTCTGCTCGGCTGTGTGCAAAAAAAAAAGTTCCACTTATATCAGCTCTGTCAGATCAAAAGCCCCTTGGCCGCCCGCCGTCCTGTCCTGAGCAGCACGGGTTCAAAATTAACAAATGAATCCACAACGAGAACAGCAGAGCACAGATCTACACAAAGATAATCACTTTGTTGTGCTGGATTACTGTTCCCTTTCTAACACACACAAACACACACACAAACACACACACACACATACACAGTGTGACCCAGACCCAGGCCTTTCTTCATTCTTCTCCATCTCTCACACTCTCCCAGCCCCTATCATTGCTGTTGACAGTGCGAGTGTCAGCTTTAGCTGGGAAAAAAAGAAAGACAGCCCCTAAGGCTTAACAACAAAGCCTTCTGTTAAGCCAGCACGTTTTATAAAAGATAAATCATTGAAAGCTAAATGTAACCCTTTCGAAACCGTGAGGTTATTACTTTGGTTTTGATGTCATTTCTAGGGTTGTTGGAGTTAATGAATTATTAATGCACTAAGGCCATTAAACATTAACACCTTCAGTTGTTTACTTTGTTAATGCCCAGTAGTCCAGGCTGAAGCTCTGCTGCACGCTCGTCCAATGATGCTAAGATAGTATCAGTGTTTGTGGTCCTTTCAGTCAAACAAATGGTTTTACATCATGTAACTTTAGTAGACCACACTATAGGCCGCACTGGCAGATTATTTTGGCATATTGTGTCATTTTGTCATTTAGCTATTATGGTAAGTGTGTTAGACTCACACATATCGAATCCCAACGCACTCTTTATTTATTTGTGTTTATTCACTATTTACTTATTCATTATTTATTAGGTAAAAAAACGGTCCCAATAAACAGCTTTACGGATCAATTTCTCTGTGAAAGATTTGTTCACATACAAGGTCAGTTAGGTGGTCCCAGTGAAACTCTAAGTAAATCCTCTTCACAGAACACACTCCTGCACAAGTTAATATTCAATTATGGTTCAGTTATGGCTGAATTTAACATAACTCCTGTCCAGAGATTTAACTCTCACCGTGAACACAGCTCCAGTCCACCAACCCAGTTCACCCAGTCACAAAGACCACTGAGGACTTGATCAGGTTCATCTGTATTTTAATCACATGGCTCTGATTCTCTGATACAAATAACTCTTGTCTTTGTATTCATCTTTGCGAAATATTGTCAGTGGAGTCGATGTTTCAACCTACATTCTAGTTTCATGTTGGATATTCTATTTTTTTACTCTTTTATCTGATTTTTTTCACTTTTATTTTTGCCTAAGCCTATTTGTTACTATTTGCTTTTTGGATTGTTTTATCAGACTCTGATCTCATTTTACCTGGACCACATATTTCCTGGTCGGTCTCTTAGATCTGCAAGACTTGGCCAGCTAGTGGTGAGAAGATCTGAAACAAGACAAGGTGAAATGGCATTTAGTCACTATGCAGCTCGCTGCTGGAACAAACTGCCCATCCGTATCAGATCTGTACCAACTGTAGCTTTAAGAAGCTGCTAAAAACTGCACTATTCTCATCCGGTTTACTTTAAATATTTGTACTTCTACTGTACTTTTAATTTTCTTTTATGTATTCTTTCATTTCTTTTATCCCTCCCCTTATCTTATTCTATTTTATTTTTTATTTATTTTTATTTTATTCTATTTCTATAAAGAACACTGAATTACCTTTTGTGTATGATAATATAATGTGCTATATAAATAAACTTGAACTTGAACTGAATATAGGTTTTGAAACTCTGTTCCTGTTTTCCTCTGCCTTTCATTCTTTGGAATAAACCTGTTTGACTGTTTAATTCTGTGTTTGGATCAGTTTTGGTTTAAATGTGACACTCTGCCTTTGGGCTGTGGGCAGAAACTGGAGATCCCAGCAAAAACTCACGTAAACATGCGGAAAACATTCAAACTCCACATAGAAAGGACCCTCAGCTTCTTTTGCTGTGAGGCAACGGTGCTTTTTTCAAGACCTAATATTATTAAATAGATACATAATCAAGAAAGGGTGCATAGAGTCAACACAAGTTCAGACCTACAATGAAATATGGCAAAATGATGCTCCAAAATAAAGGTGCTGAACACGTATTCTTGAGGGTCCCATCCCTCAAGTGCTATAAAGTGGACCACTCCAGTAAAAGTTTACTGCATTTTTTAAGAGTGTAGTGGATAAGTACTTATTTTCACTTGACTCAACAAAATGCCATTTGATCAGTGTTGCCCAAATTGCACATGACTCAGCAATTAAATATAACATGCATGGAAATGAATGCACTGAATTGGCCTTAAACATCATATTGATCATCAGGTCCAAACAAACCAAATGTATTGTATCAGAATGGCCAACAGTATTTCAATGGAAAGATCATTTAAAAAGGATTGTGTAATGAAGTTTATGTGGAGATACATGAAGTAGGGCCTAAATTCAGTATATTGTCTTTTTCCCAAGGTCAGTTTTTCTAAGAAATTGCTATATATAGAAAGTGCCTTTGGTGTGGGGTATCCATTTGCTCATGTCTGGAAAAAAAAGTGCCTAATGCCAAAGTCAATAGATAAAAAAGTCAAAAACACTCATCTCACGTCACACATTCATTCCTCTGAGCTCAGAGTGAAGGTAATTAAAGGTAAACTTCATTTTCTAATAGCCTTCCCCTCTCGGCCCCCCAGGCTCCATCTGATTTATAATGAGAATGTGTTCGAGGTCCACTTGGGTTAATGGGAGCCAGAGGCTGCAGAAGCTAACACGCTAACTGGCTAACGCATGAGCGCTAAAGCCAAGAGGCTTCGTTAGCATGTCTGTCACTATTTACAACAACAGCCTTAAACAAACCTGGCTACAAAAAAACTCTAACACAGTCCGGGTGCCCAGCACGTCTTGCCCAGGTTTCATTAGAGCAAGACCAGCAAAACAAAGCGTGCACTGGTGCCCCCCGCACCATGCTAACAAATTCCCTCCCACTGCGGAAGCTATTAGTGTTGGACTAATTGTGCTGGAGCTCGATTTCCTTCACACTTCTTCAAAATTTCATGAAATAATTGCAGCGCATATAATGGAACTAATTACACTTCAAGGCAGGAGAAAATCTGAAATGTAACATGCACTAATAAGAGCCCAAATTCTAATTAAAATCCTTCACAAAGCTGGAATATCAAACAACAAAGTAGCAATTAATTTTTCCTGATGACACAAAAACACCCAAACGGTCCAAATTTAATTCACCAACTCTTTTCGACCTGCTGTTTTCTGGTTTGGAATTAATTTTAACCGCTTAAAAATTAAGCTTCTTTCTTTAAAAAGGTTTTTCACATTTCTTCAACGGTTCTTGTACTTTTTTCTTTCTTTCTTTCTTTAGCAAAGAACCATCAGTGAAAAGTTACTGAGGGAAGAAAAAGTGGTCTTGAGAATAAAAGAACCACCCACCAAATGTAATTACTGTAGTGGGAACCAAAAGAACCATCTGAAGACAAGGTTATTCAGTGGTTCTTCTAAAGGAAACCAAAAGAACCATGTGAGGAATAGTCAGGTGAAGGGCTGATTGTTCTTTTGCAAAAAAATACCCATGAAATGTTACTGAGGGAATCGAAAATGGTACTTTTAATGAAAGAACCCATTAAAGGATTCTTCAGTGAACCAAAATTAATTATTCTAGCGGGAACCAAAAGAATCATCAAATAAGCAATCCACTGAAAGGTTCCTTAGTGAATCAAAAGTTGTTCTTCTAGTGGGCAACAGCAAGAAAATCTGCAGAACAAAAAATCTGGTTCTTCTTAAGTCGACCAAACGAACCATCTAAAGAACATATTGCTGAAGGGTTTAGTTAACCAAACGTGGGTCTTCTACTGGGAACCCTGAGAACCATCTAAAGAACCAATAGTAGCACAGGCAGCCTGAAGGACTGGTTGCATTTAGCTGTTGTGTTTTATGGGGTCCCGATGTGTTCATGAAAAAAGGGTCACCCTCCATCATCATTAATGTTCAGCCTTCATTCCCTTGAAGCCCAGCTGCCCAAACTAGTAGTTACAGTCATTTGTCCTTGTGACCCACTTACATGAAGTCTGCCTTATCTCATTCTGCCTCAGAGAAGACAACGGGACCGGCAGTGTAAACAAGAGGTCATGAGTAATTTTACAGTGGATCTGAGGCAAAACAATGACTATGAGGTTAAAGTGCATAATATCAACTTTACATCATAGGTATTTCCCACCATAGAAACCTCTGAGTCCATTTCATCATTCTGTACTTCACTGTTTATCATCCAGACATGGCCTTTGGTTGACTGACAAGCTTCCATCTTCTCAGATGTACATTTGCCTCCTGAAAATCTGCGTCATCCGAAAATCTGTGCCATATATGTATATGCTAAGATGTCAATTCTTCTGAACATTTAAAAGACATCATACTCTACCAGAAAGCATTGTCCAGTTTGTTAGCCATAACAATAATAAGCAGCAATCTAAGTTTCCGGTGGTGTAATATACAGCTCCTGAAAAAAAGAGACCACTGCAATTTATTTTTAAGTCAGCATCTCTATGAGTATGAAAACCATTCCAGGCCAGTGTTTGTTAAATTCCTACACTAGCAAAAACACTGCTGTAATCAACACTGTCCTCTTGCACTGTAACTAGTTGGATGGTAAAACACTACTAGAAGTACGTTAAAGGTAATTATTGTCATTTTGTGAACAAGATATTTGTTTTCTTTAAATCATTCAAGTTCTACAAACACTTCATCATTTCTCTTATTTTGATGTTTTGTCATTTCCTTTTAAAATGATGCTTTAAAGAACAATATTTTTATTTGGATATTAGGAGAAATATTGTCAACAGTTCTTAAAAACTAAGTCAAAGCTGTTCACTTTAATACTTGCACCTGTAAATAATAAAACCTGAACAACTGAACATTTTTGCAGTGGTCTCTTATTTTTTCTGGAACTGTACAGAGCAAAATATGGCATTTTCCAAACAGCAATTTTAGCTTCCCAACAGCATGTATGTAGTAACATTTCCATTTAGTCAAGGAGTGAAGGCTAGCACATATACATAGATGTATTTGGCAGAAATTTTCAACGTTGATTAACAATTGAATTCCAGTTACAGAGGTAGGAGAATATAGCATTACGAGTCTTGTCCAAAGACAATTTGTTACCCCTTACTCTACACCAGTCACTTACGGAGATTTTTCACTGGCACAAGGAACTACATCGTACCACGAACAAATATTTTTTAATTACACATAAAGTGACTCGAACCTGAGCTGACCCCTAGCTGCTCGACAGCAGGGCTAAAAGGGTGCCACAGCCGAGCTGACTGCATCACTGCTTTCTAATTGATCGAAATGTCATCACAACATGGAAAAAGGCCACTGTTTATTTATTGTCTGCAAAAAAACAACAATGAAGACACAAACTAACAACTGGGAAGTGGATGAAGTCCAAGCACGACTGTCTGTTTGGGCTGAAGATACATTTCAGTGAGAGTTTTCTATGACACTAACAAATTTATCTATAATTCTGTGAGAAACGTGAAGGTGATCCAGGACATTACTAACAATTTATCTGGGTTCGGTTTTCATCACCTGGATAAAGAATGAAGAGACAAAAAAACTCAAACAAGACAATAAATAATAAAAGAACACAATAACAAAAGCAGCTCTGACAGAAAAACTTTCTGCCGGTTTGACTCCATGGACGCGGTTTTGGGACGACCGGCCATAAACTGTGGAGAGAATTGAGTTAGAAACTCCGTTACCGGACTGAGATACACTGAAACATCAAAACCTGATACAACTTCTCTAGCATCACAGTACAGTTTAGATACAGAACAGTTCCTTTAGACCTGTGGAAAAGTGCCTACATGATCTTTAAGACACTGATTGCTGGGTTTTGAGATCATAACCTCTGGATATAAGAGCCAGGGGTGTAAGTAGGTATCTTGTAGGTATCCAAGTGCAAAAATTTGATGGGCCCTCCATATGAAAATGACTTTACTTGTATAAAAAATGAAATAACTGATCACTTATTATTGAAATGCAATAATTATATTTCACATTTAGCTTTCACCGATTCCCAAGAACCCTTGCTGTGATTTTGACAAACCATATATTTTGACATATTATGTGAATGCAATCATAGACATGAACGGAGATAAATAGACATCAGGATGTGTCCATCTAATGGATCCTGGTGCGATTGCCTCCAATTGACCCCCCAGTAGTCACACCACTGGTTACAGCCAAAGCTAAGTCATTCGTCAACTACTTAATGACCTCGCAATTCAGTGGGGAATAATGGTTTAGACTTGGATTCCTTATTTGGCCATCCTGCAAACTAGACAATATGCTTATTGGTTTGCCATATGTGTAAATATAGTAAACAGTAAATAGTTAATGAGAAAAAATATAGCAAAAGAAATGAGTTTCCAATAGTTTCTAGTAGTTTAGAGTTTTAGTAGTTGATGGAACTGTGTGAATTTTACTGTTTATAAATACGCGGGCGTAAAGCAATTTAATTGTAATTGTCTTGCAGTTTCAGAGATGCTCAGCCATCACTCAGACACAAGTGGACCAGCAGGGCCACAAGACGAAGCCTTTGTTTACTAATAACTGCCGTCTCTGAGGGTGTATAAGTAAGAGCAATCTTACAGAAGAGCATTACAGCTACATAATGTGTTCGTTATAGGGCCCAAGTGCATGCATGAACACTGCCTCCCATATGCCTTTGGCATCATTTTGTTGGTGTAGTTTGGACTGTGTTGCTTTTATTTGGCACCCTGAATGAAGGATGTAGAAACATTATTGTGAAAAAGTATTTGCCCTGATTTCTTTTTTTTTTTGCATGTTTGCCACACTTAAAGGTTTCAGATTATCAAACAAATTTAAATATTAGGCAAAGATAATCCAAGTAAACACAAAATGTAGTTTTTAAGTGGTGATTTTATTTATTAAGGGAAAAAAACTATCCAAACCTACATGGCCCTATGTGAAAAAGGTAATTGTCCCCCTAGTAAAATCATGAAGTAACTTTGGTTAATCAAATTGTTTGGAAGGCTGAGTGCAATTCCACTAGCCACACCCAGGCCTGATTACTGCCAGACCTGCTGAATTCAGAGATCACTTAAAAAGTAGACTAAAAGATCCCAGAAAAGG
>JBBJLS010000001.1:5056951-5068186 GCA_037577275.1 Bryconaethiops microstoma
CCACTGGGTTCCTGAGCAAGACCCTTAACCCCAAGTTGCTCCAGGCAGACTGTCCCCTGTAGTTAGGGAATGGAAGTTGCTTTGGATAAAAGCGTCTGATAAATGCTGTGAATGTAAAATGTATATGTCAATGCACTGGTTTTTGTGACTTCACAAAAGCAGTGAATTCAAAATAGGCCGTTTTTCACTGTTAGGCCGTTTTTTCCTGTACACACACTGTACAGACAGGAAAGCGAGGGGGGGCGGTGTTTTGTAAGTTGTGTAATAATGTTATTCATTGCAAAAAAAATGCATTTCTATGTTATGAGCCCTTTCAGTCCCTGCTGCTGGAGACGGATGCAGCAGCCAGGCGGCTGAAATATGAGCCCATATATCTGTGTCTTTGTGATGCAGTGCTATAATGATGTTCTGAATCTTTACAGTGTCTGTTATTGTTTCTCGTTTGCCCGTCCACTTTAGGCCAGCACCAGTTTTGATCAAATTCAACAGCCAACAAGAAAGCGTGTCTATAATATCGATTCATATTTTGTTTTCTGGAGCCAAGGTGAAACACTAAAGGCACCATTTTATCCACTTTACTTTTACACTACTGATGTGAAACCACTCCTCGCCTCCCAGTCTTTCAGTCTTCAGCACTGCTCGAAGCCCCTAATCTGCTGAGCTGTGATTATGTCATGAAATCACTGGAGATCATCATGAAGCGCCACGAAGAGGAACAGCTTTCTCTGTTTTTCTACAAGAAGCTCACAGTCACATCAATGTTTTATGCTTTGCTACAAAATAAAAGGTCCTGGTCCTCCCAGCCACACCACCACACGCACCTTGAAGCTCACACCGAAGAGCATTCAGAGCAGCTCAAAGACAAAAAACTGTGTCTGGAGAAATAAAGTGCAAGGACATAAAGACATACGAATTCAGTCCTTCTCAAAATGCCCTTAGATCATCACTTACACAGTTCTAATAATCATCATAATTTCTCATTTATTCTAAATCAGTACACTTTAATATAACCCCTCCAGTTAAAACAAGCTAAATTCTACATCACCTCTGATTACAGTAATTCATTCGTGTCTACAGCTGGGACTTCGGTTCGTAATCATCAGAAAAATAAACTAATAGAGGCTAAATCAGCCAGAGGGTTTGCCTAGTTTGAGAATGAGATTGACAGTTTGTGTGAAAACTGATAACTGTGTGATGAAAGACAATTTTCTTATTTGTTATATTTCCTTTCACACACACACACACACACACACACACACACATGCACAGTAATTATGCAATTAGTTGTTATATAACTATGTAACAGTAATTATGCATCAAAATGTGACTGCAAAAGTGTACATTTGACTTAAGCACCCTAACTTTTGTGTGTGTGTGTGTGTGTGTGTTTGTGTGTGTGTGTGTGTGTGTGTGTGTGTGTGTGTGTGTTTGTGTGTGTGTGTGCATGTGTGTGTGTGTGCACACCTACACACACCCACAAATGTACATATGCAGACGTTAGGGCACCCCAGTTGAATGTAGATTTTTGCACGTACATTTTGATGCATAATTACTGTTTATTTGCATAATTTAACATAGCTTTAAAAATACAACAAAACAACTTTTTTTATATACGTTTTATATATTTTTTTTATTGCAATATTGGATATGTACTTACTATGGATATGTACCTCAATGGTACCACTAACAGTCCTGGGGTTCGAACCCACAACCTTCTGATCACAGGGGCAACTCCCTAACCACCAGAGCACCGGCTGCACACAGAGAGTACATAACACTGCATGAAGAAATGCCGTGCAGTCTCGTATAGCACACACGTTAAACGTGTTTAAGACGTGAGGGGTGGACATGTGTCCATTTGCAATTACGTGTTAAAGTGTGTTGAAGTACGTTCGAGCTGCCCATCACACTGTCAGCACTCTGAAGCACTTCATTTCGAAGGCAGCGCAGCGTCCTAGACCAGCCAATATCCGCCCGCTGCTCCGAAGCGGCTGAATTGTTCGGTAGGTGCTCGAGGATTAGCGGATTGTCTTCGCATTTTTTTTTTCACAACACCATGTCAAAGCGGCACGGAGGCGTTTTCCCAACACTGATTAAAATTGCCCTGGAAGCACAGAGGCGCGGGAAACGGCCCGCTCGCCTGAGACTGGGATTAGGAGTGAAATGTGCTTTTTCTCTCTCCCTCATTTGGTTGGTTAACCCAAAGTCGGTTGCCAGAACATGCCTTAATATCATTAAGCGGCATGACTGTAATCGTAAAGGCTGAAAACGCGAACGTCGGATGAACACGTCGCGTATTAGCGTGAGGGGGAGAACGCTGCGGGGCCGGGCAGAACCGAACTGGATGCAGGTTGGATGGGATTGCCAGAGCAGCCGTTTGAATGCAATAAAGGGCTTGGCAGGACATTCCTGCACAATGATATGGATAATCTTCCATTCAACACTCAGATTATGATTGTGGAAATGAGCCCGCATATTTCCCAGAGGTGCAGAAGCGTGCAGGCTGAATGAACACAGCCACGGCGCGAGAGCCGCTTTACTGTTGAGGCTCTTTCCCTCACACACGCATACACACACTCACGCTCGTGTGTACTGGTGTGTGGATGTGTGTTTGCGTGCTCAAGATGACAAGATGAAAGGGAAAGGTGGTCTTGACGACTGTGCTACCTGTACATGATAATGCTCTAAATCATTCAATTTAAAGTTCAAGTTCACTTCATTCTTCGTCCCCAAAGGGAAAATCGTTCGCGGCAGGAATGTCCCGCAGTAAAAACAGCAAACAAAAACAACACAGACCACCCACAGACCACAACAAAGAATAAATAAGAAGACAGTAAATAAATATATCAAATAAATAGTTAACTAGCTAGAAATAGGGGTCACTAGGTCTATCCCTCTTTTCCACTGAGTTGAGTACATGAATAGAAAGAGGGATAAAATTATTTCTACATCTCTGTTTAAAAGCCATGGGAGTTTTAAAGTGAAAGGCAGATGGTGACAACATATATTCTGCATTAAAAGGGTGAGTGGTGTCTTGGCTCATAAACCTAGCTTTGTTGAGCAACTGTTGGTTAAAAAATTCAATTTCACTCTCACTATCTTACTAGCCCCATTCACAATCTTCAATAGTGCATTTTTCCCTCTACCATACCAGCAAATAACAAAAAATGTCACAACAGACGTTGTTGGCTTACACACAAACTCAATGTTCATGTCATATTTCAGACAGGTCTCTATCAAGGTACTCAGATATTTTTTATTTTATTTAATTTGATAAATACTCGAATATTTGTTCGTTATTCTAAAATCCATGTCCTCGTTTAGTATTCGGAAGCATTGTCTGTTTTTCGGCCACATTTGTAGTCTAAACCTCAAATGCGGCAACATAACAGTCACTAATTAGGACAATGATTGTTACTTTGTGGTTCAAATACATTTAATAAAACAAAAAACTGTTTTGTTTTTTTTTGCCAGAAAACTGTCCTCATTTAACAAAGCCACTAAAGCTAAAAGAGCAGAGATGCTTTAAACCACTCATATGGGAGCACTTTAAATTATTAGACAAGACAAATGCTCAGAGAAAAATTTACAATAAGAGGTTTGATTAAAGATGAGTTTGATGAGTCATCTCAAATATCACAGCTTCCATAGCAACATATGGTGCATGAGGAGGATATCCAAGGTTAATAATACTGTGCCATTTGTTTTTACATTGATGGCATTTATCAGATGCTTTTATCCAAAGCGACTTTCATTCCCTAAACACAGGGGACAGTCTCCCTGGAGCAACTTGGGGTTAAGGGTCTTGCTCAGGAACCCAGTGGTGGTTTTGCTGAAGGTAGGATTTGAACCCACAACCTCTTGGTCCAGAGGCAAGTATCCTACCACTAGGCCTCCACCACCCCTATTTTTAGTGCAACATGTGTTTGGCTGGTCTTTGAACCTCAAAGAAACAAAGTTGTCAGTGGAATAGTTATGTTTCTGTAGTCCATTAAAAAAACTGAAAACAAGTCCCGTACTTTACGATGTATGACCACCTTGATGGTGTACAATTAAAGACTGCAGAACACAAAAATTGCTAACAATGCTTTGGCCCATACATTGTTAGATGCTGATATTTGAGTTTACAGCCTAGATATTTTTGTCATCATCAGTAGTTAACAGTTAAAATAATGACCTAACGTACCTAATGGTGACTGTTTTGGCCACAGAATGATTGCTGGCTGGACAGTTTAAAAATCTCTTAACTTAGCAAAGACTTCACAACCACAGAATGGTTCCTCTTGTGGTCAAACTAAAGAATAACGAATGGTCAAAGTAAGCATGGCATCAATCCATAACTGTACACCTTGGGGTTAATTTCACCAGCTGGTGCTGTAGGGCGACTGTCCAAGGACAGCCCATAAAAAATATCTGTCTAGGAAACAAAGACAAACTGGCACACATTTTCAACATCTGGCTCACAATGGGCAGTGGCCTGGTGGTTAGGGAGTTGCCCCCGTGATCGGAACGTTGTGGGTTCAAATCCAAGGACTGCCAATGGCACCACTGATGTACCCTTCAGCAAGGTACATCACACAGTTCTTCCTGGGTGCCATCATCGGTTACCCACTGCTTTACTTGGGTGAATGGGTTAAAAGGAGAGGACAAAATTTCCCACTGTTCACACTGTGTGGCGAATTCACATGTGTCACAGTTCACTTCTGATGGTTGGTAAATGAGCTGCAGTGTGTGTCATTATGACCATTTGGTTTTGCTTGTACCTGATCAAAAGATGGTACCTGAGGTTAAAATCTGCTTGCCGCGTATTACACATGTGACCAGATGGGCTATAGTCTGTAACTGTACATCTTAACGGTGAAATAATTGGCTCGGCTTGGCATCACTTCACTTTACAAGACTAGACTAGACTTGACATAACTAACTAGTCAGCTAGAGAAAAACAGTAGTTATGAAACACTAACACATCTGTACAGTGAATGTGAAGGGTAGACAGAGCTGAAGAAAATGCCAGTAAGTAAAAGTTCAAGCTAGATATTTCCAGTAAAGTGAACAGTGAGTGTAGTGTCTCCTGCTGTTTTCTTACCATCATTGTTCTCTTAAGTACTGGTCCAAACACATACAGCATTTCAGAATCTACAGTCCAAGTTGTCATCTGTCGTTCAAACAGAACTTTACAAATTCTTTGTTTTATGCCGCCTCCATTTCTGTTTTCCATAAAAAAAAGACTTTCTTTCAACATTGAGAGATCCTTTCAGTGATGTCGATTCTGCAGTGAGACGTTAGCTAACACTTCAGAGAGGCTTTTCATTGACCTCTCTATGCAAAGCTTTGAGTACATAAGACAAAAAGACTCTTATTCACTGAGCTATTGGAGGCAGTCCGGGCATTTATTTTTGAGCTGAATAATTTATGTAACATTTGTCAATGGGAAAGGAAGGAAGTTCCCAGCATGCATCTCTCGCTTTCTCATGTAGAGCTATTCCTGATTCTTCATCTGACTGGAACACAGCTGTGTAATAACTCTGCTCTTTTAGAGCCCTGCATCACACAGATACACACACTAGCTTTTTTGTTTTTTGGTCAATTCTAAAGATAGGGCCTTAGGAAATAAAGTACAGCACCGTGTTATTTTTCCTTTCTCTTTCTGTACCCATTTATTTCTTTTGTCCTCTCTCTCTAACTTTGCCTCACAGACACAAGCACAATCATACATGCATACACACACCTGTACATATGTGCATGCACATGCACACACCACACATGCATTAGCGTTCTGTCACCCAGCCTGAGCTTTGAAAGTGTATAAAATCAAGAGCACTGTCACATTACCTCTTCAGTGACTTTCCGTGGGTGCTGTTTATTCTGCTGGACTGTGAACTGTTTCAGGTCAGGTGAGTGATATTTTATGTATTAGATTTGTTTTTATTTGAAAGAATTTGTCGTTGTACGTTTCATGTACTGATTCACAAGTTTTCTTTAGTTTATGTGCACAACAAAGCCTAACTAACACTGGTGACTGTTTTGTGAGACATGATAAAGTGACCATTTTATCATATGTGAACATACCACAGCATGAAATTCTTCACCCATTTAACCCATTCACCAAGTGAAGCAGCGGGCAGCCAGGAACACAGCACCCGGTGAGCAGTGTGTGGTGATGGTAACTTGCTCAAGGGAACCTCAGTGGTGCCACTAGCAATCTTGGGATTCAAACTCACGACTTTCTGATCACAGGATGAACTCCCAAATCACCAGCTGTTCTGGTCTGGTTCTGATTTAGTTTAGATTTGGGTCAGGTTCATATCTGGCTCTGATTTGTGTTAGGTTCAGGTCTAGTTCTGATTCGGGTCATGTTCAGGTGAGGTTCTAATTTGGTTCAGAATCAGGTTAAGTTCATCTTCTGATTTGGGTCAGGTTTAGTTGGGCTCTGACTTGGGACATGAACAGGTTGGACTTTGGTTTGGGTCGTGTTCAGATTGGATTCTAGTTTGGTTAAGGTGTGAGTTGGGTTCTGATTTGGGACATGTACAGGTTACATTTTGATTTGGGTCATGTTCAGATTGGGTTCTTATTTGGGTCAAGTGTAAGTTGGGTTCTGATTTGAGTCAGGTTCAAGTTGAATTTCGATTTGGGTCATGTTCAGGCTTGGCTCTGATTTTGGTTCAGGTTTGGATCATGTTCGTGTTGGGTTCTGATTTGGGTCATGTTGAGGTCGAGTTCTGATTTGGATACGTTTCTGATTTGGGCTTCAATTTAATGCTTGTGCAGACCTCAGCCATGCACACACGACAACTTCATTTACTGTTGTCATTATCATACAACGGAAACGTACCTAAAGATGTGACCATACTGTACTGTTTCAGAACTGCATGCACAGAACAGTTTTCTAAATAATGATAGGAAGGTGTACATGTCCATATATATATATATATATATATTGAGCTGTACATTCTTTAAGCTGATTTGGGATGTAGCTGAGAATTGGCTGTGAAATTAAGTTTTATTCTTCTGTATAGTCTCAATTCTTACAATACTTTACAAAGAGTTCAGTTCAGTTACTTCTTTTTTCTTGGACATCTTAGGTAAGCACTGATTTTGTGATAAATTCTCAAGATAGAGCTTCAGCAAATAAA
Organism: Bryconaethiops microstoma; assembly: GCA_037577275.1. Classification (NCBI taxonomy): domain Eukaryota; kingdom Metazoa; phylum Chordata; class Actinopteri; order Characiformes; family Alestidae; genus Bryconaethiops; species Bryconaethiops microstoma. The sequence continues at coordinate 5,064,088 of JBBJLS010000001.1, forward strand.
GATCAGCACTGCATTCTCTTTCTCACACCTCTCTCTCTCTCTCTCTCTCTCTCTCTCTCACACACACACACAAGCTCAATGCTGCGCTATGTTTCTGAATGCAGTTGTTGGCTCAGCTGGGAAATTGGTTATTTTCACAGTAATCTGCGGGCCTGATGAAAAGTATTATATAAAGGATTGTCTTTGGCGTGTATTCACCGCCTGTGCTTGGCTGTTCAGCGCAGAGCCACCAGTATCATCTGGGTGAAATGCAGAATTTGATGAAAGGTTTAGTGGGCTTTGCTGAATTCACAGGCTTTACTTGCACAGTGCTAAATCTCATCTATTGCTTTCTGACACAGATCATTCATTAGTCGGCGAACGAGGCATCAGACAAAGACATGTTTGCTTTGAGTCAGGACCGGAATAATGTAATGTGTACTGTAGGATTTCAGATTTCATTTTGATTCATTGCCTTTTTAAAGCCAGACATTACACATACATAACTAAAGGTGGAACACTTGTTGAACTGGAGTATCAACTTACGAACCCATGATGTATTCTAGAATGGAAGTGCAAAGATCAAAGTGCTTCACTTTCTTAAACCTAACTTGAAAGGAACTGTAAGTTTATGGCTAGATCTCTTACATTCCTATTGTATTTAGTCATCTGCATATTCATAACACAAATGAAACATATTACTGCACATAGGTACATACACACATTTGATACATCAGCCATAACATTTAAACCACATGCCTAATATTGGTGGAGTGTGTACACCAAGATTTTAGCAGCAGATCTTTTAAGTCCTCCATGGATCAGACTAGTTTGCACATCACATCCCACAGAAACTTGATCAGAATGAAATCTGGGGAGGCCAAGCCAACACCTTGAACATTCATCATTGCACCATGGTCCAGTACTGATGCTCACATTCCCATTGTAGACACTTTTGGTGATGGATAGGAGTCAGCAGTGAGTGTTCTGACCCTATGTGCAGCAATCTGTGATGCATTGTGTGTTCTGACATTCTGTCTATCATAGCCAGCATGAACTTTTTCAGCAATTTGTGCTACAGCAGGTCTTCTTTGGGATTGGATCAGATGGGCTAGCCTTCAATCCCCACACACATCAGATAGTCTTGGGTGTTTATGACCCAATTGCTGGTTTAGTCGTTGCACTTTCTTGGCTACGTTTGGTAGGTATTGACCACTGCATGCTGGAATCAACTATGAGACCTGCCGTTTTGGAGAAGGTGTCTAGCCATTACAATTTGTCCATTGCGAAAATGGCTCATTTTTCCTGCTTTCTGTCTCTCACTCTAGATCATCTAGACAGATAGATAGATAGATAGATAACTTTATGTGTGTATACATATACTTGACATGCATATATATATATATATATATATATATATATATATAGTAACGTTACGTTCCAAGAGCACCAGCCTATAGTGAAAAACCGCATTGTTGTGTTGTGGTAAAAAACAAAAAAGCCTACAAATGCCTATTTTTTTAAACCCTAAACATGCCCCCAAATATTCTCCCAAAACACTTTAATTTCATTTTAAACTCATAAGCCTTAAAGAAAATGTAAAGGTAAACCCATATTCGTACTGGACAGTTTAAACTGAACTCCAGCAGTGCTAGAATGTAAATACCGATATTACCCCTGTATACACTGAACTATAATTCATGCGTGTGCTTTTTCTTTGGTATGCGATGTTGTTTTCATTGTCATAAGCAGTTAAATATAGTAATAAATGTATTTAATTTACTGTAATAAAAATACAGGGCTTTAAGAAGCGCAAAACGAAAAACACAAGAACACTCGAGACGCTCAAATGGGGAACTTCTGGGCAGCAGTCAATCAGCACCAGGGAAAAATAAATAACGTGCTCGGATTGCCTACTTTCAAACCTCCCGCCTCTGAGTACCGCGAGCGATGCGTCACAGGGCAGCAGCCAATCAGCAGCAAGGAGAAAAAATAGCGTTCTCGCATTGGCTATTTTCAAACCTCCCGCCTCTGAGTACAGCCAGGGATGCGGCAAAGGGCGGCAGCCAATCAGCAGCAAGGAGAAATAAATAGCGTGCTTGGATTGGCTTCTTTCAGGCCTTCCGCCTCTGAGTACAGCAGTATTTCACCGTCCCAGGACGGTTTCTATCCACAGTATCAAAACATTTATAGTTATTTTTATATGGAAATTTACGTTAATATTTATGTTACAAAATTAGTAATTTATATTTTTGTCTAATTTAGCACAAATATACGAACATTTATATATTGCCACGAAAAAAGCTGTGACGTCATGGCCTCGTCAGCCTCGCCCCCTCGTCCTCGTGCAGGGTATATGTTAGGGCGAAGTGCTTAGCAACCCAGTACGAGAACGAAGGGGCGTGGCGTACGAGGGGTTGACATACTTTTTTGGCTGTAGTGCTGTAATGAGTACCTACATGAATCAGTTGGTTCGCACCAAAATAAAACATTTTCTCTGTGTCTCTGCCGTGGTTTCCGGAGGGAGGTGGGGGGTTGGGGTGCACGCAGAGGTCTGTGTCTCGGTCGTGGCGTGGTTCGCATATCTATGTGTGTATAACAATGTGTGTGTATGTATGCCTAAATCATTTGCATGAGATTACCACATTTTAAAAATCAGGCGTTCTGAATATATATTTTATTACAAGTTCATTTTCAAAGTATTCGTGCTTCCCCAGACATAATGAAATCATCTAAACTTTCTTACTGTGGTTGAAGTTAGCACCGTAGCATCATAGTGCATTTTAAAAACTTTATTCCACTGTTGAATTTGGTTGTCTAGAACTTCATTCTACTTTCCCCTTACAGACTGATTTCATTCCAATACTCCCAAGTAGAAAACCTGTAATGCTGTGTTGTGTTAAAGAAATGAAAACCATTACAGTAAAGAGAGGGACAGTAAGATGTCTTAAGTATAAACATGAGTCATGCAGCAGAGCTGTCCCAAATGTGGATTTTGGCAAGGGCAGCATCTGTGTCATCGTGAGAGGTCGGGGGTCAAATCTGTTCCCAGTGCTGGGGAATTTTCCTGCAATGCCACAGGGAGAAACAGATTTACCTCAGCAACAGAGCTTGCAATAAGAGGCATTTATCTTTCTCATGTCTCTGGTTGCTGCTGGAGCCTCGGGGCGAATTTTGCCGCTGTGACGGTGTCGTCAAACGAGCTTCCATGCCACTCTCTCTCTCACTCAAGACAGGACAGGTAGATCGGTGCACAGCTGTGCTCCTCACGCTCCACGCTGTTGATACAGTGAGAACTGACACAGTTAAGATGACAGTGGTCTTTTGACAGGCCAGAATCTGATCATGATGAATTAAACGGACCATGTTCAATCAGTCCTGCCATCTGAACTGCTGAAGTTCAGGGCAGGTATTGTATGGGGTGTCAGAAACTTTCAAAAGTGTGCCAGATCTGTTCAAAGCGTCTAGCTGGTCTATTGTTGAGGATTTAATAAAGGGTTATAGCTCTGGGGGGAAGAGAAGACTATGCATTTAGGTGCGTGAGGAAGCAAAGCTGGGTAACAAAGTCCTGTCTTCCATAGAGGTATCATGAAAGATGAGCTACAGTTGGATAATTAATACAGATCATAATTCATGGTAACACTTTATTTTCCAAGTTCTGTTGATGCGCTGCAGATGCTTACCTTGTCAACTAACATTCAAGCGAAATGTTTTCAATGCAGTTGAGCTTTAACTATTCGTGTTACATTTAACCAGTGCTTAAACCCTTAACTTCCACTCAGAACATAAGCCTTACCCTAACTTTAAGTTCTCCCCACATGCTAGAGTTGGTCGAAGTTAAGTCTAGCATTAGGTTTAGGTTTAAGGCTGAATTTAAGGTTAATGTTAGGTTTTGGGTTAAAGTTAAGAGTAGCATTAAGTTTACTTTTAGAGCTGAAGTTAAGTTTAGCCTTAGGTTTAGGTTTAAGGATGAATTTAAGGTTAGCATTAGGTCTAGGTCTTGGGTTACAGTTAAGGTTAGCAATATGCTGAAGATTTGTCAGGACAGGAATGACGCGCTACTGAGGAGACCAGGTGTAGCGTGAGGGATGGGCCCAATCGCAGATATACACGAGAGAGC
>JBBJLS010000001.1:5120727-5131644 GCA_037577275.1 Bryconaethiops microstoma
GGGAGACATGCGTCGAGACTCTTCTCAGTCTTGGCCCCCCAGTGGTGGAACGAACTCCCTCTTCCTATTAGATCCGCAGAGTCCCTCGCTGTCTTAAATGTAACTCTGCTGTTTGGAAAACCATGAATTAATGGAAAACAGAGATACCGCATCCAAAAGTGTGGTAGTCTGTAAATAGATTTTAGTTAAAAATTCCTTTCCTGGAGTCAGCTGGATCCTAAATAAGCCAAATAATGTGGCGAACATGATTTGCATGTTGCACTACCATGTCACGAGCAGCAGGATCGTATTGCAACAATATGTGACCAGTAGGAGCATTAAACCAGTGAAGGAAGAAAGAACTGCACGTGCCCTGAACATAAAGTGTCTTAAGCTCTTTACAAAATCTTGCAACTGTAGCTCAAATCTGGGTTCAGCAGTGCTGAGTAAGGGCTTACTTGGCATAAAAAATGCCGTTATTTACAGTTCATCCGGTACGAAATAGCCAAAAAAAGAACTTAACCATTTCCTTCCACCCCACGTTTTAGGAAGCTTCTACTCGGGGTGGACGAATGCATCCATATTCCCAGCAAAGCGCCACAGTCAGACTGGCTGTGAATCACAATTCACACATCTTTTAGTCATTAAAGTGTGATTTACGACGCCAGACACCCGCGGCCCGAGCTGGCTGGTTCAAAAGTGCTGTTTACTGGAATATCAATTACTTGGGTGCCAGTGTTTTCTTAACGATCGGCACTAAATTGGACTCTCCATATAAAAACCACAACACATGTATAAATGAGTTTTGTCCCGAAGTGACAGGCTGTTCAGTCGCTGTTGCGTTTTACAGTAAACGTCCCGCTTTAAGTCAAAAAGTCATGAACCCTAGACGGCACCCGCCGCAGCCGGGCAGTATTAGTAAATGTTGTGGGGAAATGGCTGTTTATCTTTTTGTTAGTGAGGCCATCTGCTGCGTGATCTGACCCCAGATACTGCAGCAATTGCCCCTGCAGAGCAGCATTACTCAATACACACATGCTGTTTCAGTTTAAAACAAGGCTATTTTTTAAAAACGCAGGGGAATCCGGCATAAACACGCCGGATGGCATCTCTCTGTCCCCTCCGGGTACAAGTGGCACATCGCTGCATGCTGTGGTCACAGGCCTCAGCCAGTGTGTTTGCAGAGCTCCTCGGAGGCCCTTATTGCTCAACACATTTTTCAGTTCGGATCCGATCTTTCCGCCTCGATAGCTCGTTGTTTAAATGACTCACCGTCTCAGTCAATGGTCTTAACACCCCTCCCGAGAGCACCTGCATGCAAACAGCTTAAACATCTGCTGCATGATGACCACAGTCTAAATACATAAATAAATAAATATATACACACATACATAAATAAAGTACCACATGTGAGCGTTACAGTTTGAGCTCACAGTGGTGATATCATTATCACATCATTACCAACTGGGCTCTCTTCTAAAATCACTTTATTTACCTTTATTCCTTTATCTGTATCAATTTATATCTAATGATGACTATATCCTGCACAGACGTATGCAACACTGTTAACATAAACTGGCTAGAAACCAAATATCACTAAAAGTGGCACATTCTGAACAAAATCCTTATTGTTCTGCAGAGAAGTTCTAATTTGGTAATTATTTAAAGTATTATGATATTCAGTAATGTCCATTATGGACCCAGGGGTCGTCATGTGTCAAGATATTTTTATCTGTTATATGAAAGTGTCTCAAATCTGACATGAAAAGATCAGTTTCTGTGTGCATGCAGCTTTGAAAAAAAATCAGTCAAACCAAGCAGATTTTTGCCAGATCAGCACTGTAAGAGCTGACATTTTCACAGAGAAATTACGCAAGCGAAAAGGCATTTATTTCTTTAGTAATCGCCACGATCAAGAGTTTACAGTGGACTTTATCAGGAAAACCTGTATTGTCGGTCAAAAGCATGACTACTTTGGTTTTGCTGAGCTCTAAAGTTGAAGATCTTTGTATCTGAAGATACAAAAGGGACAGGAAGTGCTAATTTTTGGTGTGTGCAGGTATGATGAACTCCAGCCTGACTATGAAATATTACACAGAATAGAGACACCACACTATGTTATGAGCCAATAACTGGATTATATCATAACCACTAAGGCACTTTCACCATTTATGGATGCCAGGTTGGACATTTCTCTGCATGATTTTGCCTCTGCTGAATTGCTAATTGCCCTAAAGAGTACTTATTAAGTCTGACCTGAGCCAAAAGTCTGAATAGCGAAATGGTCTTTATCCACTATGCCGTCCAACCAACTATCACCTTATTTTGAATATCTGCACTTTCATTTCACTTTTAATCTCATTTTTTTTATGTATTCTTTCATGCCTTTTATTCTTTCATTTGTTTACTTCCTGCTATTTTTAAGCTTAATATTTTTATTCTGTTCTCATAAAGCATAGTTAATGGCATCTGTGGATGCTTAACATTTTCATCCTATTCCTGTAAAGCACATTAAATGGTGTTTCTATATGGTTCATTATTTATTCTATTCCTGTAAAGCATATTTAATGGCATTTATAGATGCATAACATTTTATTCTAGTCTTGTAAAGCACATTAAATGATGTTTCTCTGTGCTTAACATTTTTATTCTATTCCTCTAAAGGACACTGAATGACCTTTGTGTATGAGAATAGGCAATATAAATAAATTTGATTTGCATCGTTTCTGGAACACGGTCTTCTTACCACAAGCGAGGGCGGCGTCGAAGCACTGGCTCTGGACCTCCAGGTCTGCTTCTGGATCAGACAGGTTGTTGTCTGCAATAAGCGAGAGGCCTCCGTTGTTGCTGTCGCTGAATGCTGTGGGTATGGTGGACTCTATGCTACAACAGCGTGGCTCGTTCTGCTTGTACAGGCTGCCGTCGCTGTGGAAACCCCTGACCTCCGACATGGTCTCCTTCCCCGCTGGGCTGCTGTAGTCCATATAGAGCTCCTGAGAGCCTTGCAGGCACCCAGGTAAGCTGTCGGAGTAGCAGTTCCCACACATGGACGGCTCTTTCAGGGTCACGGCACCAGCGACACTCGCCTCTTTGGCCTCTGTGGTCTCCCCCAGGCCGCAGGAACAGTACCCGGCCAGACCCGTGGCCACCAGCTGACTGCAGTCCTCATTCTCACCCACTTCTATTGGCTCTTTCATGGAGGGCAGGCAGCTACAGGAGCTCCCGGAAAGTGGAGAGGCAGGGCCGCTCTCGGACACTTCGCTAGAGCCGCCTGACGATCCGTCCGCCCGGTCCCGGACTGGCTCAGTGGAGCGACCCTCCTGGTCCTGGTTGGAGCTTGAGGCACTATCAGCAATCAGCTTCTTATTCGAGCACATGCTCAGGTATTCTTGAGGACTGTCATCTTGCCGGATGAGGTGCGAGGTGATCTCATATGGAGAGCAGTTCTGTAACCCATTGCTGTGGTACGGAGGCGTCAGGGTCTCCTAGACAAAGAAAGGAGAGATGCTGTGGTTCTGCATAAAGGCTTGAATAGAATCCATTTTCAAATGTTCTCCATATTTAAATGTTTAAGATGTAAACAAAATCATTCAGAGTCGGTTTGGTGTGAAAGTCTGAATTTTTCTAGAGAACGTCAGAATTGGTCACAGTGATGGTGAATGGAACCGGACGTCTGAAGAGTTTCATGACTTTAAAAGCTCCCTTAATAAAATGCAGGCCAATAAAAGACAAAACAACAACAACAAAAAAAAAAAACTTTTTCCCATATTTGCCCCTATTTTACCATCATCAACATTACACATAACTCAGAAGACTCGTATATGTTCACTGGTGGATTTGAATTGCAAATAAAGTGACTATGTTTGTGTTGAAGACATCTTGACGCCTGATTCCATTCATCACCACTGTAATGAGTGTCATTTTTCCTACAATGAAGCATTTCAGCGATTCAATGACTTTGATTACATCTCAATTACTGAATTATGCAGAAATCTGAATTTCAATATCAACAGAGTGAGTTAACACTACAGCCTAACACTAGCTACTGTAGCGTAGATGCAGTTCTCCGATAAGATCTTGTCTCAAACCTCAAGGTCCAAACTTCAGACACCAAAAAAAAAGAGACAATTATTCACTGATGGACAAATAAAAGCTTAAGGATAACTAAATAATTAGTGTAGGATCCAAGAGATTAATGTTTTTAAACCAAATGTTTGGGCTTACTTGCTGAATTCGGCTCCGTTTGATGTTCTGGATGCAGGCTCGTAGATTGACTGCAAAGCAAATTTAAAAAGACAAAAATTCTTTATGATTGACTGAGAAAACAAAAGTAAAACAGCTTAAAGGAACAGATGTACGTTTACTGCAGATTTACCTGGGAGGAGGTTCAGCCTGTCCTTATAGCATGAAAGAATGATCACAAATAACACGATTATCACGCAGGGCACGGCCACCACGGCCCAGGAGGTGGAGGGCTCTGAGGAGAAATTGGTTTCGACATTTAAACTCATAATAAACACAATGATCACAGTTACTAATAACACCCATATCAGTCATTTGTAGATTCTAATTTAGAGATTCTGTCAATGCTTTATCCACAGATGCATCCTTCATATCTACTGTTGCTTAAAATTCCCTTTCAACCTAATGAGGAACTGTAGCACACAACTCAACACACCCACGTTATGAGCAATTATTCATTTCAAATGACTTGTAGAAGTTTTTAAAATAGATATAATGAATTCATTAACTGACTTTTTTAGGGATAAACACCTGAATGATCAACTAAAAATGAAACTCAGTGGCCTTTGTTGTTTTAAAGGTGAACTTCATCAATTGTCTCCAAAGTTTCTGCATAATTAAATGGTTGCAATGACAACAAAGTCATTTAGGTGGATGTGAAATGATAGTTTTGACCTAAAACTTACATTATTTATGGATTGCCTCAGATCTCAAAAACTATACAAAAAATAGCCAATTGCTATTGGTCATTCCGATCAGTGACCTTAACCGTGCTGCCCCCAACCTTCAAACAAATCAAAACAACCCACTCAACCAATTTTTTCTAACAATGTGACATTTCATACACTTGCAAAATAAATACCAGTGAAGCACCCACTCTTAATCTTAGTTCCTCATGAGGTTGGATGGGATTCGAGGTTTCATAAAGCTTGTTTAACAGTGGCCACAGCACAAGCACAGTACTGTGCAAAAGTCTTAGGCACCTATGCAAATCGTTTGAAGCCATTTAGATCAGTTGTGGCTTTCTTTTTGCCAGTAAACATTAGAATATATGCAAACAAACAGGAAAGCAGTAAAAAGTATTAAGAATTCTGTTTTGTGATCTGGTTAGAAGAACACAGGTTTAGTTCTAATGAAGTAAAATGAGCAAAACCAGGTATTTGATGGCAGTTACAAGTAATACTGGGCTTCTTGCCATTCATTAAACCACTATTTACTGTATTAATATTATTTGTATTTATTGTAATACTTATGTTTTAACACTAACTTAGCACTACTGACCAGTAGTAAACAGCTTTTAAGTTTTTCACTTTTCCACAGTAATGTAGGTCAGTTTGGTAACACTTTAAGTAAAGGACAGCTTTTGACAGCCAATAGGGTTCCATTTTTCCATTATTCCTATATTTCATACGCCTTTTATAACAATGAACAAAGGTCTTTAAATATAACCTATATATATATATATATATATATATATATATGTATTCAGCTCTGGAAAAAATAAGAGACCAAAATTAAGAGAACAGACACTGGCATGGAATGGTTGTCATAGAGATGCTAATTTAAAAATAAATTGCAGTGGACTCTTTTTTCCCCCAGAGCTGTATACCTACATATATAAACCAAAAACGTCTTGTTCAAACAAGTGCCGGTGGTCATAAAGGCTGAAGGCACTTAAGGCACTTAAGCCTTTATAAATGTTTTTGAAGGTTTTATGTCAGCTGTCATTAAACGTTCATGCAGTTTCTCATACAGCCTTTTGAGCGCTGCCCTTGGGTAAAGTGTCGACATCGTTTCTCATACCAGCAAATACTCAGAAGAACATAAACATGTTTGATGGCATACCGAAGGGCGGTCCACACACCACATCTGTTTTGGCGCTGCCTGGTCTTTCCTCGGTCTTGCCGATGGCTTTGCAGCTGAAAAAGAATCAGGCATATCAGTACGGGACGCCTCAGCTGTCCGGACACTTCTGTTTTGATCAGTCTCGACCCTTTCCACAAACGGTTACCACAAATATGGCCAGCTAAGGAAAATAGGCTCTTTCCAGGGGAAGTGGTGGGGAAATTAGTCATAATACCACAGTGCGGTAAGACTGCGGGGGCTTTTAAAACGACTGTGTGCGCCTGTGACCCGAGAGCAATGCCAGACAAACAGCACTCGTGAGAATGAGTTACTGGGATTGCGCAAATTGAGCCCTAAGAAAGCAAAGTGTGTGTGTGTGTGTGTGTGTGTGTGTGCGCGCGCTTGTTTTTTCTCTCCCAGCTATTGTTAGGGTTGCGCAACATGGACAAAATCCCAAACTGTGAATATACTGCTACATTTACAATACATACATACATACATATTTACAATTATGATATATCTTTAACAGTAGAGACCATTGACATACACATTGTTAACCCTTTAATCCTGAATCTAGAACCAGCCTTTAATTTAATCTACTCTTAATCATAATCTATTCTTCTCAATTAATAACATGATTTTAATTTTTACGGTGAGGCAAAACAAGGATTCAGACACTCTTGTTTATGTTATTTAACATAATATAACTTCCAGTGCATATATCTGCTTGAATTAACACAGCTAATGCCTTTTGATTTTGTATGATGTGAATGAAAAAGTATGTTTGCATAAGCATGAAAGTATTCAGATGCCATTTTTAAATATATGTATGTGTAAAATTTACTAATAAAAACATTATTACTAATTAAATCTGCAAAAAAACAAATAAATCAAGGGCCCAATTACTGATTTCATTGTAAAGGACACTACCATTGCTTCACTAGATATAACAAAACAAGTATCAATCACGGAGAAGTGGTATCCTTTAGTTCTCAGTGGTATCCTTTAGTTAACTAATTCTAAAATCCTAAAAATCCTAATCTTAAAGAACTAACTTCCTCTCAGATGAATGATATGGAAGGTAAAAGAGAAGCAAGTGGTCACTCAAAAAGAGTTACAGGGTGATCTTAAAGCAGCAGAAACATGAGATACACAGAAGACACTAAACAATGAACAGCACTGCGTTTCTGTTTGTGCTCCATTACAAGGTGAAATTGCTAAGATGAGCACGAAAACATAAGATCAAAACTGTTTTGGAATTATGAAATGTAGCCAGACAAAAAAGGTAGCACTCATTAATTCAGCTTTTCATGTTTGGAGTAAAAGGGTTGCGTTTGTAATCGCAAGAACATCACACTACCAGGGCAGTACGAAGGTGGGAGCATAACAATGTGGGGCTGCTGTTCTGTGAACAGTACTGCGCTATCACATGTCATTACCGGAAAATGAATGGAGTGATATATTAGGAGATTTCAAGAGAGGGGTGAAGGTGGATGAAGGCAACACACCAACATGCGTCTGAAGACTTGGATTCATTTCTAAAAATGCTGAAGGTGTTTGCACGGTCTTGCCAACATCCTGACTTGAATCCCACTAAAAAATACATTTGGGGGGGTTGAAATCCAGTGGTGGGACCCTCATAACCTGTCTACCAGGCTCTTGAATATCAGCAGAATAAGGGAACATATCACCACAAAGCATAAACATCCATTTTCACAAACCTTTCTCGTCTGTAAACTGATATCATAAGGTATAATTTTCATAAGTCTGCACATGGATTGCTTTGTCTAGGCCTTAACAACAGCATGCATATGAAGATGCTGAAAACAGAGCAGAGGTTAAAGCGTCTACATATATCTACAAACTATGTTATAATCTTCTGCAGTACTACTACGCCCAGACACAAACCAAGGGAAGCCACTAATTTCACAGACTTTTTAGACATGACTCATGTATAGTTATATTTATGTAGTAAGAAGGGACATGAAGCCAGTAGAAGAAGGGGAATCGAGGATGCCAGGAGGAATGAGCCTCGATTCTGTGACATTGACGTCTCTAGGCTGTAATTTCCAACAAATTACAAAGTTCTACTGTTATTAATTAGAATCTCTTTTCCTTTCCCTTCTCTGTTTCTGCTTATAAATGCACACTTTTTTGTACAACGTCATTTTGAAGTGAATTTAAAGTGTCTGTATGTACTGGAAGTATATTAAATGAGTAAACCGTTTTTTTTAAAACCTGGTGTCACACAGAAACGTCCAATTACACATGCCGATCCATTTTACTTTGACCACTGCACACACACTCCTGACTCTAGAGGGCAGATTTTGATGGTTTGAGGGGGACAAAGACATCGTCCCTGAATGTGCTGTCGATGAGACATTAGGAAAGACAGGGTTAAGGTTTGGCCCTTGAAATTTTGATTAAAATTATTCACATCTTTTCAGATCCTGTAAATGCGCTGATTCATCAAAACACCCCCAGAAACTCATTTGCACCATCTGAGGTTGATAGGAACACTCACAGCACTCATAATTTAAAAAATGTGATTTGCTAGAGGGCTCATTTGTGTACTGCAGCCTATTGCAAACGTCAGCACTGCAAGGGTCATTCATTCATTCAGCCCTAATAACTGTCCGTTCTTTCATAGTGTCTGTTTCCACTTACTCTGTCCATTTCTCGCAGGCCTTTGCCGGGTTTGAATCTGAGAAATATCCATGCGGGCACTCTTTACAGTACTGTCTGCCAGGCTCTTAAATAAAAACAGGAGAAAAAAAACAGAACATATCACCAAAAAAGCAAACATGCAGTTTCATGTACCCTTATTCTCTGTAAACCGATATCATAAGACATATAATTTTCATAAAGCTGCACATGGATTGCTTTGACTTAGCTTTAACAACAGCATGCATATGTCAAGATACTGAAAATAGAGGGTCTACATATATCTGTACACTGTTATAATCATTGCAGAACTACTACGCCCAGAAACAAACCAAGGAAAGCCACTAATTTTGTTGAATTTTTAGTTATGAATCATGTAGAGTCATATTTGTCTTGAAGGAAAGGGACATAAAAGCACATTTGAAGTTGGTCTGAACCAGTACATCACGAAATAAAAAAGAATACAGGACTTGCTCTATGCTTTGTGACCCAACTTACAAGTGAATCTGCTTCTAAAGGGGAATTAAATTATTAATAAAAATAAAAAATATATAGATATTAACCACTGCAATGATTTATTAAGCCCTTAAACTGAGACTTATTATTCAGTTATTAATGGGCCCATATTCTACATTTGTCTTGTATCTTGTGTTTTTTTTGCACTTATTTTCCCATCACTCGTTTAGTTTTAGGTGCAAGTTGCTATTAATTTTTCATGAAAATTTTCCAGCCGCCTCTTTAACCCATAAAGTTGAAGAGGCTGAAATGTACAAAGCAAACTGTTTCAACGGAGACCCGAAACAGTGCTCGATACACTGTTAAAGGGTCCCTGCCCAATATGTTTCTCGCATTTAATTTTTCCTCTAGAGTCTTATAATGAGGCTTATACCATTATTCACCACAAACAGTCATAACATCTATGTTTTAAGTCCTCCACAATTATAAAAACAAGAAAAACAAAATAAAAACAGGGAAAACTTTACATGGTATGGGCACGTCTGCTAAGTGCCGTAAATGTCACTTTAAAATTATGATTATATGTAAATATGTTCATTGTGTCATTACAACCGCGATAGACTCAAAATAAGCCATTTTCACAGCTTTTTTTCCATACACAGCGTGTGAATGATGTGTTTTGTCAAGCATTAACAATGTTGAGAGTGAAAATGAAGGGACATTTTGCATTTTTTTCGTGACATGGGCCCTTTAAAAACAGCAAATAATTAAGTTACTGCTAGTCTTACCGCCCGTGAGTCCTTGGCCTGCGGGGCACAATGGGATCTGGACACAAAACTCACAGTTTAGGGGAGAACATTGATATCTTGCTTTACACTGACAGGGCTCGGGCTCAGTAGTGCTACTGGGACTGGGGCGATAAAACCCTTTCCCTGCAGGAGAGAGAGAGAGACACACACACAGAGAGAGAAACAGAGAGAGAGAGACAGAGTGAGTTAGAGACGGAGAGAGAGAGAGAGAGAGAGAGAGACAGAGAGAGACAGAGAGAGAGACAGAGAGAGAGACAGAGAGAGATAGAGAGAAAGAGGGAGAGAGAGACACACACAGAGACAGAGAGAGAGAGATAGAGACAGAGAGAGGGAGAGAGAGTGACAGAGAGAGAGAGAGTGACAGAGAGAGAGAGAGAGAGAGAGAGATAGAGAGAAAGAGAGAGAGGGGGAGAGAGAGAGAGAGCAGACACTGTTATACAAACTCCTTAAGCCTTTAAATGATGAGCTTTTTATTCCGTTTTCATTCTTGAGACTCATTATTCAACTACAAAAAATGATTATTTGGTACTTATTGTGTTTAAAGTAGCCTGTATAGTTAACACCAAGGATTGAAGTATTTCACCGAGGATTGAAGTGTTTTAACATATGTTATTGATGGCGTGATAAAGAGGGATGACTGACCATCATCACAGTACTTCTGTGGAACGCACTTGGTGTCAGTGGTGTATTCAGACTGGTACTCGTTTCTTCCACAGTCCCGACATGTAGTGTCTCTACTGTCATCACACTGTGCATACAGGTACTTTCCTGCAGTCAGGAGAAAGAATCTCAGTTTTAATATTACATACAGCTCTGGAAAAAAATAAGACAGCGCTGCAATTTATTTTTAAATCAGCATCTCTATGAGTATGACAACCATTCCATACCAGTGTCTGTTAAATTCCTACACAAGCACCTCATT
>JBBJLS010000001.1:5190028-5209602 GCA_037577275.1 Bryconaethiops microstoma
AATGAGAGTCTTTGAAAGTCCTTCAGGAAGCCTGGAGAACTGTTCCTCAAGAACACATTAACATACAAGAAAGTCTGGATCTCTGGTAGAGAAATATGAAGAAATGAGGGGGGGGTGAGACTTTTGCACAGTACTGTACGTCTGATTTCAGTTGTTTGATAGTAAGTAATGTTACGTCATCACCACCAGTCAGTGAGCATCTGAGGTTTTTGTACGTTGTGTGATCTGTTTTTTGCTCAAATTCTCCACTTAATGCCAAAAAAAATAAAAATCTAATTAATACGATTAACTTGCGGTATGAATGATGTGTTTGAGTGCAACTCCATAACCAAATCATTTTAAATAAAACACTTTCATTTCAACACTGAAACTCAGGTCAAATGTAAAAAAACAAAACTGCCCGCGGCTTCATTTCAGCACCGTGATAAAGAAAACACGTCCCTTATGAAGTTTCCCTTCTCCTTCAAGTTTCCCCTTTTCCTTTTTAAACATCGCGCTGTGTGTGTATGTGTGTGTTTGTGCATGCAAATGTCTGTATGTATGTATGTATATATATATATATATATATATGTATGTGTGTGTGTGTGTGTGTGTGTTTTGCACAGCTCTAACATGAGGACATTCAGCTCTGCTATTAACTGTTTTCCTTTTTTCCTCATTTTGACGACACACTGCATAAACAGTGTCGTCGTTAGTGATTTAATACACACGTTTAAACACCGACGGACAAACGACGTTACACATCCTCCACGCACAACACACTTAATTATTTTCAGGCCACGTTTTAAGTTTAACACACAAACCTTTTATAAACAAAACTGTATAAACAGTGAATGTGTGCTAAAACAGTGTGGTAAAATGTGCAGGAGTTTGTAGAAAATCATCACGTCATTTAACCGGGGTGTTCAAACTTTTGCACAAAAAAATGTAAAAAAAATACAGCTTCAGTCTTTCCTATAACAATGCCAGTGTGTCTGCGTGAATGTGTGAGAGTGTGTGTATGTGTACATGACTGAATTTGTGGTTCTTGGTTTTGGCCGGATTATGCAGAAGTCCAGGTGTGTGTGTGTGTGTGTGTATGTGTATGTGTGTGTGTGTGTGTGTGTGTGTGTGTGTTTTATTGATTAGATGACTGATTCGTGGTTCTGGGTTTTGGCTGGACCTCCGGGTGTGTTTTCCATCATGGACTGGGCCGTCTCTATTTCATTCTTCTTCTGCTGTCTCCTCTTCTCCCTTTGCTCCACCCAGGGGATCAGACAGAGCACGGCACCCCCTATGATCGGGGGGATTCCTGCCAGGTAAAACGCCACATCATAGCTGCCCAGCCGGTCCCTCAGGAAACCTGAAACACACACACACACACACACACACACACACACACACACAGTCAGGCTTGAGTTTCTGTGCTTTAGAAAACCTTTCTGTCCCTTTAAAAGAGCAAACACAACACAAACACACTCACAGGAGCACAAACGCTCAGTAGAGGGCGACACTATCATATAGAACTGATTTATACAGTGAGGAACATAAGTATTTGCACACCCTTCGATTTTGCAAGTTCTCCCACTTAGAAATCATGGGGGGGTCTGAAATTCACATTGTAGGTTCATTCCCACTGCGAGAGACAGAATGTAAAAAGAAAATTCAGGAGATCACATTGTATGATTTGTAAAGAATTTATTTGAACACCTGGCAATCAGCAAGAATTCTGGCTCTCAAAGACCTGTTACTCTGCCTTTAAAAAGTCCATCTCT
This sequence comes from Bryconaethiops microstoma, assembly GCA_037577275.1. Classification (NCBI taxonomy): domain Eukaryota; kingdom Metazoa; phylum Chordata; class Actinopteri; order Characiformes; family Alestidae; genus Bryconaethiops; species Bryconaethiops microstoma. The sequence continues at coordinate 5,191,783 of JBBJLS010000001.1, forward strand.
ACTCCACTTAGTCGTCTTAATTAGTAGCACCTGTCTGAGCTCTTTAAAGACACCTGTCCACCCCACAGTCAGTCAGACTCCAATGGCTACCATGGGCAAGACCAATGAGCTGTCAAAACCAGAGACAAAATTGTGGACCTCCAAAAGGCTAAAAAGGGCTATGGGGCAATTGCCAAGCAGCTTTGTGAAAATAGATCAACTGTTGGAGCAATTGTCAAAAAATGGAAGGGGCTAAAGACGACTGTCAGTCTCCCTCAGACTGGGACTCCATGCAAGATCTCACCTCATGGGGTATCACTGATGATAAGAAAGGTGAGGAATCAGCGCAGAACTACACGGGAGGAGCTAGTCAATGACATGAGCTGGGACCACAGTTTCAAAGGTCAATATCGGTAGAACACTACGCAGTCATGGTTTCAAATCACGCATTGCACGGAAGGTTCCCCTGCTCAAGTCATCACATGTCCAGGCCAGTCTGAAGTTTGCCAATGACCATCTGGATGATCCAGAGGAGGCATGGGAGAAAGTCATGTGGTCACATGAGACCAAAATAGAACTTTTTGGTCTAAACTTCACTCGCCGTGTTTGGAGGAAAAAGAAGGAGGAATTGCATCCAAAGAACACTGTGAAATGATACACTGTGAAACACAAAAATTAGGTTACTCAAACCAAATCATTCAAAAGTGTAAAAGTGCATTTTTAGCACAAACAGTGGCCTACAATAAAAGAAAACAGCTTTTCTCAGTAGCTCACCAGTTCTGTGCCAGTGAATCATATATTTATATGCAGAAGGAGTGAGTAGTAATAGTGAGACCAGAAAAAAATGTTTGTCTGCTGTTGGGTTTGTCGGCTGTTGAATTTAGTGATTTTTTTCAACAGGAAAAGTGACTAAAGTCACAAGAGCGTTTAGATCCATGGGAAACTACAGTGAATAGAGTGGAAAGTGCAAATTCTATTGTGTAATACTGCATTTTTTTGATATGTGAGAAAAACTAGGTGGGTGGCACCAAGACAACGGTATGAATGCTTGACCCTTGCAGTGAGGTGGCACTGTTGGAGTATTTTACAAGTATGGTTTGAGTCCGCTTGTCCTTTTGGAGGGAAGGATCAGTGTAACTCCCTGCAAAGTTGCTGTGACTGATCACTCTCGTCTTGTGATGAAACATTTATATCCTGGTCTCTTCTAGGATGACATCCACAGGGCATGATCGGTCACTAAATGATTTGACAAGTATAAAAATGGCATGGTCTGCGGTACCGGATCTCAATTCATTTCAGCACCTAATGGAGATTTCAAAACTTAAGGAAATGGTGATGTTTGATATGTTTGACAGCATTATCCATCATCATCATGAAAACACCAATTTTTCCATCCCTCCAGGTGTGGCTCCAGAGACATGTAGAATCAATGCCAAGGTGCCTTGAAACTGTTCTGCTTATAAAACTTACCAAGCACTTCACTTTTTTTTCACCTGTCACTCATCTGATGGTGCTACTCTTTTGCTCATTTGATCATATCTTTAAAAGCAGAGGCTATATCTTGATGGCTCACTAAAGTTTGTTATCCTCCTTAAGATTGTACCTGGTTTAAATGCCAGATAATGTTGCCACTACAAGCTTGAGACCCCTTGGATGACTTTTTTTTGCCTTTGCAGATTCTGATTACCATTAGACACCTCACTAGCCTTGCTGACTGGGAACCATCATAGACCTGTTGTTTGCACATTGCGCGTCAGTACCAAATAAAACCACTATTATAGAACATTAAGAATGCTCAGAAGAGACATAGACATGATAACAAAATAATAAAATAAACATATCTCTAACTTGCGGTGCTCCTTGTTTAAGTTATTTACTTTTAGATTTGTGTTTTAGAAAATTTCAGATTTGTGTTTAAAATTTAAAATTGTGCTTACATTTATACTTATTTGTACCTTAATTGTACTCATTTTTTTGGTGTGTGTTTCAGAAAATTCCAGATTTTTCATTAAAAAATTTACTTATTGTTCAGAATACATTTCACTGTGTGTTGTGCTTGTATGACTATGCCTGTGACAAATAAAGAATCTTGAATCTTGAATATACGGCAGTACTGTCAAAATTCTTTGCAAACACTGTTGGAAGAAGAGTCATTTTGACATACAGTCTCATCTTCTGTTCAAGAACCAAAAAATAACAGCTTTACTAAATTAACATTAAGGGTTAAGAGAACCGATTTATAAATCTGGTCAACTCTCTTCTAAACAGTTTAACATAATAATGCTGCCAAATAAATTAAGATTTCACAATATATTTTACAAACGACATCTCTTTAATATAAAATAACAATTCCTTTGTTTTTCAGAAAAAAGGAGAAACATATCCAGTTGAAGTGTTAACTGGGAAAAGCACTAGCACAAGCACTGGTGGAGTCAAAAGAGAAGTAAAAAAATTTACCATATTTTAAACGCTGAGATTTAAATAAAGATTTGAAATGAAATGGTGCATAGAGAAACAATGGTGATGACATCCGTTTGAGGACAAAAGTTTTTTTCAGGACTATTAAAAAGCATACTGCTTGCAATAATTTTATTTGAGGGAACTTTAGAGGCACAGGTTCCTCAGACTTGTGGTTCCTATCGCCACCACTTAAGCTAAAATATATATATGTATTACCCCACACCCTATATATAATCCCATGCGCCAGAGAAAGAGAGAGAAATAACCCTGTATTTAATTTCCCCCTGCCAAGGTGTGGTTTTCCTCTTTTTCGTATCGGAGGTTTTTGGAGGAGTGGTTTAATGCGGCTCCTACTCTTTCTGCGCGTGTCTACAGAGACTGATCCGAGATCTGTGTGGCTGTGTCTCTCTCGACTGATCCAATAACAGACCGCGCCGCAACTTTCAAATCCTCACTGACTCCGGTCCGCCGCAGAGTCATGGAGTCAGTTTAACAGAGTGCTAGCATCAGACTCTGCTCCGTCACATAGATTTGGTGAGTTGTCTTATGTGTTCCAGGTTATCAGTTTAAGGTTTATACTCGCATTCAAAATGAGTTTCACTCGTTGACCGATACAACGCGGATAACTTTTATAAACACTGGAGAGTTGCTCAGTATGTGGTGTTTTGATTAGCAAGGTTAGCTAGTCGCTAGTTTAGCGTGTCGTGTTTTTCTTGATATAATAGTAATCTTCTCACTTCTCACATAGCAAGCAAACCTGAAAGAGACAGATTCACGATAACAGCTAGTTTCTGGATACAAAAGGACCACTGACCTTGGAGTCTTAACTAACTGACGAACCGTCAACCACCGTCCTAGCCTCGTTATTTTGTAAGCTTGTCATGTTTTTGTTTTATTTAACGTTGGCGAGTTCTACCTCTATAATCGATGGTGAACAGAAATCCTATGTGTTGTTCTTAACACTTAACTAGTATTGATTGCTACTTCGTCATGGTGTTACTCCTTATTATTTGCTATAAACGGGACAGCGGGTGGCCTGGAGTTTCCCCTGTCATCAAAAGGTCGTGGGTTCAAATCTCAGGACTGTTAGTGATACCACTGAGGTACCCTTGAGCAAAGCACTGCTCCCAGTACGCCCCTCATTGGTGGCAGCCCGCTGCTTTATTTGATGAGTGGATTAAATGTAGAGAAAGAACTTCACACTGTTCACACTGTGTGCTGTGGTTTGTCCACGCCTGACTTTACCTTAAAGTATGAAGGATATTATGTGGCAAATGTCGTCGATACAGGTGTCCGTTTCTGATTTTTCTTCTCTGTGTCAATCAAGTTTCTGATGATATGGAGAGCACTCAGGGGGAGAGGTGTGAGGATGGTCTCAGGCGTCTTGGCGTGCCCATCTTCCAGAAGCACCTGTCTACCACCCAGTCTCTCAAAGTACCAGAGCTGTCTTCCAACTCTTCAGTTTGTAAAATTAGTGATGAAACTTTGCCATACACGTCTGGAATTTTTGATGATACCATAGATCCATCCACTGCTTCAGATGTTCCAGGGGCCACTCCTGACCTCATTGATCAATCGCATTTAAAAACACTGACAAAAAGTCAAGCCGTGGTAATTTTAGGATTAAGAAGTGAAACTAAGCCGGCCGGCAGCAGCTGGCTTAATGCACCTGTTTCAGTAGATTTCAGCATGTCTATTGCATCTCCACACAATGACACAAAAGATGCTGCTGACATGAATGAAACAAACCTGAAGGAAGGTGCAAGTGACTCCAGTGCGTGTGTCCCAGATTCTACTGGTCGATCAGAAAAAAATGACATAAGAGGAGGATCGAAGAACAGTACTTTTGACATGACTCAAGGTTTTAAAGAGAAGTCTTCTGGATCTGATTCCACTATATCTCTCCCTTGTGTAAGGACAGAGTCCAACAACAGTACTTTTGAGAAAACCCAGGAGCTTAAAGAATTATGTGCAGATGGACTTAGTTCTTCTGATTCCCCAGGTAATGCCACTCTTGAAACTGGCCAGGAAAAGCATATAAATTCAACTGTTGATATTTGTGTCCCCTCAAACACTACCACAGAGCAGCCAAATGAGAAGCTTGATCATACTGTAGATATTAGTTTGTTGCCATCAAATGTTCCAAGACGAGAGCAGTGCAATGAAGGACTTGCTTCTGGTAAGGACTGTGAGAAGAGTGGCACTTTTACAAAGACTTCAGAAGAGACCAGTGTTGACTTAGCTGCTTATGTAGAGCAAAATAGCAGTGCATCTCCTCATGGCTCTACAGATGCTGGTGAGACAAGTCCTGCTAATCAACAGCCAGCTGACAGAACCTTTACAAAACATAACACAACCACTGATCTTAAATCTGCTGGACCTCTTTCCAACTTGAAGAATGCTGGTGTGAATATTACTGTTAATGTGATGACAGATACAGAATTACAAGGACAGTCTGATTCTGGTGCAGCTGTAGATGATCTGCCTTTAACTAGACCTTCACCCCAACCGTATGTCAGCACGGTTTCTGTCACAATAAATGCTGAGGCGGCGGTTTGCTCCAACAGATCTCTGGATCTTCTTGATGCTGAAAGTAAAGGAGAAGAGAGTCAGGGACTCTTCAAAAGGAGAAATGGAATTTCTGAACAAGAGTGTCATCTCAACCTAGATATTAGCCATAGTAGCTTGCTTTCGTTGGATGACACACTTGACATGAAATCACGAGCCCTTGTCACATCCACACCTATTGTTCTGGGTAGAGACTTTAACAGACTGAGGTGTGCAAAGCCTGCAGAGATGCAAAAAAGACTCTCTATGATCAACAGTATTGGTGCACAGTCAAATGATGACCTAGTCAGTGAACATGATGGATCAGGTGCATCATCCAACAAGCCTGAGGCTTGTAGTCAGACACAGAATAATCCAGCAAAATGCACCTCAAGTACCTCTACCTCTGAATCAGCAGTTGTGAACAAACCTGCCTCCAAAATTGTAGTCAGAAGGAAAATTCCCCAGCCATCTTGTAAATCCAACATTCCCAAGACCCAGATCCCGCCAAGGCCTCCTATATCACAGCCAACGTCAATGGTGGTTAAATCAAAGACTGTGTCCGCAACGCAAGTCTCCAATCAGCCAGAGACATCCTCTTATGCTCTGCGTAGCATGAAGAGGCCTGTCCAACTTAATAAAGGAAAAAACCTTGCACCAGCTAAGAATGCTGTGACAACTGCCATTGTACGGGTAGGAAACACTATGAACTTTGTTTTAATTTCATACATGTTTATGTTTTTTTATACCAATAATTGCAAGATGCTACATATCAATTTGTAATAGTTTTGGATTTAATTTGCCAGTTTAAAGATTACCAGTTATTGTATAATAAATGTTTTTAAATTTTGTGATTAAAGGAAGTGTTTATCATAGCATTTATGTTCCTTAAATTGTTCCTTGAAGTGTATATATATGAAAAAATAGAAATTTATTGGTCTGTAATGTGTTTTAGAATGAAACCCTTCAAGTACTACCAGAAAGTATAGTTTTATATTTAATGACCAAAGTGGAAAAACTGTCGATGTAGAGTATGTTCACTTATCATTAGAATGACCCTGTTATAAATTGAACTTAAGATGCAGTTTTATCTCAGCAGTAAGCGTGTCCTCCTACACAGTACTAAATGTGCACTGCTTTTTGTTTTTTCCCCACTAGACATCCGCTGTGTCAGCCTCAGCCAGTGTATGCGCTTTGACTGCAGGTGAGAGATTTCAGTATTTCATTATTTTTTTATCTTGTGATAGGATTGCTGTGTATTGCTTCATACTAATTAATGTATTAATACAATTTTTAAGTTCAGTGTTGATTCAAACCATTAACAATTACATGGTGAAATTTGACAATTGTATAGTGAAAGCAGTTTAGTTTTTCATTGGGAGTGAACAATTCTGTTATTATTGTCCATTGTATTGTAATACTTTCTAGGAGAAAAACTACTAGAAGCCTAGTTTCCATATGGTGTGTCTATATATAAAACTTGTAAGTGCTCAAACAAGTCTTCTGCCCATTGTCTGATAGTTTACCTGTGGCTATGCAACTCAAATGCAGCACACAAGGGGGCAGACCAGGACACAGCTCTCCCTTAACCTGCTGCACATTTTAAAAAATGGTTTTGACTATTTTTATTAACTATATTTATTGCATAACAGTTTAGATATTGTTTGCTAGTGTGTAACATTGCTTTTGTGGTATTGTTTAGAATGTCAGCTGAAGAGTGATCTATGTTATGTTGTATAGACATTATACTGAATTTTTTTAATGTTCAGTTCTATAGTCACAACACTTTGAATTTGTATTCAGTTGTTTATGTTGTCTTTGCAGACTCAAAGCCTTTGAACACTATGACGCAGCCTAAACCATCTGGCCTACAGCCCCCTGTAAGAGGAAGATTTGGCTTTAAACCACCTGGTGTTGGGGTCTCCTCAACGGAGAATGGTCAAACTCAAACCAATAATAAACCAACTGGTTTATCAGGTGCACTCATAAGCCTTTGTTTTTTAGTTTTAATATCGATTCTTTCTATCCAGTACCATAAATCAAATATGGGGCATGTTCTCGCGGTATGTTTACCATATTAAAACTCAATTTAAAGGTATGAGGCCAAGGAGTTCACTGCTTCCAGGTTTTCCCCAGAAGCATGCAAGCAGCGATGCCTTGCCATTGGCAAAAAGGAAAAAAATGGGTATGGTTATATCTCTGGTTGCTTGTTTTTGTCTGAGGTTAATCTGTGGTATGCTTTGAACTGAGAAATATTTGAGCAGAATTTTGACATTTGCCTTGCATTCAGATATGCAGGACCAGCTTAACTGTGCTGAAGCAGCCACTAGCTCAAAACCCAGTGGAGGTACCCAGAGACCAGTTACAGCTCCTAAAGACATCAAACCAAAGAAGGCCAATGCTGGTAAGAAACTGTATTGTATAATACTATCAGTAAAAACTTTCTTCAGTAAACACATTCTTCACTGGTGTTTTGGAGTTTTCTGACTATTTATATCTGTTAGTTAATAACAGATCACTATATGTGACTGCTTTGTCCCAGCCAGCTAACTAGCCGTCCAAAGATGACACAATTAGCTGATCAGTCATTTGTTTTCTTAAATGTTCAGCTCAGCTGTTTATATTACTAGTGTTTCTAGTAGCTAGAAAGCTTTTCTCCATTTGCACATTGTACTAATAAATAAGGATTGCTTGCAATCTGCTTACAATTTGTACACCACTGATCCAATTCTCTAATGTTTATCGAACACCTACAAGACCCTTAACATTTTATTTGCTTTTTCTATGAAGTTCATTCTTTTTTTTTTTCAATATATTTCTTGTAAGATGACCGGATAGTTTTCAGAGATAATTAGTATTTTGAGTACTTTTGGAATGGAGTATTCTGTAAAAAAAAAAAATTTCCCCATCCGTTAATCGAGTAATCAGATAAATCATACTTTTGTGTTTTTACACAACTATATCAATAGTTTGTTATGAAACATGAAAGGTCTCTTAAAATGAGCAAGGACTGTCCGAGCCGTGTTGCTCCGGAGGGCAAGCACTCAGCCACTTCAAACTCTACAGGGTGACAGGTCTCCAGGAGACCTTTTCAACAGGACCAAGCATGAAACTCTCCTCCCCGGGCAACCGGAGTAACGGGCATGCGAACCTCCGTGTGGCATTGCTCCTTCTAGCCCGCGTCGATCCAGAGTTATTAGCCAAAAACCTCCCTAATTGTTCTCTACGGAGGGGGGAAAAAGCGGCGTGCACCTTTAAATGCTCTGCCAAGTTCAGAGCCGGCTGTCACGGAGCATTTTGCCCCATAGCTCAGCCGGGGAAACGCCTCCACGGAGACCCGGCGTTACCGTCCCATGAGCTCGAATATTCCGAGCGACATTGCTCCGCCGGGCAATGGCACTTTAGACTCTACAGGCTGATGGGTCCTCTTGCTACTTATCATGCCTTGTCACTATGGACTCAACACAGCCTACAAATAATTACAAATACTGTACGTTCTAACAAGTTCTAGTATTCATATCAGTTAGCAATCGTAAAAATACGTTACCTTGCAGAGTCTCAGAGCCTGCTTGGAGAAGTACAGTTCACATGTGGATGCTTTCAGTTCAGGTGCTGCAGCATTGTACTGTGGTGGTAGGCCAGGTCCGTTTTACAGTGTATACTCTGTACTACGTTGTCCGCCTTACGCTGTGTAAAATGGTCCCGCACTTTAAACATTTTCTGCCTTTTATGCGCACCGGCATCTTCATTTTCCGCCATTTCCATAAAGAGCAAAATAAACATGCCGCCTTAAATCTTTGAAATGTGCATCAGTTACAACAGTCCGTGTGAAACAATGATACCGGAGCTGCGCAGTAGTCTACAAAGCGGGGGTGATACGATAGCAGAGACATTTTAAATAGATGGACTTTGGTGACGTAAATGAAACGAAGCCTCGAGGCAAAGAATTTGCCACGAACATTTTTTGTAATCGAATTATTCGAGTTAATCGAATAATCGTTTCAGCCCTAATTTTGAGACCTCGAGATCTTGTCTATATGGCTTAAAAATCAGAGCCAATAATCCAGCAATAATGACGACTGACTGTTCAGTCTGCATCATAACTCAAGTAGGTTAGCAAGTAATATAACCAAGGCGTAGAAGAATAAAGCAGTTTCAAGATGTTTGTTCTTCTTTTTGTCACTAGACTGTGGAAGTTGCACATTGCTCAAACAAAAACTAAACACATTTCATCAGGAATTAGGGAGATTTCTCCAAGAACTTGAAGGTATGTCATTTTGATCATCTTAAAAACAAATATAATTATAAATAAAGTCTGTTATGTTTCTGTTAAACATTTGAATATCTTTAAGGTGATTTGTATCTGTGATCTTTTTTCTTTCAGGTTGCGAAAATTGGTTGCCATTTCAACAGAAATTTGAGATGTGTTTGGAAGAGTTAAAAAGATTACAAGCAGGTATTTCTTAACATTCATTTTATCTGTTGGTTCAGATCGAGTTTTAGTATTGAATGCCTGATTACTACTGAATCTTAATATACAGTAAACCCTTGACACTCGCTGGGGTTACGTTCCAAAAGGACCCGCGAATAGTGAAAAACCATGAATTTGTGATGTGGTTAAAAAAAAAAAAGCCTAAAAATGCCTTTTTTATAGTGTAAACCCTAAATATGCCACCAAGTATGCTCCCAAAACATGTTAATTTAATGTTAAACTTGCTAAATACATTACCCTTAAAGAAAATGTAAAGGTAAACCAGTATCCTTACTGTACAGTGTACACCGAACTGCTGTCTCCTGCAGTGCTAGAATGTAAAATACCGATGTTACCCCTGTATATACAGTACTGTAATTCATGCAAGTGCGTTTTCTTTGGTATGTGCTGTCCTTTTCTTTGGTCTAAGCAGTGTAAATACAGTACTTTCAATTTACAGTAATAACAATACAGTGCTGTGTGTTCCCTCGACAGTACCAAACAATTTATACAGTTATATTTTATATAGAAATTTTGCTGAATTTGTTAATATTTGTTACAAAATTTGTAAATTCCATTTTTTTTTCTTACTTTAGCACTAAAATGCATGAAAAATTGTGTATATTGCCACGAAAAAGGGTTAGAAAATGCGGAGGATGTTTGCGGTTTCCGGGAGCAGTTTTTAGAAAAAATGGCTGAAGCTGAACTGACTGTTACTCCGCGAGTAAGCGGAGATGTACTGTATTTCAAAAACAATTATTGATTTTTTTTCTTTCCTTTTTTTTCTTTTCTTTTCTTTTTTCTTTTTTGTCTCATCCCAGACCGTCATCAAAGAAGAGGAACCCAGACTGACCCATAGACACTTTTTTTTTTTTTTTTTCTTTTGTGTTATATCGAGTGGATGGATGTTATTGTTAATAAAATACAATAATTTATTATTTTTTTCTGTATTGTCTGATATTTTAATCAATGGAAAAGATTAACATGTTTTAGATGCTGCAGAAGACCTTTTCCACACGACCTTTTTTTTTTTTTTTTTTTTTTTTTAATCTTACTAATGAAATTTTCACATCCTTGAAAATCTTGAACTTTGACCTGACCTGCCAAATGTTTGGCCACCTCTAATCATTTGGAAGTGTATTTAGATTTGTTGGCCTTGGATCTATGAACCTTGTTCGGAATTGCTGGCTTACTTGAGATTTTTATATAGCCGTAAAAGTAACAGATAGCACCCACTCCATAAAATGACCACTATATAATCGTTTCTTTTCACCCACAGTTCTAACAGGCTTGTCGGTGCTAAGTTTGTCTGAAAAGCCACCTTTTAGTTAAATATTGCTGTAGTGTTGGGGCTATTCCTGTGAAAGATGTCAATGTTACTTCCAGAATCTACTGATGTTATTTGCATGAATACCTGTAAAAAAAATTTAAAATAACAAATAATACGGGAAATTGTAAGTGAAAGTAAGTGTCTATGGGCCAGTTTTCTGGACATAATTAGGCCTAGTTTTGGAATAAATTGCACCTCAAAAGGTGAATCACCACTGAAAATTTTTCTGCCCGTATGTGTAATTTTCAGAACATGCAAGCCTTATTTGACGATTATTGTGTGGAGTTGTTACAATAGCTGTTGTTTTAAATATATATCTTGTGTGTGATTACTGATTTCACTTGAATTAAAGATGCACTAAGTGAAATTTTTGAGTCCTGTTCTTCTCAAGCAGTTCTGTTTTAGCTATGCTAGATTCCAGTTTAACCATTCAACAGCAAAGCTTAAAAATTGGGTCACTGGAAAGAAAAGCATTTCTCCCAACCGTACAGTGGAGTTTGGTCTCAATTTAGCAACGCTTTCCCAAAATTAGGATTCTGTAAAATATAAATGATCTGCAGATCACAAAAATCCCATCTTAAACTTCAGTTGCTGGAGTTTTTAATGTGAAAAGTCCCATTCTTGCCTGATAAAGGGTTTCTTATTTGTCATACATGGTACACCAAATGTTTTTCATGTGTCTGGAGTGCAGCCAGGTCACTTCAGCACCTGGACTTTTCTACTGTGTAGCCATGCTGTTGTAATACATGCACAAAGAGGTTTTGTCACTGCCCTGCTGAAATTTAAAAAAAAAACAAAAAACAGCATATCAGTGTTTCTTAGTTTACATATTGTTGCTTATTTGCATGAGAGCGTTAACTTGCATTTCACAGGTCGGTTCTCCGAAGTGTTAGTTACATTTGCATTTTTTTAAAATGGGGCCAGAAAGTCATGGGTTCATGGTTGCTGCCAGGCCTTCATCAGCTAATGATAGTGGCAGTGAACCTGCAGTAAGGTGGACTGCGTTCAGTTATGAGTTAAGGAACGCATTAACCACCCTTGGTAGATATGTGCCATACTTGACAGTTAGTGGTGGTATTTAAACTAGCTGTTTCCAAAGTTATGATAACGCACCAATAAAACAATTGTTTTACGGCCACGCTAGTTTTTCTTGTTACGATTTTGAACGCTAGTGAAATAAGCTAATAAAATCGTCAGTGGCGCCACTAGAAGAACGGCTATTTATAGCATATTGTGTACACCGGCTAAAACAATAAACATAAGTTATTTTATATCTCCCATGCTGGACTAAATCGTCTCATTGAAAGTGAGAACATTATTTTTTAGCCACCATTCATCAACGTTAACGATGAGACAGCAGTTACATGCGCACATACATCTTTTTTCCCCAAAAAATACTTATTAAAAGTTTCAGCAGCATCATTTTTGACTGGGTAAGTTCACAATTTATTGAATAATACTTTGTTAATTACAATTTTCATTAAATACTGCTTTGTTGGGACTGTATACACATTCATGGGAGTGTAAAGTGGGTGGTGTGCATGATTGTATGTGGTGGGCCATTCTACACCAAAATGCCAGAGCCATTTTTTTGTCCCGGTCCACCCCTGGCTGGGTGCAGACCCAGATGTCACTCTGTAAGAGTTAGTGACATGAACTTAATTCGGGCGGCCATCGGTAGCCAGTATAGGCCAATCAGCAGTGGGGTGACATGAGACCTTTTGGGTTGCTTGAAGACCAGCTGGGCTGCTGCGATCTGAATCAGCCGTAAAGGTCTTTCCATGCAAGCTGGAACAGCAACTAGGAGGACATTGCAGTAATTGATGCAGAATAAATGGTCGGTTCTGATTAGCACCTCTGTATTGTAAATCATTCAAAAAGCAAGTTAAAACAGTATAACTTTAAAGAGAATGGCCACCGTATTGTGATTGTGATTGTGTTTTGCGATAACACGTACGCAAGTCATTAAAAAACTTTTTTTTTAGTAGCTCAGTTTTCGTATGTTTACTGTGTGGAATGTAGAGGTAAGAATTTAACTTGAGCAGTGTTTACATAGTACATGGCCTTTTAAAGTGCTAAAGAATCTCAGTGCAGTGCCAGAAAGGCACTGTGCAGGTACATTTTTTGTTAATCAAGGCAAAAGTGCACTCGACCGTACAGCATGGTCCTTGAGGTCCAATTTTTTTTAACCTAAATTACAAAAGGGACATAATTGTACCTTTTTATAACCTAATGTTATAAGTAGAAAAGTAAAACAGAGAATGGATACACATATATAGCATGGAGTATTTAGTACAAAGCATTTTCTGAGTATTTTCCAGAGAGTTTTATTTTGACTGTACTATAGTTTACTACATGTCAAATTGTTCTTGTCTTTGTGTCTGTGTGTTTGCAGCTGTAGCAGAAGCAATTTTCTCTAATTTTCTCTGCAGCATAAGCATTTTTTTTCTGTTGTTGATTCTGATTTTGACAGGGTGTTTAGTCAGTGCAACTTAATATAACTGTAAGGCAATATGGTGGATATATGCTCCTTAATGAAGGAAATTGAGGGTTCCACCCACAGTGAGAGTCTAGAACCGTTTTTCTGAAAGTGTAGGTGGGAACATCTGTCCAGCTTGCTCTCAGCATGAACTCAGCATGAATTTATTTTGCAGCCCTCAGACTAATTCTAGCCCACTTAGGAGAATCGGTCCTCGGCTGCATTCTCCTCTGTTCAGGGTCTCCAGGCGCCTGCAGCTTTATGAGTCTATCAGCAGAGAGAAGCTCGTGGTGTTTAGAGGAGCGCGAGCTGCTGTTCCAGACCCAAGGTCTTCGACGTCAAAATGGGCGACGTCATAACTGACGTCACAAAACCAAACATTCCGCCCGCGCCATCCTGTCCTTATAAGGATCCGGACGAGTCCGCGTTACTACACTGAGCTGGAGACCAAACACCACCGGCCCGCACCCACTGTTCACTGGAGACGCACACCAGCGGGTAAGAGCCTCGTAAGAGCCACGTATTTATGGTGTTAACCTTATTTTTGAAACTGATTTACTCCCTGATTAAAGTTTCACTGATTAAAGTTGCTTAAACCTCTCCAATCGGGGCAGTCAGTGGACCAATTCTCTCAGATAAACGAACGTAAACCTGATGCGAAATAATCCGTTTAGTAATAAACGAAATAAACACTATAGCACTTGACTGAAGTCATTTTTTCTCGTTCCTGTGAGACTGTGACTTCGTACACGACCGCGTGGAAAGCCGCTCCATCACACTATAACAGCATGGCCTCAGACTCATGTAGAAATGAACGTTTATTGATCGTTTCGTGATTGTGAACGTGGACTCCTTAAAAAAATAGTGATTTAGTGTTTGCCTTTTTCAAACTGTATTTGTTTATTTTACCAAAGCGATCCTGCCGTGAGGTGCTTGACTCGTAACTATGCGGATGAGCTGCTAGGAAAGATGAGCTCAGACCAGACCTTGCTGACCACCCTGTTGATATCTCAGAGTGGTGGTCCTTACAGAGTCCAGTCATTGGGCTGCTTTATTTCTAAGGTGATTATTATGGTGTGAAAATGGTCAGTGATGGTGTTGTGCAGTGGGACACACCTGTTAATAGTCACCCCACGGGATTTAGTTTTCTGTACATATTTCCTGTGATTCCATATCATCTAATATTCTCCTTCTTTTATGCTTTTGACCAAAACGTACTAAATTACACTCAGTTGCTTTAGACACTGGCTTGTAATATTTGTACATATAGAGCACATGTCAAGCACAACACAATGACAGCACGTGACTACTGTGTGTGTATTGTCTGTCCCTTTCTTAAGTCTTTACAGTATCGTTTAAATTATGCTTTATCTAACCTCCTCATTGTCAGATCTTTTCTTAAAATCCAAAAATAATGTTCCTCTTCTGAGTATCATTCTAATGAAAAAAGGAAGGTGTTACATCAGAATGGGTGTGTCATACAGTTCCTGTTCTGGTTAGTTATTATTTAATAAAGCCCATGCAGGATAGCTATACATCTTGGTAATAGCAGCTCATACACAGAAAACTTTTGGGTTTGGGATTTCATCACAGTTGCTAAAGTGATGGTGCTTCACATACTGGCTTAAAGGGACCCAGGAGCACCAAATAATGGCTTTGTGATTTATTGCCACTTTCAGAAATGTGCAGAACATGCACATTGGTTGCTCTATGTATTGAAATGCATTGTCTGTGGTTTCAAAGCAATAGACTTCTCAGTGCGGGGCAAGAGGTGGTCTGATGGCTTTTCATTCTGACAGCTATTCAGATTTCTCTTTTAGGAGCTGCAATCCACTGAATAGCACTTCATTCACTTGGCCAGTGTAAGCGTAAATGTCTATGGGTGAACATTTTGAATACGGCCCTGTACAGACCAGACCATCCCATTTATCAACACTGCTGTTTGATGTTCAAATATTTCCTGAACAATGAAATTCAAATTCTGATTCAAATTCTTTTACAGTGCAGTAGATTGATGCTGCCCTTTCCTCTTAGGATCTTTGAGATCATTGTTCCTCCTGTTGTACTATTAGTTTCAGAGGCAACCTATGGGGTGATTAGTGATTCTGGTTTGTTTCCTTGCTGCTGTTGTTGCGTAATGGAAGGAAGGAGAAATGGATTCTTTTAATGAGCTCAAATCATTCATGCATGGCATGAATGATTACTATCCGGAAGTCTTTTGTGGGTAAAAAGTTTTGTCCCTCTGAGCTTTTTTCTTGGAATTTTTCAAAGCTGTCCTTCTATACTATACTATAAATACCTGAACATTTCCTCCTCGTTTACAAAAAGGAAACATAATTTTTCTTTCAGCTTTTCACAGTAAGTGCCTCGTGTGGTTTTCTGTAGTTTCCTTCTCTTGGCTTAACGGAAGTCTCTCTTTTTTTCTTTTTTTTTTACTACGAGCTGCAGGTAAACCAAAGCTCTTTACTATGAGCCGCTGGTTAGCATGTAGGTCCTGTGGATTGATCCATGGGTTGGGTTTGGGTCAGCGTATTAGACAATTTAGTGTGGAAGGGAAAGGTAAAATAGTGACAAAGCAGCGTTCTGACTAAGTTATAAATATCTTAAAGAACCATTTCATATAAATGTATATTTTTGCATGGCGGGTTGTCTCTCATAACAGGTCAGGAAGATAAATAAAACGTGACTGCACATCATTTTTCTACACACAAAATATTAAGTCCTCTAAATTTTAAAGCCAGTGTTTCACAGGACCTCCCTGTATTCATGATAACGTCTCATCTTGTTCTTCATCAGAAAATGTGGAATATCCCTGCATCAGCTTTGGGACATCCCACACACATCAGAAATACACAAACACAAAAGATGTTCAAAGTCATGTTGTAAATAATTCAAGCCCAGCCGTCTGGGTGAGCCAGGCTTACTCATCCTTGTCAGACTTGTGGCTGCCAGACAGGACTTGATCAAACTTGAATGGCTGCTCAGGTTGCTGCGTAGGTGAAAAACCTGTTAATATGAAACAGATTTCCCAAAAAGGAAAAATCTGCACACTCTGGATTTTTTCTAAATGTGTTTACCAGCAAAAACACCTTCTCATGAGGACCATTTCTGTTATTACACTGTTGTTGCATAAGTCTGTCCTGTCTTATTACTATTTTATGAGGGAACTGTTTTAAAAGTTTAATGAGTCTTTACCTAGACCTTTTTTTCTCTTGGGAACACAACTTTGTCATGTGTCTTTCTTTTTCCTGTCACATTTTCCAGTTGATTAAATAGCTCAGTTTCCTCATATTTTGAGTCTACAGGGATTAACTCCATCACTAGTGTATCACTACGTGGAATTTTATGTAACTGGTATTAATATAAAATCATTTTCTTTTTCTTCATTCTCTTCTTTTTGTTTTGCTGCTGCAGTTTCTGATTTTTCAGAAACTGCTGCAGCAAAAACCCCCAGATCTATTCGATTTAATTGGAAAATGGCAGGCATGTGGATTTGCCCACACCTCCCCCTTTTTGCATTGTGTAATGAGAGGTGTTGTCAGTGGGTGTGTTGTGATGCACAGAACATAACAGGACTAGCTCTTGCAGCACAGGTTTTGCCTCACATACTATCACTGCTTCAAGGGTACAGTTTGTGTAACTGCTGACACCAATTTTAATGTTAGCTGTGTGTAAAGCTTTCCTGTTATGCCATCAGAAAAGAGATGAAGGACAAATTGCCAAACTTTAGTGTACTGAGACACTGCAAAAAGCACGTGCTGAGGGATGTGCTTAAGTTCTCATAAATGCACCTGAGTGCTTTTGTGCCTTTTTTTCATAAAGATAAAAATGGACTACATTGTAGATCAGAAATTGGTCTCTTTGAATGTAGTAGAAGTTCCAAGTTTTAAAGGTATATATATATATATTTATATATACATACAAACAGTAATTCCGCTTATTCGGGGTCTCTCACAGATTTTTTCTTAGAACTAATAATTGTTCGCGGATACTCTTGCAAATTCACGGAATTCATGGGGGCATGGCGGACGAGGCCTGGACGTCACGGTCACTTGTACTCGGAGGTGGGAGGTTTGAAAGTAGCCAATTTGAGAACGTTATTCATTTCTCCTGGCTGCTGATTGGCTGCTGTCCTGTGACGCATTTCGCGTAGAGCTGTCTCAAGTGTTCCTCTGAGTGTTCTCTTGTTTTTCGTTTTGTTCTTCTTAAAGTCCTGTATTGTTATTACTGTAAATTAAATTAATTCATTACTGTATTTACCCTTCTTATACCAAAGAAAACGCGTGTGCATGAATTACATCACAGTCTATACAGGGATAACATCGGTGTTTTACATTCTAGTACTGCGGGAGACAGCATGTATGTATTCAAGGGTAATGTATTAAGCTGAGTTTAAAATGGAATTAAAGTGTTTTTGGGGTTTATGCTATAAAAATAGGCATTTTTAGGCTTAACATTTTTTTTTAACCACATCACATATTCAGTTTTTCACTATTCGCGGGTGCTCTTGGAACATAACCCCTGCGAGTGCCCAGGGTTTACTGTACACACATA